>JANZLQ010000029.1:49673702-49730117 GCA_026212715.1 Elanus axillaris | reverse complement strand
GAAGCTTCCAGCAGCTTCTCACAGAAGCCACCCCTGTAACCCCCCCACTACCAAAACCTTGCCACAGAAACCCAATATCTATTTATCAGAAATTTTTGTGGCCAGTCTATCTTGATGATTAATTCCAGTTCATTTAATGTAGTCAGGAGACCACATTCAGTTCAGGAACCCAAGTCCCATGTAGGGCTCAGGCTGCTCAGGAAATAGTGGCATGTAATAGAACTCCATTAAAGTCACCAGCTAACAAGAGGAGTCATACAGGACTGGTTAAGACAGTTGAAGTCATGAATAGTAATGGCTAAGGTTTACTGAAACGCGAAATTGATTAGAAATTAATTTCTAGGTTACTCAATTTGTCATGCTTTAATAATGAAATTTTGTCAAAATCATCAATTTTCAAAAACTTTGATATTTACAGGAAAAGATGCATCTAGAAGAACATTCTATATGTAAATTTTAAAGTCTTTTGTAGTCCAAGGGTGGGATTCAGCTCTGTATTTCAGCACTTAAATGATACTCTCTACACAGTGGTGTCTACTACATGTGCACCAGTGGCAAACAGCAAAGGATCCAAGTAAGCAATTCAGTTCTTCCTGAAATGGATGCATATGATGAGAGTCAGCCACCTTAACATAAGTGTTTATTGCCATCCAAGACACCCCAAGTAGCCAAGTTATCCTCTTTCTGATAAGCAAGAGTTATCTTCTTCTGGATTTGCTCTTTTGGCCACCCCACCTCTGCTGCCTTCACATCAGTGCTAATGACACAGGGTCATTAGCAAACCCTTGTCACATCCATGAGGAGCTGGGCTGCAGAGGATGGAGTACGCTACACTCAATATACTTGCCAGGTAACTAGAACAGGGGCTCCCTCTTTCTTCAGTGCCTTTCAAAATATACAAATAAAAGAAGTATACACTGAGTCCCCAGTCAGCGCTCCCCAGTCCCATATGGACATTAGCTTTGAAACTCCCACCTCAGACACATCTCCAGAGGGAATACTCCTAATGAGTGTTTCTGTGAGCCAGGACCAATAAATAGATGTAGAAGTTCTACCAAACTTTCTTACCACTTATTTTTGGTCATAAGCTCAAGACAATTTAGCAGCACCAGACTACTGGGGAAAAAAAAGGGGAGCAGGAGGGAACAGAGAGAGAAAAAAAAAAGACATTTTATTTCTGCTCTACCAATACAGATCAGTGCTTTGGGACACATGGCGTGCGGGGGAGGAAAATAGGAACTGAGTTTGCCAGAGAAGGAGAAACGAAGGAGAGAGAGAATACACTGTTCTGCACTCTGACTGAGGTGAAAAAACATGGTTTTGAACTGAAATAAGGGAATTTAGGCTTGGCACTGGGGAAAAAAAATAAACAAAAACAAAACCAAAAAACCCACTGCCCCAAAAAAATGCACCTTTCTAATAGGAGCGTAAGGAAAGTCTGGGATAGATAGCACAGGGATGGGAAATTTTCCATGCATTTCCAAAAACATTGTATATTCTCAAAACCAGTCCAAACATCCATCATGGAATAATACGGAATAGTTGAGCCTGTGCATTTTCTTAGTTGCTTCGAGCTCTGTTTTCTCTGATTGTCTGGAAGACATAGAAAGGGAAAGGCATGAATAAGTATTCAGAACATGTTAATTTTACAGTGGCTAGTTTTGATTAAGAAGCGAATGGGTAAAGGTCTTTCTTAGAAGAGATCTCTTCCAGGGAACCATGTTCCCTTGGATACCCCATTTCCTTGGGTGGTTTATGTCCCTGGGAGTTTTTTACACTGCATCCTGGGGGTGACGTGAAGAGCAAATCATTTCTGCCCACTATTCCTGCTATCAATATCTTCCACAAAGCTTTGTTTGATGCTTCTGATCTCTGGGAAGGGGAGAAGAAAGAAATCCAATCCTGATGAGTCTCAGCTTGCCAACTTTGTTGCTGAACCAATGCATTATTCATGCATTTGTGACAGAGAGCAGTGAGTCTAATGTACAGAAATGAGTTTGGAGACCTGTCGGGTTATTGGTGGGCACTGAGACATGCTCTGCTGTGGCTGCTCAGCGCTTTGTGCTGGTTGTTGATGCTGTGCCAATACTCTTGTGTAAAATGCAGTCCCACCATGTAATGACTATTAGTGCATTTTGTTTGCTTTTTTTTTGGTTTGCAGATCCTGTCATCACTTCACATTTGTGGTGTTGACCAGTTGCTATTGGAAAATCCTAATGAGCTGAAAAAAATGTGAGCCAATCTCACTCCAAAAACTCCTGGTAAAGCAAATATTTCACTTTGCCCCTTATGTTGTTAGAATTAAAAAGACCGAGTCACAATGCGCTGCAAGTATTTTATTTTAAATGGCAGTGAAAATAAAGACATATATTTGGTACTATGATAAAACACCACCAAGAAATTGTGAGTACAACAAGAACAAACCACAGATTCATGAAACCACAGACACTGAAGAGACTGAAAGACTCATCTCATCCTGATATTGCCACTGTGCAGGAATAAGGGAGAATTATTTTAAAAAAACCAAAGAGTGGTTTGTGAAAAGAATAACAAAACCCTGCAGTTAGGCACCGGAAACATGTAGCAGGGATGGACCCCCTTCAAATTGCTGAGGAGAGTTATTGTGGGGAGGGTATTCTGCAGCTTTAATGAGTCAAGGCTTGGGGGGATATTAGTCATTTAATCTTTCATCTTTTAAACATAAATGGCTGTTACAAAAAAGAAAAAAAAAAGGCAGAAAAAGTTTTATTTCAAAAGTGCTAAAAAAATCCTTCAGCTTTTCCTGAAATCAAACTTCTTAAAAATATTGGTATTTATTGGTGTTATCAAAAGAAACCCTTTCACACCCTTCTATTTACAAAAAGTATTCATTATTGTTTGACTCAAAAGTGGGCTATTCAAATCTCATTTACACCCCTCTGTGCTGCTGCAGAGTATCCTGGAGACACGCTGCTTTGCTGAGTGAAGATGATATTCCAGAGTTAATTTTACTCCAGCACTGAGCTTCACAGACATGCCTACCCCTATACACATGCACATCAACAAAGCTGGGCAAAGTGAGCATTTTAACAGAGCCAGTCATAGTATTTGCACTATAAGGATGAGCAAAGAAGTTTCCTGTCCTGTCATGAAGTTGACTGAGGCTGCTACTTGCAGCCAGGTACCTATCAAATCAGCAACGTCGTCATGGCCCAAAGTCTATATGGGCCCAAGAGTCATGTGGTGAAGATGGGGTAAGCATTGGAAATGAGCCAGAGAGATGGTCTTCATTTCATCCATAGCATCAGGGTGCATGACATGCCCTAATACTCCCCATTGTGTGTAGTGCTCAGACCATCTTCAAGCATCTACTACTCTTCCCTCTGTCACTGAAATATTGGGTATTTCCAGCCTCTGAATGACCCTGTTTTGCTTCTTCAAGCAGTCAGATGGACACTTAGAGAAGGACGTTGTACGAGATGTCCTTCTCATCTCCCAGTCTCCATGCATGCAAGGGTTGAAATGGACCCCCTCAAGAAGAGCCTGAAGTTTGTTGACAGGAGCATGTATCAGAAATCACCCTCACCTTGTGATGACCCTACAGACTAGGAAACTGGTTTGAATGGTTTGAGTTAGCCACATCCAATTAGCTGGTTGTTCACAAGTACTAAATTGAAACTGAGGGAAGTCACGAAGACATTAGCTATTATGGTCAGCCTGTGCTTTTTCAATAATGGTATAATTCAACAGACTAAACCCACTTGCTTCCCAATGGCACAGGCATAGCATTAATGCTCCAGCCTGGTGAAAGTAATTGTGCGTTTTTCAGTAAACATTGAACCATAGCGGACTGGAGCATGTAAAACATTCTGCACTGGTACAACTTGGAGTTTTATGAGCAAGGAGTTAGAAGTAAACCTTATTGCTATCTATGGTAGTTGTCTGGACATTTTGAAAAACAGAGCCATCTGCAATACGAAAGCAACAATAGCAGCATTCTCATGAGCCCACCCATGATCTCACTGCAGTTTGTGTTGACTGAGAAGCTTTAATATTTTCCAGACGGACCTCACATCCTAAATGAGATTGAAACACATTGAAGGGCCTCCAAGAGCTAGCCTGAGCTTTGTCCAAGCACTATAAATCTGTTAGAAAATATGTGCTGAGAGAAGAACTATGAAATTTCATGTTAAAAGGGGCAAGCATCTCTTCCCATCGCAGTTTCTGCACTGTCCTTCATCATATCTGCCAGGGTGCAAACCAAAAGTCATCAGAAGCATATTTATACTATTGTTGCCTATACAAACATAAAACAAAGGTAATATTTCTTCAGCCAGCAAATTTTTGACCTATTGCATTGACTTCCACTAAGACTGTTTGAAGACTTTCGCCATAATTCATAAATACTGATCCAGAAGATGCTGCCGTTGTTTTATAGGAAGTTTTCTTATGCTACATATAGTGCCACTGAAGTTAGTAATTTTCTGTGGAGTAAAGTGATGTTTAGTCTAACTTGCAATTATCTGCAATATATTTCTCCATGCTGTAGCTGCAAAGGCTAATAAGAACTTTGATTGTGCAAATCAGAATATATTAGCATGACATGTTAAGATTATTTTCCCTTTGTTTAGTTCCTGTGTCCCTAGCACAAGAAGGAGCTATGCAAATCATACAAAGATCACAATATGATATAATGATACGAAATGAACCTTTGCATGAAAAAAGAGAAAGAACTTGATCTCTTTAGTTCAACAAAAAAAAAAGTTAAAGAGTCTAAAATGAGACTATAAATTTCTATGAAGGGAAAAGATACTGTATAACAGGTGCTTCCAGTTTAGCAGAACACTGAGTACGAATTTTACAGTGGTTGTACTAAGCAGCCAAAGGATCATTTGGTTTCCTATGTGTCTTTCTGGTAGTTGCCAGTAGTGGATGGGTAGGGAAGAGTATCTATGAAATAGCTAGTTCAGAGGAAAATTAAATTAATACTTTTAATTGCAAGGGTAGTAAAGCACAAAACTTACTAAAGTTGCAGTGGATTTTCCATTACTGGGCAGGGGCTAAGTGGTTTTCTTAAATTTTAAGGTACTGTTCAAACAACAAAGAATTCCAAGAAAACCCCTGATTTCTCTTCTATGGGAAATTAAATGAAGTAATTTCAATCATTCCCTCTGGCTGTATTCTGTGTGAATTTGTCACTGATATGAACTCCAGACCTCTTTGCACTGCTGTGTCTTCCATCTGACTTGCAAGAAGGGAACGAGGAAGAGTGCCATGAGAGGTTTGGACATTGTTGAACAAAGACAGTTCCTGCTTCCTCCAGAGACAGGCAAATAAAAACAAACTAACAAAAAACAGATGGCATGTTATAACATTATGTCTAGGACTGCAAAATCTGAGAAAATAAATGCAAGCAAGCAGAGAACTCCGTGTTCCCAAAACTGGAAGTATCATCTACTTTATCTGCTACCCATACAGGATCACTCTCAACAGAATAGCAGTTGACTTATTCAGAGCTCGTATATTTATTGCTAGGTACCTTTTATCATGTACAGAGATTTCACTCAGCCCAAAAATGAAGATAATAATTTCAAATCACAGCAGTCTAGTTCCCATTAATTTGTCCAGGTTTTGTCATAATAACATTAATCCTGATGAGCTAATGTATAGTATTAAGATGATCACTGTTTTTACGCTATTCTTGTTGCTACTCAATGCTCAGTAAATTCAACTTTTGCTGTCAAAACACATTTTAAATAAACAATGCCATGCTTATAAGGGTCTTTGAACACCATATCAAGCATTAAATGGGGTTGTTATTAAGGTAGGATCCAACAATTATGGCGGTGAAGCTAAGAATCTCCACTGCATAATGCAGCAAGCTAAAAGTAGAAAGAAATTAATAAATGTCACTGTGTCTTATCTCACAGTCATACAGATCAGCTGGCTTTGACAGACGGAGTCTAGTGTTATTATACCAATGAAAGTGAGAGCAAAAACAAGCCCAGTGAGTGCTCAGAAGTACAGAAAAGTCACGTTCGTAGTCACCATCCCTACATACATCCAGCCTTCAGAGAGCCCTCTTACTTCCCCATCATCACATCCCTCTAGGAGATGGGGATTAGGCTCCTCATTAGAAAGATGAAGGAGGAGGAGGCGACATTGGAAGGTAAATGACTTAATACTATGACAGAGTCGCTGAGGTTAGCAGGGTCCTCTGGAGATTGGCTAGTCCACCCACCTGCTCAAAGCAGAGTCAGCTAAAGGAGGGTGCTCAGAACCACGTCCTGACATTGCATTTGAATGTCTCAAGGATGAAGATTCCAAAACCTCTCTGGGCAACAAGCTCCAGTGTTTGACCATCCTCCCTGTAAATAAAGTTTTTTTCATATATTTATAGGAATTTCCTGTGTTTCCCTTTGTGCCCATTGCCTCTTGCCCTGGTCACTGTAGACCACTGAGAAGAGCCTGGCTCCGCCTTCTTTACTTCCCGACGTCATTGGGTATTTATAAACATTGATAAGATGTTGGCCTTCTTTATAGTAAGGACACATCGCTGGCTCATGTGCAACAACATGTTATCCACCAGGACCCCCAGGTCCTTCTTTGCAAAGCTGCTTTCCAGCCAGCCAGCCAGCAGCTCGTGCTGGAGCATGGAGTTATTCCTCCTCCCCACGTGCGGTGCTCCTGCCACTTTGCTTGCCTTCCTGCACGTGGGGATGGACAGTTCTTGACCTTGCAGGAGGTGATCCTTGAAAGTCATTCAGCAGACACTCCAGACATTTGCAATCAGTAGGTATGAAGACAACAGGAAGGGCAGACAGGTCACTATGTCTGCATGGGCAGGTGACCAGAAGGAAGGCTGAACACATCCAAAAGCTATCCATTTGCATTATCACCACAATATATCTGATAAGATATATCAACATTTTTATGAACACAGGCTGCTTATGTCTGGCCAGATTAGAGCTCAGGCAGAATGAGATGGGGTGTCTTGACATCTCTTGGTGTGTTTTTTCACTTACAGTCAGGACCCAGATGCTTTCTCCCATGTTCCAACTACTTCCCACTCTTCAAGGTCATGTACTTTCCCTCTTACTCAGAAGGGTAAAGGTGCTAGCTAGGATGAGTACAGCTCTTCGCTCCTCAGTGTCTGGGCTGCTATGCTTTATTCCATTTCTAGAACAGCTGATGGGTCTGGAGAAATATTCTCCAAACCAACCAAGAAAAGCCAGAACAAGTTCATCAGACACTGCTGTTTACGTCCTTCCAGCTTAAAAATTAGATCATTAATTTTTATCCAGGACATGCCGTCTTCCCTTGCTCAAGTCCTAGCATTCTGAGTTAAGTTGTATCCCACCAAAAAGTCTGCAGTTCCAGTCTTAGATCCTAAATCCAAAATAATGGGCAGCCTTCCAGGTCTCATTGCCACACCGAGCCAGGCACAGGCAGCAAACTCCTTTCCCTGGCCCAGCACAAGGAACCCACATTGTGTATCCTATAAAAGAAGATCTCCCAAAAGCTCTGAGATGAGTGTAGTTAAGATGTTCTTGTTGCTGCATGATAAAGTGAGAAAGAAAATCATGGGTTTTTTTCTTCCTGCTCTCAGGACATAATATTAACTAAGTTTTGTTCTTAAACCAACTGCTTCCTGCTTGACATTTATCTGTAGCTTTGGCTCGAATAGTCTGTTTGCACTGTCTGTTCTATTTTCCTGAAGGGAAATCACCATCTGTATTTGCCGTTGTTTGATGATTAGCTACAAGTTGTATTACACACTGCCTTTTCGAGTGTTTGGTCTGGATAAAGATTCACCTGGTTTTGTTGTTGGACTTACAGAGCTTCTAACCAGTCCAAAACGTTCTGTTCTAAAGAGCCTGTTTTCACCCAGTGCCATTGGTTTCCAGCCATGATACTATCCAGCCATAGGGTGCTACTATCAGGAGTAACTGCAAAGCATGTTAAGGTCTATTGCATTGGCAAAAGCCAAGGCCCAGATGACAACTCTGTCTTTGCAAAAGATAAGGTTCATTATTCCTGCCTCAAATTTGTTAACTGCTGTTGGCACTACAAAAACAGCAAACACGCATATGGAAAAAAAATCATGGGAGATTTTCATGCTGAGAAAACAATATTTCAAAACCGTATTTCCCTGTAACACTCTTGTGACTGGTTTTAGTATCTCTTGCAGAAGGGGGAAGCAAGACATGCCTGATGAAAGAGGAAGGCTCTGCTAAGAACAATGCCTTGGAAAATTTTAAAAAAAAAAGCACCAAAGTAATACTGACTCTGATTTTTCTTTTCCTTTTCTGGAACAATCTTGCTGGTTTTTAAGATATTCCTTCTGGATGAGTCTATTCATATATGACATAACACTCTTCTTCCACAGAAGATACAGGAAATGCTGGCCAAGTTCTCCCTTGAAGTAGTGAGAATTCTGTACTGGTGGCATAGGAAAAGATTTCAGAGGAGAAGTAAAAAAACAACTTTATTAAATGTACAAAAACGAGTTTAGTAAGATCATAACAAGAACTTCAATGCTTGTTAACACATTTTGCAAGCTCTGCGCTTGCCACCCAAGGCCCAAAGATTAGGGGTACCTTCTCAGCTAAGCGCATGTACAGCAAGAATCTCAAATCCCAACTCTCGAAAACAAGTGGAGACTTAGACTGAGCTCGAGAGACCTCTTGCAGAGGAAGCCCCACTGCATTCAATATATTGGCATGGTTATAAACTCTCTTACATATAGCAAGCCAGGCAGCATGGATCTTTTCATCTTTTTCATCATTTTTTTCACGGAGAAAAAGCACCTAGCCCATGGAAATTGGTACGTGGGTACATTAACCTTCATCACCTATCTCTATGTATATCCCTGGCAGTGCTAATTGTGTAACAATGCTACTAATTTCACTTATTACTAAGGGCAGAAATCTGAGGCGAGCCACATAAGGTAAGTATGCTTTTTAAGGCACATGGCTATGGACTTGGTGATAAGAGGTATCTTCTCCCAGATGGGATGATAAGGTAGGCAGCTGAGTCTTCCTCCACATCCGTGCTGAGGACTATAGGGATTTTTTCCTTGTGCAGCTACTGGTGCTTCTTTCCTCCTATTGATTGCTTCTCCTCCTTTCCAGGGTCAGAAAACTAGCTCAGTATAGACTTCCCATTTGTGTATTCATTACTCAGGAAAATAGAAATGTTTTGCATTGCTGCTGAAAGAGCAAGACAGCTGTGTGTCAACTCCCAGCAGTTCAAAGACCACTGCTCCCTTTAAACATAGCATCCACCTTTATGAATCCTTATTTTGCATTTTCTAGTTGGTTCCTCTCTTGTTGATGTGCTACAATTCACCTTGCAGGTAGCACATGATTATATGGTGTACCTGGAGGTATAGCAGCCTGCAAATTGCCTCTGCACTTAGTTAAGCAGAAGCATCCTGGATGTGGTAGGTATGACCTCCATAAACATTGCCTGTGTCCTCACTTTCACCATTGCACTCCAGCACAGGCCCTTTGTGATTAACTTGTACAACTTTACTTTTTTAATTTGCATTTTTTGCCATGGGGTGCAATTCAACTGCATAAACGTAAGCAGCTAGTGCCTTGAGACACGTTGGTGTGTGAGACACCTGCACAGGACTGACAGCTATGGCAGAAAACCTACTGATCATGCAAACCCTTCTGCAGAAGTACCTGGAGGCCAAGAGAGATACACAAAAGTGTCTCAAATGGCATGAGACAGCTGCATATGGAGCCTGTAATAATCATTTACAGTCAACCAGGCACAGTATTCATGGAAAAATGGGACCCTGCCAACCATAAGTGTGCATTAATAGAGAAAATACTGCTTTTGATTTTACCTTGCATTTTGTTCCCACAGACACTTTGTCAGGTCTGCATTCTCCCCACAACTTGCAAGGATGTGAGTCAAAGTAATCAGCAGCATCAAGAACCTCCACCTTGACATCAAAAGACCCACAGTGTGTTTGAGCATGGCTTGTCAAAACTGTCACTGTTATAACCCTTCTCTTTGCAGCAGAAAATCAGAGCACAGAGAAACCGAGTGAAAATAATAAAATAAAAATATGGGTAAACACATAAAGGAAATAAAATAATAAGAAAATTACATGAGCTTTTATGTCACCTAATATTTTTTTTTTAATATCCAAATCTTGTCTGCCTAGGGAAGAACATAAGTCACTCCCATAGTTTATATTTCTGTAAGAGATGTTATTAATCTGTTTAAACTACTCCAGACTGCAATTATCACTCTTTACTGTGAAACTAAAACTTGAGAATTTTTGATCTTTGGTATTATTTACTGAAGCTGTCCCTGACTCAATAGTAATCTTATAAGAAAAACTGTAATCAATATCTTATTATGGAATTTTTTTCAGGCAAATTGGCTTTTATTCCACAGAAACCTATACATTTTCTTGTTTTAGTGAACCTTTTCTTTCTGCCTATCTACTCCCTTCTCATTTAATTACAAATCAAAACCCAGATCCAATGATTCACTTTCAAAGGAAGCAAAACAAATGTAATTTTTAGATGAAGAGGAATGTCTATACAGTGGAAGGGATGGGGACCCAAGAGACCTGAATGCTCCCTCCTGACTGAGACGTGGGCCATCGGTGACTGAAGGCAGCCTTCATTTCAAGCTGCAGTCACCTCTTCTTTTGCGGTGATGCTACTCTGTGACTCTTACCGGGGAAAAAAAAAAAAAAAAGAAAAAAAAAGCTAAGTTTTGCTGCAACTCAAATATCACTCAGAAAAGAGGAGCAGGCACAAGAAATGAACTGTGGAGCAATACTGAACTTTCGTCCATGTTGATTCCTATAAAGAACATTCCAGACAGGGAGAGCTTACAGCCTTTGTCCCTAAACCCTTACAAAGTCAGAAAAATATGAATTCCAGAGCAGACTCCTTGCTATCAACCTGACTTTCCTGAGTCTTTACCTTCAGTTAGCGTAAAAGAAATAATTTTCCCTTTTTCTTCCATATTCAGTTAAAGTTGGATAGAAAGAACTGCAATGTGCAACTAAAATGAATGACCAACATTTAGGAGTGAACCTGCAGCAAAGCAAAAGTCAAGAAAGAGTTATAATAATAACTGAAGGGCAGTAGGATTACAGTAAGTGTACTTTAAAATCTTTGAAGAAATCTTTATCACAGCCTTCATCAAATAAAAAATATGTGCATCTAGAAAGAGTCAACAAATTATGTTCAGACTATTATGTAACATGAAAATAACAGAAATTAAATTGGGAAGCTTCCAGCAACAATACAAGACTGAACTGAAGTGTGATGGATAGGTTCTGAGACGTGAAACCTGTTGGAATAAAAGAGGTAAAAGAATGAAATGACAACAAAGAACTGTTCAGAACCACAAATATGCTTGATGGAAAAAGGAAATGAGAAACGTAGCAGACTGAAACTGCAGAGCAGGAGGCATCTTTACTGTCATGTTGATGCTCTCTCGAATGATGCTCAAGTTCACACGGTCTGTAAGTTGCTGTGTGATCCAGGTCTTCTCTGAAGTACATGTGTTGGGCCAGGGAAATCAAAAGCAAAGAAATCAGTGTTCATTTTGTGTACCCCATGTCTTTGTTTATGGACAAGACTGAGCTAGACCTGGCTTCCACCAACCTCCTGCTTCCGACTCACAGCATCCATGAGCACTGAGGAAGCCAAATTCACTACGACATGGCCCTCCTAGGTCATATGACATAAGGTCATCTTGATCTTGCATCAAAATTACCTTCCTCTGCAGAGGCTTTTCCAAGATTTCCCACATCACCAACTGAGCAGATTCATAAATTCAGCAGCCTGCCTTCATTTCTTATTCTACTGCCTAGGTGAAGAAGTCAGAGGCAAAGCCCCTCCCTGCTGTACCCTCCACAAGCTCACAACTCGGTTATTGCTGTAAGGGGTTTACAATCTGCATGAGGCTCTTACAAATATTTTCTTTTTCACAGGGGTAGACGATATTTATGGTGTCTTTGGCAGCTGTGGGGAAAAGGGACTAAAAATTTATGATACCCTTCCCACCCTGCAGTGTCCAGGACAATTTCAGTGTCTGGAAATGCTCCGCGCTTCAGAGGAATGCGCTCTGAAGGGATCTCAGTGCAGCAGCCAACATTTGCTTAACATTCTGTTAATATTTAAACAACAAATCTGTCAACAGATTAATTGGCACTGTCACTTTCCAGCAGTTTTATGGCTGCTTCAAACCACTAGCAGTCTATTCCTAAAAGGAAGCATGTAACATTTAAATATGTATGCATATGAGATAATGGGTATATTAAACATCCTGAAGAAAAGTTGTAATTGCTGTTGTGCTGGTTTTGTGCTGAATTCCCAATGCTTCCTCCTTTCTCTGCTTCCTCCTTTCTCTAGAGAGGCACTGACAGAAAGAGGTCATCAAAAGTATTTAGAAATTACTTGGGTACTTCTTCCCATGGCAGACCTGCCACTGATACCTAGGACCAAGCATGAACTGGAATGAGCAAGACAGGAGAGAGGACATTGGACTTGCCAAGGCCATCAGCTCAGATGCAGGCACAGTGACCAGAAACACGGTGACCAGGATGGTCAAACAGGGCATGGCGTGGCAGTTTGCGTGGGAAGATGCCTCTTCGAAGGAGGGACATTCCACCGGCGGAGTGGAGAGGCTTGAAGTCCACACAACCCAGCAACCAGGCACCATGCTGTGACCACCTGCGCCGGCCAAGGGCACTCATCCTACCTGACCCTCAAGGCAGAACGGTGGGCTCCCATCTGAGGAAAAAGGCTGCAGCTCTGGCTGGAGGGTCCTGCACCATCTACCCCAGCCATGGCTGATGCCTCCACGCAGACAGAGCTGCTGAAGGGAGAGGCTGCATTGACGATCTCAGACCACAGGAAGGTCCTGGGCCTTTCTCCTGGGGCAGGGACGGGCAGCAGAGCTGCCTGCAGAAGGTAAGCCCAGGCGGAGGACCTTCTGCAGGAGGCGGTGAGAAGGTGTCGTGGTTTAACACCAGCTGGCAACAAAGCACCACAAAGGTACTCACCCTCTTCCCCCTCCACTCAGTGGGATGGGGGAAAGAATCAGGAAAAAGCCAAACTCATGCATTGAGATAAGAACAGTTTAATAGGACAGAAAGGAAGAAACTAGTAATGATAATAATAACACTAATAAAATGACAACAGTAATAATAAAAGGATTGGAATATACAAAACAAGTGATGTACAATGCAATTGCTCACCGCTCACCGAGCGATGACCAGTTAGCTTCCGAGCAGCGATCCCTCCCCAGGCCAAATATCCCCAGTTTATATAGTGGAGATGACGTTACATGGTATGGAATATCCCTTCAGGCACTCTGGGTCAGCTGTCCTGGCCGTGTCCCCTCCCAGCTTCTTGTGCCCCTGCAGCTTCCTTGCTGGCTGGGCATGAGAAGCTGAAAAATCCTTGACTTTAGACTAAACATGACTTAGCAGCAACTGAAAACATCAGTGTGTTATCAAGATCCTTCTCATACCTAGCTCAGAAACATAGCACTATCCCAGCTACTAGGAAGACAGTTAACTCTATCCCAGCTGAAAACGGGACACATGGATTTGACAGATGGACCACTCGGTGGGTAAGGGATTGGCTGGATGGTTGCCCTCAAAGAGTTGCGGTCAATGCCTCAATATCCAAGTGGAGACCAGTGACGAGTGGTGTTCCTTAGGGTCATAATCCCCTTGCTCCGCTCTATTAGCCAAGCGTGTACCAGTTTCAAGGGCAGTGATGCAGCCTTATTTGCTCTGCAGTGAGATAAGATCCACAAACAAGTGGGAAAGAGAGGAAAATGGACAAAGAAAAAGAGACTGCAGCCCTGAATTGATGCTTCACGAAATATATTTACCTTATTCTCATTCTCTGGTGAATTCATTAGCTTGCACTTAGCAACATTCTTTGGTCAAATGCTCAGTAGTAAAATAAATTGCAGCAATTTATTCAAGAACTCATAAAATACTGTTTTATTTCCACCTTTTGACTATACAACCCATGAAAGCAGTTACACTTCCAAAGAGATATAGTTCCCTTTCTGGCCTCCAGAGTTTTTTTAGAAGCAACTCATACAAATACATGTGTGCATGTGTGTGTGTGTGCACGTGCATGGCAATGTAAGAGATATAACAACTGCAGGGCGTCACTGCTCCACTACAAAGAGCTTAGGGACAAAATAAAATCAAGACCCTCAAAGTTTTCCACCAACCCTCCAAGCTTTTCTGCTTGGAGCCTTTCTCATTGGCACTGCAAATTAGATGGGGTTAATCAAGCCCTCTTGTGCTCCATCACATTTCCTTCCTTAGCTGGAGGGTAAGTAAATGAGAAATAGTTACATTTTGTGTTTATAAAGACTCATAGCTCTTAATTTTACTTTTAGTTTTAAGCAATCAAGTACTACTTGTGTTCATTCAGCAGCTGTTCAGTGTCTCTTTGGTGAGGCAGGTATCTGCCCATTTGGGAGCTAAGACCATATTTCTGCAACATATAAACAAAAAGAAATTTTATATTTATGACTGAGATAACTTTTTTAAGTTTACCTAGTTACCCTACCAAGCCATCACTGCTTATTTAATGAGTGTTGTCTGGCTGCATCTTAGGTCTGTTTCTTCACTGAGGATTTCTGTAATTAACATTTCATTTAAAACTCAACATGATTATTTGGCTTTACACCTGGTGCCTTAACTGAAAACCGAATTGTAAAAAAGCCAGATTTTGAGATATTTGTTGCTTACTTTTATTTCCCTTGTTGGACTGTTACTGAACACACTCCTTTCTCCTATAGTACAAGGTTCCAAATGCTAATAGCTTTGGTCAAGTGTTTGAACTTCAGAAAAGGGCAATATCTGGACTTCCAAAAGAGTCTTTGATCCTCCAGGAGCTCATTAAAGTTCCTTCTGAATACAGCACTCCATTTCTGCAATCACTTTGTCAATTAATCCATGCTAATGTCATTTGTTAGTAAATGTGTGAGATGTCATGACCACTAGAGCTGGTTATTTAGCACAAGAGGCTATTACTGGTTTTAAAAAAGGACCTACTTAGATAGAGCTTTGATAAGTATCTGCTATATGGTGGCAAATAGACTAGCTCTGCATCATGTGTAAATTATTTAGGGACAAAAGAGACAAATTGTCTCCCAGAGCCCCACTTGGCTATAAAGACAGCGTCATTCTCCCTTGGCTGAAGAGTCTTTCCAGTGGAAGAGAGGAATATTACTTCAGGCTGATAATTTTTTTTATTGAGGTGACCATTAAAATACATTTCCATTGCCATTTTTCTTCTCTCGGCATAGGGAATGAGAACGTCATTGATTTGGGGATTTCTGTCTTCAAAGGAAAGATAGCAGCGTTGATGAAGAGATATAAATGCCAAGGATAAACCAGGCATGGTTATAATTAACATCTCCAGTATGTCCGTTCTCATTTCTTTCTGATCAGTGTTACAGCTTTGAGTATTAGCAGAACTCAGCCTCCAATTTACAGCTTCAAGGCTCAAATAGACACAGCTTCTCCTAAATTGTACCAGAGCTTAAAATACAATTTTAAATCATGTAATTAATTACATTGCAATCTCTTTGTATACACAGAATATTCCAGTTTGCATAATCAGTAGGAAAGACAGAGAAAGCACCAGTGTGAACTTTGAAATCTCAAATACAACAATTAATTTGCCCAAAACAAGCAGCGAAGCCAAAACAGCACTCATCAAATGTCAGCTACAGCAAAGAACTTCTGGAGAATCCTCAGAATACATTTCACTCAGATTTGACAAGTTTTAGTTAAGAGAAAAATGAGAGGAAATGCTGTTTGCAGGATTTATGAAGAAGAACAGGGCGAAACCATGCCCTTAGCTCTAAATATAGAATGAGACCCTGTTGTTTGCTGTGCTCTGCAAGCACAGGACACAAAGGTGACCTTTTTCCTGGGGATCATACAGGTTTCCCTGGGAGGTTGTGCAGTCTCCATCCATGGAGATGTTTGAAACCCAACTGGACACAGTCCTGTGCAATCTGCTCTCGCTGGACCTGCTTGAGCAGGGGGTTGTGCTCAATAATCTCCAGAGGCCCGTTCTTATTTCACCCATTCTGTGATTCTGTGATGTTATAAATAGCTACCTCAGTACAACACAGGAAACAACTGTCAGTTTAAAATAGTTTAATGGGTTATATTAAGACCAAATTGCTGCTTATTTCACCATAGCAGATCTGATGGGCACGCCTCACCCGCTTCATTGAAGAACTAGATGTGTTCCATTAAACCACCCTCTTGGAGCTGATGTGTCCATGCGTAGTTGTACAGCTGTTGTACAATAAAAGCATATGCATGCCTGGTACTTATGGTCTAGCTGACAAACAGCAGTTGATTAAAATGAACCCAATCAGGATATCTTCAGTGCCCATATCTGAGAGAACATACATGAGAGAGCATGGAGCATGTGTCTCATGCTCTAAAAGCACCTGTCTTTTACTGGCAAATAAGGAAAAAACAGGAATCAGTTCTAAGAGAATAAGACCAAGGAAGCAATCTTAAATACCCTTGAGAAGACTTTTAGGAAGGATTAAATATATGTGCATGGAGGGAATTTTTAGGTTTTGGGGCTAATTCTAAAGAGATCATCAAGGGAAAATTTAGCAGAACTGGAAGGAGATTTGCAGAATACTGCTCTACCAGAACAAGTAGTTATTCTAGTTCAAACAGGTAGGATGAAGCGAGACAAAGAAATAAAAGTTAAATAACAAAAGAATTAACCTTAATTTACCCTAATTAACCTAGAGATAAATTGGTCTTTGCCACTATATTCTGCCATCACATTATGGTTTTTATAAGTTATTTTTATTGGCCAATTCATCTTCACTTCGACTTTCTTTCTTAAGGCCTCATTACTATTCCACAGCTCAATAGCTTTTTTTTCAGAGGACATGTTAAATGGTGGAAAAATAAAATGGATCAATACAGCAACTCAATTAATTCCTCATCTTAAATTCTAATAAAATCAATTTGGAGAAGTGGCGTATCGTTAAGCTTACATCATAATGCAGTAATTAGAAACAACTTTCATCTTGCCAATTCCTTTGAAGATTTTAATGGCAATCAATTAAACATGCCTTACTTCTCCATTAAAGACTTTCAAAATGGAAATTGGATAAGAAGTTAAAGATAAGGTGGCTGATTACACAAACTTACCACCCATCCCTATTTCAAATACTGCCCCCAAAATGTGCAAACTCACCATTAAAAACTTAATATAAGCTAAGTCCCTGTCCTGTAGTACCCAACAGTAAATTTTCAGTTAATACATCATGTTTCAATAGCCAGAGTGGTGCAGTGCTTTGTGATTTGCATATTTACTGAGTAGAAATTTTGGTGAGGCTCACTGTGATCAAATCTACAGTCTAGGCAGAAACTACCAGGTACCTCCATTAATTCTTTTCATGCTAGCAGTTTATGCCCAGAAGGAATTTGCATTCCAAAAGAAAATATGCACACTCAGTCAATGGCTGAACATCCAATTAGCTACACCAGCTCTCCCCTGCATCTCTCCGAAATCGAAGAAATCCAACTTCCTTGATTGTTTGTGTTTCACCTGATTAAACTGCAGCAGCATCTTTCTGACACTGGGATGTCAGCGCTGCACATGCCGTTCCTGGTGATGTCCCAGCAGGGCTGCATGGACCATGCACCTCCACACCAGCCTCCTTGTATTATCACCCCATGCTGCCTGAACCAGCACTTGGGATTATTTTTCAGGTTTGCTCAAGTTGTTCACATTTTGTATATTAACACTTACATCATAAGCAGATCAGAGGTACTGCCATTGAGATTATCATAGCATAATACATGTTTTATATTAATTCCACAACCTGAATACCATCTATTCTCCAGGTCTCTACATTGTCTCTTTTTATTATTTTTATTCATTTGTTCAACAATATGTCCTTTCTACAGTCAAAGAAAAGAAAAGAGTAACATTTAAGTAAAAAACTCCTCCAAGAATTGAACAACTTGTTCTTCAGTCCATGTCACTGAAATTTTATAGATAAAACTATTTCTGGATGTGTCAGTAAAAGAGACCTCATTGTGCCTACGTTTGCAGTCAGTCTGAGTATCAATGAAAATATGAAATGTTATAATTAGAGTTCATTGTTATAATTAGAGTTCATAACTTCTTATTTCATTAAAAGTTAGACTTTTGTTGAAAATGTAAAGTTAACTTTTGTCTAACAATTTTTAAATTTCTTTCTTGAGCATCTTATGAAATATTAGTATGTGAAAACAATTCTATTTTTAAGTTTTCCTGAACTTTCTTACATTTTGAACAGCAAGTGAAGAAAAAGTTAGAAAACTGTTTTAAGAAAGAGGGATGTGATGCAGTGATAGTAGGAAAAAAAAAAAAAAAAAAGACCAAAAAAAAAAAAAAAGAGGAACAAGAGCCAAAGAAAAAGAGCAAAACCAAAAATGGAAAACAGGAAAATTTTATTTTGCAAAAAATAACACCTTCAGAGAAAGCAGATTTAAAATTGCTGATTTGCAACATTTCCAAATAAAATTACGTTCTTCAGTCGAAAGCTTGTATTATTTGGATTTACCTCATCAAAAGGTCTAAAATGTGCATGTCTACATCTGAACTAGCTATGGAGATGCTTATAGAGTCAATGGAAAAAAAATAGTCCTTCACAGGGTATAATTCAAATGTTAAAAATCAGTCAGATGGATAGTGCCTGTTCCTCTGCAGTGCCTGTAAGGTGAGCTTGGTGTTTCTGCCACTGATAGAAATGCAGGCACGATCTAAGGCAAGTGAAATTAGTCCCACCTCTGGGTCCTCAACGCTATCAATGTCACAAGAAAACTTGTTCAAAGTCAAGAGAAGTGCAAGGTCAAACAGCCAAGAACCCACAGACTTCAGCAGAACTGAGACGTCCACAACAAGAGCAGGTGGAAGCTGTGACTCAGGATGAGCTGGTGGATCACTGGGTTTGTGAAAAGCAATGCAGAAGTCTCCACGGCTGCACTACAGTACAACTGGAACTGTCCTCGGTTCATTTTTCAGAAACTGGCATTAACTTAACCTGGAGTTCATTTGGATTTTATTGATACCCCTAGTTTTCCCACTGAAAGATCAAATGGTGGAAATATCACTTTTTATATTGCTTGAGCAGTGGTCCTCGCACTCAGGAGAATATTGTACTTTTACTGTGTAAAATTACTCCAGACACCTGCAGGTTTATAGGAAAGCACAAGGGTAATGTAGATATCTGACAGACTAATTCCATGTGAGTGTCAATGCGTGGACTTGACTTTGAACAAGTTTTGTTGTGACATTGATAAGGAGGCATTGCACTCATCAGGAAGGCAAAGAAAGGCAAATCAGAGGTGACTTTTCTGGAAACCAGCTGCTAGCTGGAAGATGAAGCCCAGATACCCACTGATAGAAGATAATGGAATATCCATCAATGGAAGAGTTCAGTCTTACCAGAATTGAGCCATTTGCAAAACAGAATATGTGGGACATATTATATGACTCCCAGATATTTCACGGAAAGCCTGAGCAGCTGCATCTTCTACGCCACTGTCTATGCTACAACTACATTAAATAAAGATGCAGTGGCACTGGTAATTACAGTCTATTACAACAGAGGTCTAAGAGAACTCCTACATACCTCGAGAGAGAAACAGCACTGCTTTAAAAATTATCACCCCCATGGCAAAGTCCATTGCTGAGTTTGTATTTTCAAGACAGAGGAAAGAGAGCCGTTTACTCAGAAACTTCTGGGGAAAAAAATGAGACCACGTTAGCAACTGAACTTGGTTCAGTTAACCCTGGTGCACGATCTGCACTCGGAGGGACCGCAATCACAGGGTGTATTTGTCAGCCGTGAAGTCCTGGAGAAACTGTTTGCAGAAGTCGGATCACAGTTCAGGTGCTGGATGCACAGACCCCAACCTCACAAACAGCTCTCTGGCCAAGCAATAAATCCAATTTAAACTTGTCCAGAGCACTGAGCCAGGTGTGAATTCCCTCACAAAACGACTTTGTATGTCCTTTCTCAAAAGCTCTTTCCACAGCTCTGCCCTGCTAATGCCTTTTTTGGCACTGCACAATACCTCAGCCAAGTGAAAAGAGTTGAGATAGCCCAGCTTCCTCCCATCCTCCAGCATGATGAAGGTGTTCAAGAAATGACACCAACCGTTTTCCTATTCCTGCACATAGTGACTTCTCCCCGCACAGCAGCAATATCCCTCTGAGATGCTGGGGATCAGCACACATCAAATTTGTGATTGCTTTCCAGCACTGACATCAAGGCTTGGCATCAAGTGCAAGGCTATTAACATGCTCATGGTGATGTCTGTCACTCCTGTTACATTTGCAGTGATTTCTAAGCTGCTCAAGGAGACCAAAAGACATAGCAGAGAGGCAGCTTTTCTCATGCCAGCCACTTCACATATGACTTCCATTGCATTTTGTTGAATACTGTGGTTGCCCACATCCCTCTTCCAGAAGTAGCTAATGAATAGATTCACCAGATACATCTTTCAGTCAGAGAGAGCTGGAAAATCCCATTGCTGGGATGCAAACAAGAATAATGTGACTCTTGTGACAACAAACAAGGGGATTTGCTACCCTTAAGGATTGCACTGAACATTGTGTTGGTATTTTATCTGGACAGCATCTAACCCTGATGGGAAGGAAAGGCCAGGTAAAAAAATACTGTTTATTTGCAAAGAAAAGAATTGAAGACATGATATACAGTGTTTCATGCATCTATTCAAGAAGTGTAATCTAAGTGACCTTAATGGTACCATGAGTCATTGCAGACACTAGGCAAGATAAGATTGATTCAAAACATAAATATCTGAGCAACGCTTACCTTTCAAATGTCCACCGTGGGATATTCACTAGAGTCACAATTGCATGCCAACATCCCTTAAGAATTTTTTAACGGGTCTCCTGGGCTATTGGCTGTCCTTTTGTTATGCTCTGGAGAGAAACCAAGCATGAAGGAAAGAGATTATTCGAAACTAAAAAGAAATACCAGTATTTCTTGCTGTGTGCTTTCAATTCCCACTGAGTATCAAAGTACAATGCAAGTACTCTGCTAGTCTGCGGCATTCCCAAACAGGTATCTGAGATACCACTAGTAAAGAAATGCAACATGTCTTCTACCATTCATTAGCAGCAAAAGGCACCTCAGATTCTGAAACAGAAGTTTTACAGGCAATTAATTGTGTAATGTTTAAACAGGTATTGGCTTACACCATAAACCTACAGGCATATGACAGTGTCTGATTAGAAGATGAATTTTCATCTATGTAATGACCTGGGAAAAGTTTTAATTAAAAAAAAAAAAAAAGCTCTTTCAGTCTGTTTCTATCTCTAGATAAACATACGAGGCTCTTAAAGAAGATCACATCTCATAACCATGTTGTCCACTTGTAACCACAGCTAGAATCTGTTCTTTTTGAAGAAGCAACAGTACAGTCAAAACAGAGAAGCTCAAGAAGACAAAAAATGTAATGGATTGCTTGAGAGAGAAATGCAGAAGCGATAAAGCAATTAACTTTACAAAGCAATTAGGAAAAGAAAGCAAAAGCCCACAGAAATTCTTTGAGCATTAACAGGGAAGCTGCAAAATTTCCATCAGCAGAGATATTTAAGGAAAGGTTAGACTGGCGCAGTTTCAATCCAAGTCAATACCTTCTTGAGGAAATGCTTTGACCAGAAATCTTTTCTAGCCCAGCGTTTCTACAGCACTCTCACCCTCTTCTTCAGCTCCTCTACACCAACTAAAAAGGCTGAAGCTGCACAAGGGGATTTTTGCGTGCCTGATTCCCAGCAGAGCAAGGAGTTTCTCAATGTCAGAACTGCAGGAGACAGCAGAGGATGTTTTCTGTGGCTCCATTTGCTGTAGAGTGCATTGCTCAAATCCAACAAGCCATCCTGAGCAGGGCGAATGCCAGCTCTGCAGCCTGGACAGGTGGCTGTAACTTAGCCCTCGGGTCATCCAAGATTTGTCTTCCATAACTATGAACTTGTGGGTAAGATGTCACAGAGTCACTTTTGTATAGGGAAATGCATTGCATGCAGGCTGTAAAATGAGATTTTTGCTCTGCTGTCCACATAAGAGTTCAGGTGTAAAGACCAGGTTTGGTTTGGTTTTTTTAACAGAACAAATAATGTTCTTCATGTTATTTTCTGCACATGGAGGAATTCTTGTATCAGGGAATGGCTTAGATAACAGTTGGACTGAGAGTGTCAAACTTTAAAATTGTTAAATATTATAAATTACTTTAATTTATATCTTCCATACTGATAGTCTTCAAGCAGCATCCCTTCTGCTGTCTATTCCCTGCCCCAGAAGCGACGCTGTAATTAAGAAGGGGCTTTATAGGTCTCTTGGTTGTCCCCTTGGCCAGGTTTACTGGGTTAGATCCTGATCTGAGAGGCTTAAACTCAAAATCAGGAGTGCAATAAATTTCAAGTGGTTAACCAGGTCCTGAAATTAAAAGCCAATACTGTGTTCAAGCTCTTCTTTCTTATCAGTGGTGGCCTGTACAGATCCCACTTCACCTTTAACATAGTCTATTTAGAAACTAAACCATCTTAAACAACAGCTCATTAATATCATTAAATTCTCTTCATTTTTATGAAGGCATGTTTGTGTATGATTTACCTGCTTATAAAGCCTTGGTAGACTTGCACAAGGATTTGGCTGAGGCTAAGCAGAACAAATGGCTTTATTTGTCCCTGGCAGGCAGTTTTCCGCCTTTACTCTCACACCTTCTCCTCTCTTACTGGTTTTAGGCACTGTTGCACATTTCTTATCCCTGAGGCTGAGAGCTCTATTATTTATCTGTACAGATCCCCACCAAATGGAGCCCTGATCCTTTCACGAGAATCCCTGGCGCTGCAGCAATGCAAATTCATCACACAGGGTTGAAGAGCTCACCTCCTGCTGGGTAGCTTTGCTGTTGGCCACTATGCCGTTAGCATTCATAATTTCCAGGAGTGATTTACTGTAGCAGTAAACGCTTGGGAATGAGAAGCAGGCACAGAAAAAGCTCTGAATGTGTGGGTGGGACAACTTGCTGCCCAGCAGTGTTTGCGATGAGCATCTCAACTGGGAGCTCTGCTCACTCATCATCAAACCTCAGGTTAGCTTTCAGAGCCTGCTCTCCTACAAACCTTTGACGGGCTGCGGACTGGCCCAACTTCTGTGGCAGTGGCCATTTTCCTCAGGGAAAAAGAAATACAACAGGGAAAGGAAGTGCCAAGAGTGGGAAGTGGTCCATCTTCTTCACAAAGCAAACATCTGTGATGTTTCTGCCCACGGGGCTGTAATGAGCCTTAGACCCTGGTGGCAATCAGGACTCCAGGAGAAATCTCCGTAGTTCTCCCAAAACTGCAAGGCCTCAAGGAGACTAGGAATAGAGCATGAATGTGCAAGAGATCTGCTCCTGCCCTGTCCCTCCTGCTGTCACCATGTCGGTGCATGCTCTCCTGTGGCTAGAATACAGAGTCTGGGGACTAGGAAGGGAAGCTGTTATTGATTTCTTTCATAATTATTTATATACCACTCAAAGCATACAGATTAGCAAAAATATTGATTTTTGTCAGCGCCTACTTCACAAACCAAAACTGCCACAGGAACTTCACTGTTTCCCAAGATGACAGGAAAAACAAGACATCTCATTGTACGTGCTGAGTCTGTTGCACTGTGCATTTCAATTACTCTTGTCACCAAAAATATCTTATCATGTGTTTACTAAAGAATCAACATCTCCCCTTGCCTGACCCCAAATTTCCCTCTCGTTTTCTTAATCAGTACAGTTGTCAGAAATATTCTTGGTTTTCCCCATAAGTTCTGATAATTGATTTGAATCAAGTGCCTGTGTCTGAGGAGGAGCTGAATTCAGAGAATGAAAATCAGTACCAGATAAGAACTACATCTCTTTTCTACCCCACATGGAAATGAAAGAGATTGAAACAGTGCAGGAATCAGGAGAATGAAGGTTGTATTTTTCTGCAGTGCAGTGGCTAAGGCTCTGTGCAGGTTCCAGAAGGAATTCAATCTCATCTTCTAACCATATTTGCCAGAAAAAAAAGTTTTACTTGAATTAGAGAGATGCAATTATGCTAAATTGTGCAGAGGTAAATGAGACTCAGTCATGCATGAGGGTCTTAGAAGAAGAAAACGGGACAGATTTTGTGGTTTCCATGGAATTAGTCTTCCTGTCAATCAATTTGATCTGAAAAGCTGGGCTGAGCGGTCTTTCTGGATTTTATTATTATAGCATCAGGAAATTGCAGTGACTTGAGAGGCTATACACAAGCCAAAAACACTTTTACATTTCTCGTACATTTTTGCAGCCTTTCAACAAAATTTAGGGATTAAAAGTGCCTGCTTTTTGGTGTGCTGTACATTTTCTGAATTTTGTTGTAAATGCCACCGATTGATTGAGTGAGTTGCTTTTGTTTATTTTTGTCTTCAAGAGCTGTCAGAAGTCCAGGCTTTTTACCACCATCACTACCTGCAGTTTCTTTGAGAGTTAATAGGTAGAAAAGTGAAGACATCTTATATGTGACTAGCAGTTAGTGGTCCAGGAGGGGGAATGAAACACCAATGGATCCCTTGAGAAGCAGAGTATGAGGAATAGTACTGTACCACAGAAAGCAGAAGAAAACCCTATAAAGGGCAGGGAAGATGTAAAATGACCAAATGCATGTATAACAATAAAGGCAATGCTGGTAGGATGCTAGAGATAGGGACTAGATGAGGAGGCAAAGAAGGATGAAGGAGTGGAAAGGTCATCTTTCTGAGTGCTTGCCTCTATTGTCCATGCTGTTATTTTCTTTCAATGAACCTTTATCTAAACAAAAAGATCCCTAAATCATTTATGTGGGGGAGGATGGTGTTCTGATCTCTGTGCATGCAAAATTCATGTATGCAAATACAAGCACATGGATTAACCCTTTTATTCCAGGCTGTATTGGGACATCAGAAGGAGGTCACTATGTGGGGAAACAGCATGAGGAAGTCCTGGCAGCAGAAGATCCCATAATCTTTCTCTGGACACAGCAATAACACAGGTAAGTCTGTTTGTGGGAAGTGCCTAGGAAAGTCAAGGTCAGGCCTGAGCAAAATCTCTGCCTCTCAGATTCCCAGGGAGCTGGAAGTCAATTGAAATAACCTTTCAGTGTTAGTTTACATACTTCCAGGAATGCAAAAATTGCTGAGTTTGTGAAAGCTGGAACACCTGCAGGAGCCCGGAGAGAGCTGAAATCTCAGCAAACACAAGCACAGGTCAACCCTCTGAACTCAGCTCTGGCAATTCTCTCTGGAGAACAGCTTGGGAGAGGTGGCAAGGCATTTATACTCTGTGATTTCCTCTGCCAAGCGGGACTTCATAGCCCAGGAAGAACTGCTGCTTTACAGACAGGAAAGCACAAAACAGGTACCAGCACAAGGTTGTGTCTCAGAGAGAAAATTAGCCGGTGGCCTAGAAGTATGCCAGGCGACTCCCTGTGCAATCCTCATCAAATCTCAAATGGAAGTCAGGACAGATTTTCTCCACATGTTATCACAACTGGTCCACTCTCTTGTCTCCTTGTCTGCATGTAGCTAGGCTCAGACTGATAATTTGGGCCCTCCCCTGTCCATCCTCAACGCTTTGTGCATTGTAGGATTTGCCTGGTCTTTGAAGCTGCTAAATCTAAGCAGGAGCTCTTTTTTGCAAGGTCTCTTGTGTCTATTAGCTATCTGTAGGCTCACAGCTTCCAGACTCCCCTGAACTCTTGTCACAGAAACAAGTAACAATCCCTGTGACTTTAATCCGCGGCATTCTGCAAAGGAAAGCAAGTGTATTGCATAAAACCAGACTTTTTGCCCCGGGGACCTGAAAACAGGGGAAAATGTCTAATTAAAGAGTGAGGTGAAGCTATGTTCATTCATTTTTTAAGCTTAATAAAGTCCATGGGAAAGAGGCACTACAGAAATGCCAAGTGTTGTCATGACTGAATGCAACACTACCAGGAAAGCAAAGCAATGAAACACAGGTTAGAGTTACTGCAGCTCCACAAGCTATAGGTCATTCACTGACAAAAAATGAAGGAAGTTCAAGCTGGCACAATTCTCCTCACTTGCAATAGGCCAAAAGAAGGTCCCGAGAGTGATCACTGCACAGCCAGTGGAGGGTGACCTCACTTTGCTGTGGTAACTCCACTTCCTGATGGAACCTCCAGGATGACCATTTTAGCAAATTATTTAAAATACTAACATAATGAAAACTGGTCTCATTGTGATTTCCTTAACGTCATAGAAGAAAAGGTAACAACATCAGGAAGATAACACAAGCCCAGTGACTACTTTTTGCTTTTCTTAAGGACCAAGCTGGTACCCAACAGAAAAATTTGATGCAAAAAGACCTGCCTAGATCGAATTCATACTTCAGATCCTATTCACCTAAGCTGTTTTATATTCCTGACTATCTGCAAATGCTTTCTGCCTTTCTCAGAGTCTTAATGCATCCCACATTTGTAGCAACAGAGTTTCTGTGGGATAGGTCCATTTGGTTGGTTGTACAGCTCAGATCGGAGATTGTTTTAGATGAATAGAGCCTGTCACTTTTAAAGTAACAGCTGTTACTCATAAAATTGGACATTCTCCAGCTAACCACTGTTATGAACAGAAGAGTAAATAGAGTCCATTTAGCAGAGGCAAGAAACTCAGTGCTGCTAGAGAGCCATGACTGTCACAGGTGACAGCTGTCCTCTGGGCAGGAAGTAAGGTCGGGCAACAGAAATGTCCTCCCATCTGCTTCTTCTTCAACAGTAATTGTCAAACTTATGCTTTACATTGGCGATTGCCTCAGGTAAATCGAGCCTTGATGTTCCTTGTCTGAAGCAAGCTCATGGAAATAAGAGCACAGATTTTTGCAAGCTGTTTATCCAAGCAGCTAGGCACTGGAGAAGCTCACTCAGGGAAAGGTGTAAGCTCTCACTAGAAGAGCTTTCAAAAACAGGTTAAATGAACGCCTATAAGGTGACAGCTCTGTTTATTAACCTTTCCATGGAACAAGGAGGTAGCTTCAAAATTCCTCTGTATCCCGTTGTCGTGGTTTAAGCCCAGCTGGCAACAAAGCACTGTTCCCCTTCTTAAATATGGTCTCCCAGAGGCACTACTACCATCGCTGATTGGGTCGGCCTTGGCCAGAAGCGGGTCCGACTGGAAGCCAGGGAGTTTCTAGCAGCTTCTCACAGAAGCCACCCCTATGCCCCCTTCCCCATTACCAAAACCCCACTACACAAACCTAATACACCTGTGATACCAACTGACTTGCCAAAAGATGTAGATATATTGAAATGGTTAATGAATCAATAGGCCAGTCTTATTCTTCTCTGATTCAAAGATCATGTTAGCTGGGATACAGGTATTTGGTGTGGCCTTAACTGTTGTAAATATAAGAGCGTCAAATGTAAGTGCCTACAACATGGGTATCTGCATCCACAGTGGTCATGCTGGGAAAGATTCATTTGCCTACACTTACGCATCTTGTGCAACAAGAGATACAATAGACTACTTGAGTCATTAGAGGTTGGCAGATAGGATAAAGGACTTCTGGGATGGCAGCAACCTTCCAGCAGGCTGAGTGCAGTTGGAGACTAACCAAAATATCAGAAAGCACTTGCAGTCACAGGAGGTATCTGGTTTTCAGCCACTGAGGATTACCCTCGAGGCAGCCCAAGTGGCAAGCTAAGCAATGACGACAGACATTGGAGTAACAAAATGGACAACTACTTTAGGCTGATCCAACCATGTTCTTACTTTATCTACTAGCTAGCTCCCACCAACTGAAAAAACTTATGAGAGACATGCTTTTACATGGCTGTCAAAATTTTAGAAGTCCACATGCAGTCATATGAATTCTACCCCATTCACAACAGGGCAATACAATTTCCCTTGATCTAAACCAACATAAGGAGCCGGCAGCTCACTATTGGAGAGTTACACTGGGTGGAAGGTTTGCAGCCTACAGGAGAACTCAATCTAGCCAAGCTTCCTACAGGGAGGCCTTGCTGGTCCAAGTCCTGCCGCTGGAATCATCACTAGGAAAACACCTCTGTGAATGAGGTACAGCATGATAACAGCAGATTTACTGTAAGTCCTGCAACATTTATTTTGCTCTGGAAAGAGCCCTACAAACCCTGCGGTCCCCTCTCCTGGCTTGGCTGCTTCACAGTTTTGACACTCCCCTGAGTTTTCTAATTGTTGGTATCTCTTTTGTTGAATAGTAGGGCATTACAAAAAGATCCCTAAGATCAGATCTTAACTTCAGAAAGGTCGATGGTGACAGAATTTGCTCACAGGCATGCACTGAGATAGGCATCCCAGAAGTCTGCTGGCATCTCGTCTTAAAGGCATTCCCTGGCAAGTAAAACCCTTTCTCTTATTGCATGGTGGTTTGTTTGACTGCCTGCCAGAAGAGGTCAGAACTGATGTGTGAAGGGTGCACCTGCATCATAGATCCAGAGAGTGACATGCTTCTTCAGCTCACTGCATGCAAGTGCCTGAGCACCGTTTCACTCACAGAACAGACTCCCTTCTGCCACACACGAAAGCATTATTAGCTGAAACTCAGCCCTGTATGAAACACAATGAAATGGATTCCCAGGCCTCTTTTTTCTTCTCCTTTCTCAGTGACTGAACTATCATGCCAGCTAATTTAGAGAGAAAATTTGCTGCAAACGAAGGGAGAAAAACAAATTATTTTCCTTTCACTACAGATCGCTTCCAATTTCTCAATTTAAACCGCATCCAGGATGCACAACAAGTTGCAGTGTGATCTTACAGCTGCATCTGCTGGGGAAGGCTGCAAATGGGAGAACCCTCACCAACATTCTTGCTCCGTCATCACCACCTCCACAACTAGGCACCAGCTTATCACTTGCTGTGAACGTGTTGGCTTTATGTCTTTTCCAGTGACCTACCATATACTCTTTAGAGGTCTTTATATCAAGCTACATGCAGTGTCCCATCAGGTAAATGTATGGGTGGCAGTCAGCACTGCAGAGCCATAAAGAAAGCATCATAACAGATACTGCAGGTGGAAATTCCTGTTATACTGGTCATCCCAATAAAGGGTTATCTCTGGTGAACCATCCACAGAGCTATCAAGTTCCCAAGTCAACACACCTTGGCCACTGCTTCTCCTGCCAGGCAAAGGAAAATGAGGCAATATCAGTTTGGAAATGGCCATGGTAGCATAGTAGCTCTGCTGTGTAGCAAAGAGAGTCAGCAAAGAGAAATCTGCCCTTCTTGTTGCCATTGTCCTGCTAGTATCTATGTAACGGTGAGCCGTGACTCAACACTAGTGTCCACACAGTTGCTCCTGTTTCACTGTGTGATGAAAAGCAGCTCTATGGAAGAGTGAGGAAAGGGAGCAGCGTGGGCAGGAAATGAGGGAGGAGGATTTGTAGAAAGGAAGAATGCTAATGTGCAGCTGGAGAGGGATGTGGTCAGAATAATACAATGATGGGGGAAAAAAACAAACAAAAAGGGGGGGACACGGAGGGGGGCACATGGGATGACACACCAAAATGCTTATGCTTTCATTATTTAACCAAAGAATCCTTTGGACACTGATAGTAGTGTTGGCTGGTCCTCGTCAGGTCAGTGTCCAGCGGGAACTGGACCCTTTCATAAAGACCATCAGCAGCATTACCATCTGCCCTGTTTCCACTGAGTGTGTCACCAGAAACTTAAACCATTTTAAAATTGTAACTCCTGGAGGAAGCTGTTATCTGTGGGCCTCACTAATGGCTACAGCACACAGGTGGGAGCTGCAGGGAGAGAGTGGACACTGGGCTTGTTCCATCCATCCATACTTCCATGCCTTCATCTTTCTGTCCCTCCATCCCTTCATTCCTCTATCCCTCTACTCCTTCATCCCTCCTGGCTTCCCCAAGGTCACTAGAGAACAAAGCAATAGTGACAAGGTTTGGCTGGGCATGCCCTTCTGTTGTGACTTGGTGGAGGAATACACCCTTCCTTAGTCCCATCAGATACTTCGCCCGCTGTCGCACTTTATTTTCTAGTGGAGATGGTAAGACAGAGAAAGAGAGTAAGAATAGGACATAGGCTTCAAATCAACCCATGGAGCAAGTTCAGAACAAACCCAAGGAGATTCATCATGAAGCTGGGGAGCTCTTCACCACAGGATGTTGTAGGTGCTGAAAAGTGATGAGTATTCACGGGCACGTTCATGCCAAGGGAGCCACTGATTTTACAAAATACACATAAACCACCTCCAGGTCAGAAAATCTCTGAACGCCAAGTGGTTGGATGCCAGGAGAGTAATTTAGGGAAATATATGCTTACCTTGTTCTTCTACCTGGTATCACGCTGGACCACTGTCAGAAACAGGACACTAGGCTACACAGCAACACAGCCTTTCTTATGTCCTTCTGTTAGCCAAGGACCTGTTACAACCTTCCTGTAAGCAATATCCCCCCGTCCCTTCAGTGCACACACCATCACACAACCCTTCACTCCAACAGACACCTTTTGGTCTTCCAGTATGTCCCACCCTTCCCACCAATGTCATCCCAGCCCCCCACCTTTACCATCAGTGTCCTGCCACTCCCTCAGACCCCCCTTTCCAATGTTGACCCAGTATTCAGCTTCGAGCACCATTTCAATCACTCAAAGGCTCCAGGGACTATGACACCAGATCCAAGTTAGTCCCAATAATGCCTTTGTCCCTTCTGCCTCACACCCTCCACCAAAAACCTCAGGTTCCCAGGTTCAGGTCTGGGAGATGGCAGGAAAGTGTGAAAGCAAGAAGAGACGATTTGGGAAGGGAAGAGTAAGCTAAATAAATCTACCAAACCAACAAGGTGTCTTATCTTCTGCTACTTCAAAGTCTGGGTTGTTTTTTTTCTGTCCTAGCTTACACTTTTTTTCCTAGTTGCCAGTGCCAACACGTATTCTCAAAAAAGATGCTTTTAAAGCTTTGTTTGCTTCATAAAAGGCTATTTTTGTTCTGAGGTGTAATAAGTACCTAAGAAATCTCTTGTACCCCTGTCAAAGAACAAAATCTATCTAAAGAATATGTCTTTTCTTAGGAAAGAGCGTGAGCTCAGTCCCAAACAGCTCTATGATACAAAATGACTTCCAATAACTTGGACTATCTTTGTCTTAGAATCTGTTGGCCTAAGGCATCTTGTGTAAAGGGAACAAGTGCAACATTTACAGGTTGGCTTAGGGCATCTCATTTAACAGTCTACAAACTGTTCAGGCTTTGCTTGCCCACAGGCTTTCCCCCCCACTTCCTCCTCAGACAACCATGTCTTCAGGCAATACATGTGCTAGGACTGACCAAATGCCATTGACACATTTCTCGTGCCAGAAGGGAGGTGTAATACACACCCAGCTACCCATACAAGCGCGGTAATTTGATCATTACCGTCCTGGTTTTGCAGCATATTCCTGCACCCTTGTAAGAAATTGTTTGTTCTGACAGCAAACATGACCACAGCAGCAAATACTCCTTTTCAGACAGCGTTGCTGGGCATGGCTCTTTGTTTTCTAAAAATGTCTCTTTAATAGGTCTCTGAGATCCTGAAACCCAGTCAGGGATGTGTCTGTTGAGAGGGGATGGGGGGCAAGCAGCCACCCTGATTAACAGGACGATGATGAATTGTGTGCGTGACCTGAGCCATTATTTGTGCCTTTTCCATCTCAATCCAAGAGCTGCTTCAGCAGAGCAGCCATCCAGGCAGGGCACTGGGAAGTCACAAGGCTCCGAGAGATGCACTTTTATGTGCAGAAACAATGGTTATTTTTAATCTGCCTCACATTTCAGGGCTCTGTGCTGCTTTCCCTGTAGCAGGGAGAAGGAGGTGAGACCCTGTCAGGTATCTGCTCGCTGCAGTAAGATCACACATGCAGGTCCACGCTCAGAATATTTATTAAACAAGACAAGAGTGAGGAGAGACAGTACATGACATGCAGATCAAATATCAGCTGCAGAGGTCACAGAGGTTGTCACAAGCTTGACAACATGTTTAAAATCTTCCTGGCAAGCTCTGACTACAGACTTGTCCTTGTTCTGCATCTAGCTCTTTGGCCATAAGAGTGGTCTACACTGGGAAGGTAAGAAGGACACAGGCTTGGGCACTGATTTGCCACTGGCTGGACCACTTTCATCTTAACTTGAAGCAATTATGTGCCCTTCTAAGTAGCTCTTCCCCAGACAATGTCTAAACATCATTTGAGAGTAACACAGGCCAGGGACTGCTCCCAAAGGGCAGAATGAATCACCCATTTTAGGTAAGAGGGTTTAATCATACACATGCCAACTTGCTATGTGTCCTTGGGACTGAAGAATGAACTGTGACCCTTATTTACCCATAAAACATTGCCATAGAAACTAGTCTCTAGACACAGCTGAATTTATTTTAGGATGATTGTTATAGGCCAGTGGTATTTCACAGAGAAAATTAAGATAAAGAAAAAAAAAAAAAAGCCCAGATCATCTTCCTCCATAGACTAAGACTGCACCACCAAAGTCAAAGAGGACCCAGCAGGAATGACAGCCTGAAGCACTGCAGCTTTGGTTCCTCCTGCTGATGACCATTGATGATATGCCTCCAAACTGTGTCAGCTTACCTGGGTATTTCTATGCTTTCTCATCATCCCATCACTTGAGAAAGACGCTAGGACTTAACCACGTATTGCAGGACCACATTTCTGTGTGGCAATCTTACTATATACACAGTGACACTATGGCTACAGGATGTTTGCAACAGGGCATATATGTTATTCTCCATATACAGCACCTGGATTGAGTTTACCTGTCCCACCAGCTTGCTACCTGCACACTTCTCATCCTGGGACAGTTTTCCATCCACACCCTCCTCTGTTGCCCTCTGGAGCTGTACCCACCCAAGCAAAGTGTGTAGGTCTGTGCTATTGGCAATAGGAGACCAAGGCAATGATTCCTAAAAAATCGTAGGTTGCATAAAACTAAAACTCCAAACACTTTGGTCCAGAGTTATACTTTTAGCCCCTTTAGCCTTTCACTGTTTAGATCCAAGCACTGTCCTTGCATCCACCTTCTGCTTTTTCAACCATGCTCACTGTTGGACTACCACATCTCTTTGGTGCCCCCAGTTATTATTTCTTCTTCTGGGCTGCTCAGCCCCATCCCTAGCTCCTGCTCTCAGCATCTCCAACTCCCTGTCCTGACTGTCCACAGAACCCTGAGGCTGGCTCCTGCCTTGCCCTTCAGACCGCTGCATACCATCACTTTGCCATGTTCTCACCTTGGCTTCAGTACTCCAACCTTGCTTCTGCTGTGGCTCCAGGTGTGACTGCCCATGCCCTGATCAACAGCTCCTCCCACAGACACCAGCGTTTGCCTTCCATGCACTTTGTGCTGTATAAGCAAGCAGAGTGAAAACAATTTAGGATAAGGGCTGTTTGCAAATTACAGGCTTTAGTTTTGGCTAGTTACTAAGGCAAGATATCACTTGCTTTCCAGAGAGAAATAAAATCTGACTTTTCTGGCTTTCTGCATATATTTTCATTGAAATTTTAATTTTCCAAATGAACTCTAGCCAGGCTGAGCTCATGGCTTCTACAGGGCTTTGAGCCCAGGAGGGAACACAGATTTTAGTACACTGGCTTGCTCTGCTTCATTGCAGTGGCTGGAATTATTGATTTCTTCATGTGGGATGCTCTGAGATTTGGAAAGTATAACTTCTTCATCAAGAGCAGTTGCTTATATGAATTAATTAAAGCTTTAGGACATGGAATTCCAACATGCAAACAAAAGAATCCTGCTTGGGAAAAGGTTAATGACTGACAAGGTTAGTCCAGGGCTCCAGCCTTTGCTGGAGGACTGCAGTGCCTGAGGGCAGTACAAGAAAAATACCAAGGGAATGGGAATACTGACTTTGTAGACAAAAATCCTCAGTCTTGATTTCTTTATCAAGGCAGAGGTTTCTTCTGAACTGAACAATACAGTCCTGCTCCAGCCTTCTCTTACGTGTGAAGATGGGCTTTGCACTACTGCTATAACTTTTATGAAAGAAGCTATCTCTCATAAAAGATATAGGAGATAAATTATCTCTCATAAAAGCAAAGTTACCATGAAGCCTGGTGAGTCAGGAAGGAGAATTCTAACCAGTCAAGTGATTTTTAAGCTAGGGAGCAGGAGCAGTTTACAGTAAAACAAGTCCATTGTCACTTCCTTCCTTAACCAGCCCTGTGTTTTGTTGGCTTCTTTGCATGCATTCAGACATATGCCTCTTGCCTAACACTATGCAGAGAGCAGTTGCACTAACTACAGTTCAGTGGGATGACTCACACACAAGTTTCTGCAAGACTGGGATGTGCATTAGTAGGAATTTTAGGGGTTTGGATGGCTATGTTCATCTAATAAATTAGACATAGTATACATTTCTGACCAGTGTTTAACTTTTGATCAAGTTTCCAAAAAGAAGTAAAATGTATATTAATAAAGGAGTCTGGAGCTCTACAGGACATAAAGGGAAGTTTCGAAGACAAGAAATCAAGTCCACAAACGTGATTTCAGAGAGAGAAGTAAATAATGAATACATTTTCCCTCCATGAGTAAGCAAACAGATGGGAAGTGGTGCAGAGGCTTCAAAAGGGAAAATCATGAAGCTGTGTTCCAAAGAAAAAAGCTGCAAGATCCATTCAGATATGTCTCGCTGGCTCATCAAACAGAGGCAACCCAACAAACTGGGTGAAATCCTGCTTTGTTCAGTGGAGCTTTGTTTTTTCTCCCTTGCTCTTTTATCCCCTGTTCTTTCTTCTTTTTCTTGCAGGAAGAGAAGGAGCCCAGGGTGACCTCTCCCCAGCTCCTTTCATATCAAAGCTGTAGAGCTGAATGTGCTCTAAAATGAACGGGGTTTGCCAAGCAGCATTCACCCCAACGCTCAGGACTCCTCTGAAGTTTGCCAGACACTGTGAGTGACCACTGCTCTTCATGCAACAGCCACAAAATATGAGCAGAGCCTCCGCCAGCATAAATCACCAGCTCGCTGCATCTGAGGACCTGCCTCTTCTTTGGACCTTCACTGCTGCCTCGCACTTGAAGGTGGCCCTTCAGCCCATTTCTGATGGACTACGTCAGCCTAGGAGATGTGAGCAGCTATCTCTACAGCTTCCTGACTCGTTCAGCCAGCAGATCCTTCAGTCTGCCTAAAGTAGAAAGCAATGGGCATTCACCTGTTAAGCAAATACTATCAGTGGTGTCCTCTTCAACAAAGGAAGCGCAAACAAGAAAGCGTATGCTGTGGCAATGCTGTTTATATGAACTGAACTTTTTTTGCTCTCGTCCATTTATTTTTTTTTTAGCATGTATGTGCACAGACACTCTTTCCTTCTGATCATTATTCAAAGGTGATCTTGCAGTCTTCAAAAAGTCCGTAGCTTGTGATACAGAAACTTCAGAGCAAAAACTTTTCCCAAACGTTTCAGACTCTCTCAACAACTAAGTAAATGGAGGTTTTTCCAGAGCAAGCTATGTTCCAGCCCAAGCATAACAGTCTTAAATGCTGGGGAAAAAGGAATGTATTGCCTGCGTCCTATGTGCTCAAGATCCTGCTCACACAACTCTTATTTCCATGTTGATCAGGCGCTAAACCAACACGGCCTCATATTTTATCCTTCTTCATTCTTGGTAGTTTGACTGGCTTAGCACTTGCCTGGGGAACCATGAATTTGACCTTCCAGACACATTACCTGCACAGAAACTGCCTCCCGACCCTCAGACTCATCTTATGAGACTATGAGTAACAGCCAATTACTATTTCTGGTAGTTTTCAAAGCAGTATTATGCACACAACTTTAACACATGCCAGGGGTTGAACATTTATCTTTTCATTGCCCATGGTGGGATTCCTTGTAGTCTTCTCAAATTTCTAATTCTAAGACTGCATTTCTACAAAAGGCACATCTCAAAGCAAATTCTCTATAGAAAGTATTTCTTTTGGCGGTGTACTTATTCCATATAATACCGGGCAGGGATAAGATTATTTCCCACACAGGAATGTTTCCGATGCATTTAAGGCAAAATAACTATTGATTCTCATGCACGAACAGAAGAGTAAATATGACAGGGATGATTTCACCGCTTTGAAAATTCCAGGAAGTAAAAATAAATAAATACAAACTGACCACTGTGCGTTTTGTCAGATGAAATCAGTAAGAAATGGTATTTTCTTTCTGAGAGTATTAAGAGCATATTAAAGACAATGAAAAGGTAAGTTTGTTTGTTTTTAACAAGAAGGAAACTATAAATGTACACTTGCATCCACTGATAGTCACTCTCTAGGCAGATGTGATTGGCAGCTTTCTCCAGCTACAGACAGCAGATTGAAAGAAAATTAAGGGGAAGTAAAACAGGAAGTTTAAAAGAAAGAAAGAAAGAAAGAAAGAGTAGCCTGAGAGCAGGAACGTCAGCAACATTTGCCTTTCTGAATGGCAGAAAGTTATCAGAAGGTCAGTCACACCAGGAAGACAGCAACACAAAGTATAGTATGGCAGCCATATGCAATCCATCTGCTTTTTTGCATTTCAGATTGTACTTGTCTAGTTTAAAAACTAAACTAAAATATTTAATAACCCCAGAAGACCAAAGGGGACTGGGATTTGAATGACAGAGTTTGGATTTAAATGAGAGATCCATGACAGACAATGGGAAATCTGCCTTCAGGTGGGAAACCTGGAGACACTAAACAAAAGAAAAATGCAAAAAGGGCAAGTCAGAGGAAAAGTCTTTGGATACCTTTGGCAAAACACCACATAGCTCAAAAAACAAGAAGAGATGAGCTCTGGCTTTCGTGATTCTTCTACCTAATAGCTACCTTGCTTCATCACAACCTCCAGTGAAAGCTTTGGCCCCACTGGCTGTGTCAGCCGAAGACCGAACCCATGATACCGGCCTTCAGTGCATCAGTACTTTTAATACTCATGCCCAGGAGACAGATTAAAATGGGAATAAGCATCACAAAAGCCTCAGCAGCAGGCTGCAAATCTCAGGAGCCAACAAGCTAGTTTCTCATTTGTGCAAAAGAAAAGCGTAGAGCAAAAGGAAAACCCCACTCAGCTCCTTGTCCCATGACACCACGGGCCACGAAGGTTTGCTGTTCCTCCCATCACTGTGAACACTAATCTCTTTAGCTACATATTTGAAACTACACCTCATGCTTCCCTAAAATTCAGAACTCACTCAAGCTCATGGCAGTAAGTGCTAGATGTAGACAACTTTCCATGGCATAGAGTACAAAATTATTTGGCAGACTCTGCTTTGCAGAGGTCTACTTTCATCCTGATAGGTAGGAATATATATCCTTAAGAGATCCAGAGAAGTCAAAGCGGAGGAGGAGAGCAAGGAAGGTGAGAAAAAGCTGCTAAGCAGACATTAGCAGTGCAGTAAAACAAGTTGTTTGAGAAACAGTCCAGGCACTTTCTTCCTTGAACCGTTCTTATACCAGGGCAACACCCTTATCCCAAGAGGTGCTATACCAATATATTCAGTTTGCTTGGCAAGGTTTTGGTAGCGCAGGAGCTACAGGGGTGGCTTCTGTGAGAAGATGCCAGAAGCTTCCCCCATGTCTGACAGAGCCAATGCCAGTCAATGGCTCCAAGACAGACCCACCACTGGCCAAGGCCAAGCCCATCAGCTACAGTGGTAGCGCCTCTGGGTTAACAGATTTAAGAAGGGGGGAAAAAATGCTACACAGCAGCAGCTAGAGAAAGGAGTGAGAACATGTATGAGAAACAACTCTGCAGAGCCCCAGGTCAGTGCAGAAGGAGGGGGAGGAGATGCTCCAGGCACCAGAGCAGAGATTCCCCTGCAGCCCGTGGTGATGAAGACCATGGTGAGGCAGGCTGTCCCCCTGCAGCCCAGGGAGGTCCAGGGTGGAGCAGATCTCCACCTGCAGCCCAGGGAGGACCCCACGCCGGAGCAGGGGGATGCCCGAAGGAGCTGTGACCCCGTGGGAAGCCCAGGCTGGAGCAGTCTGTGCCTGAAGGACTGCAGCCCAGGGAAGGGACTTACACTGTAATAGTGCATGAAGAACTGCAGCTTGTGGGAAGGACTTGCATTGGAGAAGTTTGTGAAGGAATGTCTCCCATGGGACGGTCACCACTCTGGAGCAGGGGAAGAGTGTGAGGAGTCCTGCCCATGAAGAGGATGGAGTGGCAAAGACAATGTGTGATGAAGTGACCTCAACCCCCATCCTTTGTCCCCTGTGCTTCTGGTGGGGAGGATGTAGAGAAAATTGGGAGTGAAGTTATGCCCGGGAAGAAGGGAGGGGTGCAGGGAAGGTGTTTTTAAGATTTGGTTTTATTTCTCATTATCCTACTCTGATTGGATTATTAATAAATTAAACTAGTTTTCCCCAAGTCAAGTCTGTTTTGCCTGTGATGGTAATTGGTGAGTGATCTCTCCCTGTCCTTATCTTGACCCACAAGCCTTTTGTTGTATTTTCTCCCCCCTGTCCAGCTGAGGAGGGGAGTGATAGAACAGCTTTGGTGGGCACCTGGCATCCAACCAGGGTCAACTCACCACACCTGGCAGACAAAGATCCGTGTAAGTGCCATGGCTGTGTGTGACAGTCTGTCCCCCGAGCAGAAAGCATTGCCGAGAGATCTCAAGCCTGTGTTCTCCAAAAATCAATCCTGTGCAAGGAGCAAACATCGGACAGCTTCTGCACAGTTTCCACACCACAAGGGACCTGAACGAAATGTACAGGACAGCACAGACAGACACCTTGGCTGTGGAAGTCATCTGTCTGTCACACAGCCCCTGCATCGCTGTTGCACAAGGCTCAAAGGTAGGCAGCACTGTGAGATCCTGTATTTATTACAGGGATCTAGGCACTGTTACAATATTGGAAGTTTACCCAATGCCAGGAAGAAATTAATTGACAGACAGACTAAGCAGGGCAAAATATATACCCTCAGTAGACCATTCTACAGAGTCTGGCAAACAGCCTTAGACAGTGTTATCCAATTAAATTTGCTTTCACCATTCTCTGGGGGGTCTAAGTGTTTAAGGTTAAAGACACTTTTCAGAGGCTTGTAAATAAATTAAGAGACATGTAAAACTTTGGCAAAGCAAATATTGATGAAGTAATTGTTTATAGTAATAACAGGGACCTCACCCACGTGAGAACTGTGATCCCTCAGAACTGAGAAGCTAGCTGAAAAATTAAAGTATTCTCAATGTAACATCTTATTCCTGAAATAGTATCTGGACTCCGGTGGGAAATGATGGTATGTTTCCTCACACTCTGGAGGTGATATCAGGTTGGCTTCGTCTCATGCCATTTAAATTTGAGCTTTGCCACACTTACTGCTCCAGTCCCTGAACTAAACAGAAAAAAACCCCACCAAACAAACCAAAAAGAGGACCAGAGCAGACAGACATCTGTACTTATTTGACAAACAAGAGTGCTGGGAATTCTATGTTGGACTAAAAGGTGGTAAGGCATCTTACCTGCCTGTTAGCTGTACTAGAATTTACAAAGCTCTTCTCAAGTTTAAAATATGAATGTGGTGATTAAATGTGGTGGGGCTGAGAGCTGATTTGATGAAGAAGAAAAAAAGCATACTGGTTGTGCACTGAGTAAAAAAATAACTCCCTGGCAGTAAAATGGTACTACAACTTTTCTACAGGTTGAGCTACTAGAAGATCCATCCCTCTCTTCCTTGCCTTCACAACAAACAAAATAGACAAATGATAAATTAATGAGATTCAGTACTATGCTTTAGCAACATGATACAGAAATTATTCTTTTAGAATATGCAAAAAACCAAGGAACAAATCTTCTATCCACAATGGATGATCCATGGGGGGAAATAAGGGTTAGGTCTTTAGATACAGAGTTCCCATTTCACTCCAAAAGTGGGAAGAAAGGCTGTGCAGAAAAGGCTGTGCTAACATGAAATGGGAGGTTCTGAGGCATTAATGCAGTTAAAAATATTGTACAACAGCATGCATTGCTGAATGAAGGTCAAAGGAGCATATGCCAGGGATTGCCAGGGGACCAGGTCTCCTGCACAAAGCTGACTCTGAGAGAAGACATTTGGGGCTTAGGGAAAATAGCCAGTTGTTCAGGAGAGAGGAGCAAGAAAACTAATAGAGGAAAGATGGTGGTGGTGGGGGGGGGAATCACAGCATGTTCCATGTAAAACTAGGTTTTGCTGTGGTTAAGGGGGAACTGGCTATTAACTGACGGTAAGTGTTTATATTAGGTGTATTTTGGAGAGTTTGCATAAAGAACAGGCAGTTTTACTGTCTTAGAGCTTTTTTAAAAAACCTTATCGACAGTATTCCAAATACTATTAATTATCTTCAATACATGCACAAAATTGCTAGGGTTTTTTTCACTTTATATGAACCTATGCCATAATTTTCCTTCAAAAACAGACTGAAAACTTTTCATCCAATAACCTGGTTTTCTACATGCAATAGTTCAGAGCTTTACCTCTGCAGCGCTTCCCTGAAAGCCCCTATCAGCTAGGGCTATTACTTGCACTTCAGATGAGAATTAAGCTAGCATCAAGGAATAAAGAGATCATAGCAGAGTTGTATATAAAATTGCTTCAGAATCTTCTTACCCATTGTAGTGTCCTTTGGCACTCTGCAGGACTGAGCACTTTATTGCTCTTAAGGAGTGTTGCTTGTATGTCCTGCTTCAGGGAAATGTACATTACAAGAATAAAGTGCTAAAAATATTTTGCTTCTAGCCTCATTTTGCATGTACTTTTGATGTTTTAGTATATAAAAATACTATAAAGATTAAGGTGAAGACACTAGCTTACAAAACCCTCACCTTTCATATAAAAAATACACCAGAGGTTTCAGATACTGTATGAGACTGATGGGGCCTATGTCTTCTAGAAGCCAAGAAACATTGTTGACAGTTGGAAAGGGTTTCATCACAAGTGCTACTATAAAGTAAAAATAAAACTACAGAGAATTATAATATTACATAGCAATTTATTCTGTGACTATAAGCTGTTTCACTGCTTGTGGGACTTCTGCACTCTAATTCATAAATGTCATTAATAAAAATAACTTCACAATCTCATTTCATTAAAATCATGCATTAGTCAGTGCATTCTACAAATGTTAATGGCTTTGTCTCTTTGGGTTGCTCATTTATATTACCTGGTGAACACTCAGTACTTGAGAAGCCACAGCTATTTGCAACTGACTGGATAAGTCACATGGCAGTATTTTTTTCATGTGGCTCAATGTGTTGGTGTACATATCAGTGCTTGTAAATGTAAAATTTTATTACTATGTGAATATTCATGCATGTTATATTGATATTCTCTTCCTGTAAATAGTTGTGCCAGCAAAACTCTGTTTTATGACTATTTGCAGAAGGGGAACAGATAAAAGAGACAGTATGTCAGAGGTAAATAATTTGAACAATTGTGGCAATAGTCAGACTAAATATTTTGCAAGATTTGTCTAGCCTTGCTTAAGAACAGTTTCCCTGTAAACAAATGGAGAGTTTCTCCTATACCCGCCTCCTTGCTTCCAGGGCGAAGTGCAGAAACCCTCTTGTCCCAACATATGTTGGCAGATCTGACCTATTGTACCTAGCAAGCCCAGCCAGCTCTCCAGGGGACATCAGGCTGTAGGAAAATGTCAAGAAAGGCAGCACATGTGGAGCATAAGAGGTGAAACAGAAAGCCTTTGAGTTGCTTCTAATATACTCCCAAAATAGAAATTTCCTTCTCAAGCCAGCACATTCTGTAATCACATGATTTTGAATATTTGATGTCTATTCTCTTGGTGCTGACCTTGCTCCCTACAGCTATCTACAGTCCACTCCTCCTGCAATTTGTTACAGAAATGGAGACGTAAAACAAAATCTCATACTTGTAAGTAAGCTCGGCTTTGGACTTGATGTGCTGCTGCAGCTGTGTCACGAAAGCCATACTATATTTGACATTGTTAAGGCCAAACATTTCTCCAGCCAGTGACAAAAATCTATTCAATTGTCTGAAATTTCTAATGGGGGTCTTTTGGACTTTTGTACCAGGTCAACCTCTGTGTCTTCCTGCCTCGTTCATCTGCGATACTCAGTGTTGCAGAGAGAGGGTAGGCAGATGCTCAGGGCTCTCTGCCACAGTCCTGCCTTGGAGGGGCTCCTGTTGGGCATCGTGCTGCTGCTCTGGGATGGGAGAGATGTGCTGTGGGGCACCCAGGTGTCAGTGGAGGAGGAACAAGGGCCATGAGTGGCTTCTGTTGTGCCTCTGTAGTTGTAATGCTACACAGCCAGCTCCTAACAGCGAGATCAGAGTGACTCTCCATTAGCTGAGCTGGACAAGGCTTCACAGTCTGGGACACAGACAGTTTATCTGAGCTTTACTCAAAAAACCAGGTAATGTCCCAGCACCCTGATGATGTTCATTTCCCTCATGGTAAAGCCTCATCTCCAAATAACTATGAGAATTTTAAAAAATGTAACTTCACTGCTGGGCTGTGTCTCCAGGGGATGAAATGGCTGTGTGAAATCCCCATAGGCAGCATGACATGCCTTTTCAGGCAGGCTGAGTATAAATATGAAGACTTTCTATTTTTATACCTGGGTGAAGATATTTGGCCTCCACAGATCAATGAGTTTCCAAACTACATTGCTTGTCAGCTCTTCAAAGATCTTACAGAGCCCCAAGTGTACAAACCTCTGTCTAGCTCTGCCAGCAAACTGGGGGTCCTCCTCCAGCAGCCACAAGGAGGGAGTGCATGTGTGCCAGGGACAGAGGAAAAGCAGCCAAAATCAGGTGCTCTCCAGTCAGTGATCTACTCAAATGCTACAGCAGTAGTAATGCCCTCCTGAGTCCCTACCCCCTCCCAGGAGGAGCCTTGCCAAGCATGAGCTGGTGTGCAGGACCATGCTGCCTGCCTGCTGCCTGGGGTCCTCTGCTCAGGCAGAGAATGAGAATTAGGAGACAAAAGGTCACAACTGTGGAAAACAGGGTCTCAGAGCCAAAAACTGCACTGCATGAACCATGCCAGTTTGTATAGACTTTAACCGTTAACGTCAAGTGCTTGTGAATTTGGGTATGGGGGGAGCAACCATGACATCTCTTTTGGCTGCTGCCTCTCAGCTATGGAGTATTTTCACTTCACCAAAGAGATCACTGACCAAATAAAATCCTTTTGCCTTTGAAGTAGTCTAATTTGAGCACATGCCTCACCAGTTTTGGTTAATTACAAAAGAAGTTATTGATCAGGAAGCACAAGAAATGTGCAAACATGTTGTATCACACACAGAGGCAACAGCATTGTCAAGAGGATGATCCCCTGCTTTGCTACAATCTCACTTGCTACAATCTCTCAATGAAATAAATCACTCCACAGGCAATGTATAATGCAGTCTAAAATATGATAGTTCTCACTGTTTGTAATCTAAATTGGATATGCCCTTATTGCCCTCTTTGCCAGAGCTATCAAGGGCTTTGTAGCTTTCTTCTGCTTGAATATTGATTTCAAATCACCTTTTCAGTAACTTAGATTTTTACCATAAGATATGTTTGATCATGCTTGAACTTGCAAACATACTATTAAAAAGTTTTACTTTGTTTCTCGATAACAGATTTCATATATGATTTGCAAAATGAAACACAACATCTTTCTCTTTGACCCTGTGACTAATACCTTTTTCCCCATGTTGGCTATCTCCACCCCAAGAATTGTCTCTGCATCCTCCCTGGCCTGCATTACTTTCATCTTGTTCTCTTTTTTTGTTATTTCAGAGATCTGTGAGTAATGGCTACATCTTTCTTTGAACCACTTCACTGGCTTCCACATTGCTTCTGCTCTGCATTCACAGCAAATGCTCTACCAACTGCACTGTGATCTCTGTTACAAATCTTCACCCCTCTGGTTAATCCTGCTCCACTGCTGACAGAGATAATGTTGCTGTGCTATCTGACTGCTCTATCCCTTACCTACTTTAATCTTGCTAGTAAGGTTTTGTGATAAAAGAACATTTGCATGATAAACTGCTGTGATTCTTTTACTTGGTGAAGTTCATTGTGTCACTCATAAGGGTGGTGAACAAATATTGGGAGCTTTAGTGGAGAAATATGTTAGTCTACTTTCCCCTCTCTCCTTCTCTTAAGTTATCTGACTTTCTAATCTCCTTGTATTTAGTTATTAGCTTAGAAATTCCCTGGGCTTACATGGATTTCTCAGTGCAGTCCTTATTTCCATTTAACTCCTTCAAGATCTGTTCTGGAGAAGAGCCAATTAAACAGGTGTCCTGGTTTTGGCTGGGGTAGAGTTAATTTTCTCTCTAGCAGCTGGTATTGTGTTATGTCTTGGATGCAGTATGAGAATAACATTGATAAGACACTGATGTTTTTGGTTGTTGCTGAGTAGTCTTTAGACTAAGTCAAGGATTTTTCAGCTTCTGATGCCCAGCCAGCGAGAAGGCTGGAGGGGCACAAGAAGTTGGGAGGGGACAGAGCCAGGGCAGATGACCCAAACTGGCCAAAGGGATATTCCATGCCATGGGACATCATGTCCAGTATATAAACTGGGGGGAGTTGGCCTGGAGGGATTGCTGCTCAGGAACTAACTGGGCATTGTTTGGCAGGTGGTGAGCAATTGCACTGTGCATCACTTGCTTTGTATATTCCAATCCTTTTATTATTATTATTGTCATTTTAATATTGTTATTACTATCATTATTAGTTTCTTCCTTTCTGCTCTATTAAACTGTTCTTATCTCAACCCACAAGTTTTACCTTTTTCCCTCCCATTCTTTCCCCTATCCCACTGGGTGCGGGGGAGTGAGTGAACAGTTGCGTGGTGCTTAGTTTCTGTCTGTGGTTAAACAACTGGTTATTGAAATGGTACCCAGTTCATGCCCCCCTTGCCATAACCTGCCCCCAGCCCATGGTGTTTCTCCTGGCTGCCACTTCTCTTATGAGTGGCATGGCAGAGGCATGGCTCAGCAGGCAATGCCATCTCCATCTATCCCTTCTTCCACTTCTGCTCAGCCTTGGACCCGAGTGTCACCTGAGAAAGATGCAAAGGAGTAGTATAATCCACTCCGGGCTGTTGGCCCTACTTAAAGCATTTGGCAGGAGGAGACATGAAGAAAATGTGTTGACATGGGAAGAGAATGGAATAGATCCTCTGTTACGGGTGAAAAACAGTACTGCTTCCCTCTGGAATAAGTCAGTGAGGGTCAAGCCCCAACTCTTTGAGGTTTTTATAAGTGTTCCTACAGTAGTTGCAAAATACCTGCTTGACCTGCAAATTGAATAACCAAGTCTTTGCAAGGTGAAAACCACCTGTATTTGTCCTGAGGTTTTGAAAAATACCTGGCTCTCATGCTGGTAGCCCCACTGAGAACAATGATAATTTAAAAACCAAGGCTGCTGATATATACCCTCTTCTGTCTTTTTCCCTATCAATATTCATGTGCCATAATCCTGACTGGACTCTCAAACTTTTCTGTTGACATTGGGTTTTGACCTGTGGGTCTCAGAGGTGCAGAGGTGCAGCATGGTTGCTTGGCAACGTGAACACATCAGTTCATTGGGGGTGATGAACATTTTTTAAGGAAAAATTTTCCTTTTTCTGTTGCTGAATGGGTAAGAGCACAGATGACTCAGACTATGATGCCTGACCTGGGGCTTTGGTGCTATAATTCAGGGTTTTATGGATGCAGAGGTCTGGTTGGCATAGGGGTGAATTTGGACCCAGACTTGATTTTCACTAATGCCAGGGATGGGGTAATTATGTTTTGATGTTCAAGTATTTAAGATTTGGGATTTTGCCTTAGACAAAAGTATTGGGAGGGGCTCTTCCTCTTAAGTCCTTTTTTTCAAACTCTTCATGAAGGCAGAGTGCACAATTCCAGTCCCAGGAAGCTTTTGCAAAGGGGGAGGAAGGGAGGGCACTGCCTTCTGCACATGGGCTGAGCTTGTCTGTCTGCTCTGGGGGAGACTGACCCACCAGCTCTCCTGTGGGAATTTCTGCTTGTGAAAAGCACAGTAGATGCCATCTCATGTTGCATCTACCTCCGTGCGGCTGGCAGGTTCTTATAACCATCTCTATGCACTGCATTTCACAAGTCTACACGTACATGGTGTCTGGGCCTTAGGCATCTTATGGAAAATCTAAAGCCACATAAGAAGATGATAACCTGACATTTACCAAGGTTTCAGACTTGCCAAAGCTTGCCAAGACCAACAGCTTCATCACTAAGGTAGCTGAATCTCTGTGGTTCTTTTTGTTAAGCACCTGTTAAGCAGCTCCCATTGTCAGACCAAGAGTATCTGATCTGGGTATTCCTCCTTGTATATTTTTTTGTAATCCTTATAATTATGGATTTAATGATATTAAATATATTAGGAATTATAATTTTATAATTCTCTGTGTAATTCTTCCAACTGGGTTTAGTTTATAAGCCTTTGGTAAATTTGCTGCCTCATTGTTGTAAGAAACCAGGTATTCAGTAAGTGTATAGGAAGGTGTAAGTGCACATACCTCTTGGCTTTAAGGAAATTTTAGGTAGAGATAAAGGAAATTAAAAGCAGCCGGAGTTTGGAAGATCTAGATGTGTTTGACATATGCACAGTGCCTCCAGTCTTTACTTAGAATTGATGTAGGCCACAGTAAATTAGACAGCCTCCAGGCTTACTTACATTCTGAATTTAGTCCTATAACATTATTCCCTCCAAAGCAGCAATCAAGTCATCCATCAGATTGTCAGCAAATTGTCTGTGTGTTTTATATTAATCTCACTTTTCATATCCCATATTCTGTTTCAGTGGGAATTCTGTTGCAGATGAAGTCTACTTAGACACAATATTCTGCAAATAATGTAGCCCAAGAAAGAGTTAACTAGGAAGAAAAAATGGTACCTAAGGTGGTGCTCTGTGGACACATGGTGCTAAATGAGTGCTGTAGAGAAGACTGTAGCTGGAAATTCTCACTTTAAAAAAACAGCATGTAGAATTTGACTTGCTTCCTACTAGGTGATCAGCAGCATGCTTTGAGTTAACAGTGATACCAAATGGTTTATTAAGCTGTCAGTTACAAAGAGAGAACTGGTAGTGGAAACAAACAGGCAGCCTACAGTGATACCTGTAAGAGAAGTCTGCTTTCATAGAACTGTGAAAGCACAGACTTAGGTCCACTAGCAAGCAACAGGAACAAGTATCATGGAATATTTTATTCAAGACTCCTGCCTTTTTCTAAGGTTTCTGCAGCGAATGGTGGCTTGTTTTGCCACGAGAGACTGTGGATTACAGACAAAAGCAGAGTAGATTTGAAAAAGGAACCAAAATTTCTGCCATGCTGCCTTTCCTTACGTTTGTCTTCACACAACAATCCACTGATACATAACAAACCTTTAATGATATAGTACATCAGTACAGGTCCATGACACAGGATTCTTTTCAGCATGTTTCCTTTTAAAAATAAAGGGAAGGAAAATGTGTTTTGAAGCACCATCTTTTTATCTCCTAGAAATGGTCGGTGAGAAAATAACAAAGTTATGGCAAGAGAGAGAAGTTGCATGGCTGATGTAGGCATGGTTGAATTCTTCCATTCTCTGTCTTTATAGTAGGTCATGTAGCATATCAGGAGTGAAAGCTGAGACCTGATAAGACTTTTTATTTGCTGCAACTTTCAGCGGATGGTCCTTCCCTGTAGATGTAGGAATCCCTGATGGGAAAAGGGAATTTAATAAGAATATGCACAAGTTCCCTGCAGTTGAATTTATGTGTGTGATGCCAGTTGCGGACACACTTATTTGAGAGACTTTTTAATCAGTTTATTATAGAAAATATAGTACTGATAGCAAAAATAAAATTATCTTCACCAGTAGAAGAGGATTACTTATCTTGTGGTGGGAACTAAATCCACATGATACTGAAATAAGGTGACATGCTTTTATATTTCTTTGCATGAAGCAAGTGGTCTGACAGGGAATTCAACCAAGGCTCATAGTGTCTTTATCCAGGGCTGAGTGCTCTTGATCCTGAAGCAGGAACCTGGTGGCTATATAAGCACTGAGTTGTGGTAGGGCATGCAGCTCGTCACAAGCTCATGGTCCTCTGGTGGTCCATGTTGGGAGCTGGTTACAGTTCCTGTCTCCTGTGGCCATCTTCCTTCCCACCAAGTGCAAAAAAAGGACAAGGAAAGAAAGGTGCTGAGGGTCCTGATGCACAGCTGGGTCTCAGTGCAGGGTTAGGATGAAGACAGGACTTGCCCCAAAGCTTGGAATCTTCCAGGTTTGATGTGCAGTGATATGAGAGAAGCATATATTTTTATGGCTATTTGGGTATAGAATATATTTTTAAGAGTTTGCCTGATTCTGCCCTTTAATTTTAGGGGATTTGTTAATGCTGAATTGAGGCAAAAAGCCTTTTAAAAACTCTGAGACAGTGGTTTCCATTAACCTAAGCTCTTGACAGGTACTAAAGAGAAAAGTAAGAAAAGAAGAATGTCATTTTCATTTCCCTCTTGGATTTTTTGATATCTACAACTTGTTTGCCAAGCTTGTACAATTTTCTTGTACAAGAATCTTGACAGAGGATTGGGTGGGAGGAAGATAGTTATTCCTGTGAGGCTACTTCATTGCTGTGGGGTCAAAGTAGCATTAGGGTCTTTGGGTTTATCTCATAAAAGAATTATTTTTAAAAAACATACCAAAACAAAACAAGAACAGCCAGTCAGCAGAAAAGGACAGGGGAAGAAAATCTGACTTTTAAAATAAGGAGAAATAACTTAATCTGATGTTAGAGGAAATAAATCAATAAAAGTAATTTTGTGTTATGTATGAAGGCTTCACAGTCCTAGCTTTCAACTTTCTGTCAGTTTTACAGTTTTAATTCACTTACAGAATTTTAAATTGAACCTATTTTTGTCCAGTCATCTCTTTCTTGGGATAGTTTATCAAATCTGACTTTGAAGCACATCATCCAAATAGGGATGGGCTTTGTAGCCCACCTGCACTGGCCAAGTGATATGGTGTGAAAGAATATGCTCAGGGATCCAGGGAAATATATAATGTGATGATGGAACTGGAAGCATTGGGGATATTGGCTGAATTGCACCTGGGCTTTACAGGTGAATGGTATATGTGGGGTGGCCAGGGCAATGGTGCTTGTGAGTTTGAGCTCTGTATACCCATTTCCTAGGTAAATATTGTGGAAATGCAACCAAATGGAAGTGAAGCAATGACAAGCATTTTCTCATAAGGCATCCGCCTCCCAAGATTTAGACTCTTGTCGCAAGAGACAATAGAAGCTTTACCCAGTATATCAACAGGTGACTCTGCCTCAGACTAAAACCTTTCAAAAATATCTGAAGAAAACAGAAAACAAAAAGAGGACACTTAATAACTTCACAATCTGGCTGGCTCAGTGCAGATGTCAGTGCACATACCCTTCAAATCTCAGTACTTGCTATCTGCCTTGCAATTATGCTTGGGGTAGTGGTGCTTGACTCAAAGTCAACCCATACCCAGTTACTTCCTACTATATTACCTCCAGAGCTTTGCCACTCGCTGCTTTGCCATAGCAGCTGTGATTTGCCATATAGCACTGCAACACACATTGCAGCGTCCCAGAGACATAGGTCACTACAACAGCAAAAAAAATTCCCCACATGCCTGCAACTCCACAGCAGCTTCCCTCTCATTGCAACAGCCTCTCTGCCTGGCTTATTGCCTTTTGTAGGCTGATGAGAGCAATGACTTTCGTTTAGTGATAATGAATATGTTCCTTTGCATGTGACCCCTGGGCTACTTAATTTCAACCTCTTGTGCTCTTGCAGGCCTTGCAGAATGTGTCTGGGGGGAAGCAAGCCCTCTACATGGGCAGCCTTTGCCCAGGGGGACAGAATGAACGCCCGGCTCTACCTGTGGGAGCTTTGCAAACTCAGTGGTGGCCTGAGGATGCCCCAGAGAGCAAATGAGGGAGCTGCTGAGCAGCCTGCCCAGCTGATTCATTGCCAAAATGAGTGATGGACAGAAGACCCTTTAACTGGAACATCTCCTTCCTCAAAGCTCTCTGGACCTTAAATATTTTTAGGACTCAAACTCCTTTTCTTGTAACCTACAAAAATATTTTTTTCAGAGCACAGTTTCCAATTCAAAGCATTTCATGAACAAATCTGAAGCAGTGGGACTCTCCAGCCCAAATGGAGAGGGCAGTTTACATTTGTCAGTAGATTCCTCAAAGGGAATTTCTGGGAAAAGAGAGAAACGGTTTATGTGTCTTTAAATGAAGGAGTATCAGAGATATTGAAAGCAATGGTACTGCTGCTTAAGAAACCAGGGGATTTATCTCTCTTTTTAGATGCTTATCAAGAAAATAAATGAACCTAATAAGCATCATCACTAGCTCTATCAACACTCTCAAGCACTATCAAGATCCACTGAAGACAAGCAAAGCACCGAAGCTCCTTTGACCCCCTCCCAGTAAACTAACTAATTTGTGGACAAGTGTTAAAACAACAAGCAGCCCCGGGAGGGACTTCCCCCCCTCGGCCCCCCCCGCTCATCCTTTCCTCCACCGCTTTCCTCCTGCCGTGACCACCAGGTGGGGCAGGGAAGCTCCGCTCCCGCAGAGCCGGGCCCCTTCGGCCCCAGCCCCCGACCGGTCACCCTCCCGAGCCTCCCCGAGCCTGCTAACAGGCAGCCGTGCTGATGGAAACTTTCTTTAAAAAAAAAAAAAAAAAAAGAAAAGAAAAGCAGCAAACTGCCTCCGTCCTCCAGCAAACGCTGGAAGCTGAAATATCCGCAGTTTCTCCTGGCGTGGCTAATTGGAAGAGAAGAAATCAGTGCAAACCTCTCTGGAAGGGTGTCTTGGTGGAGCTGGTTCCTCGCTGGTGTTTGGCATCTATCCACCCTGCGCCAGAGCCCTACACTTCATCTGCAGGGATTGTAGTTTGTTACAGCATCTCGAGATCGTACTTATGATTCCTCCATTTCATAAGTAAATAAATAAAAAAAAAAGAAGCAGCCTAGCCCCCTGATATAATTGCAGCTAACCTATACTATAGGGGTCAGAAGACATCACCGCTTTTCAAATACCACAGTGTGAGAGCAAATCTTAAATTAATCCTCTCTAACCAGAATCACTGGCATGAGAAGCAAAGGATAGGAAAAGAGGTTGAAAAAAACCAGTATCATATGAATGTCTGCCTCATAAAGTGAGCAAACTCCTGCCCACATCATTTTGTAGTTTGTTTACTTGTGGCTTCATTAAAATTGCATGCAGATCCAATGACTAGATTTTGTTAATGGCCCACAAAGGGACAATCATTGCTGAAGCCTGAACACTGTGATCCATTTTCCCTAATTATTACTTTGTAACAGTTTCTAATTTGACAGCTCCTGCTGAACAAGGGTTCATTTATTTTGTTTCATTGTTTCGTATAAGTAAACATCAGATAAGCATAACAGCAGAGCATTAATAAGGAGACCTACTAATTTGAAACACACATTAATCGCATGTTAAGAGCACATAATGGCCTTCATTAGGGCACCTGGAAAGATTTTTCATTGCAGGATCCCTTTAAAGGGTATAAATCATGGGGCTGTGTTGTACACCTAACAAGGAACAGGAAGACTATCTAATTCCTTGTGGCCTATAAGTCAAGAATGGAGGGGGGCAGAGGTTCATTTTCCTCCTTGGGTCTATTTTATAACTGTCAACAAGATGGAATAAATATGGATATATTTGCTCATGATGAAGTTGTTTCTAAAATTGTCAGTGGGCTTTGGGGGGGTATTTTTTTTCCTCAGAATAGAAAAATCTGGGGTGGTCAGGTGTTTCTAAAAAACCAATGTAACTCATGGCTTTTTGAAGGCTTTAACATAAAGTTATGTATTTTTAAAGAAACAATATAAGAATGTACAACTACAAGGGTCAGCAAGCCCAGCCTTCTGTTAGGTCAGTCGACCATAAAATATTTCTTTCATGAACTCATGGAGTTCAATCTTAAATTTATTAGAGTTTTTAATTTTGATCTTTTTTATTCCTGTAACCTAATTTTAGAAGGCTATTCCAAAACTCCATTTTATTGACTTGCCTCAAAATTTGTGTCATCGTCGGGAAATTTCATTATCTCACTCTTCTACTTCCTGTTAGCCCCTTCCTTATTCATTTAATGATATGACTAGCTCCTATCTGCGGTCTAAAAGTATTTGTCTTTTGCATGTTTGTCTTCATGTTCCCATCTCTGCTACTACAGGTTCTTCATGGTGTTTACCCCACTTTATGAAAATATGTTAGATTTCAAGCTTCATTTTTCTAAGCTAGACAGGGCAGGCTGTTTTGGTCTCATTTGGTAAAATAGGCTTAATCCTTTCCTGCATCCCAGTTTGACTTTGTCTTTTTTGAATGTGAATGATTTTCAACACATTTTTATCTCCCCTGGAAATGCTATGATTGATAAATGTCTGGATTTTTTTTTCTTTCTTTCTGTTGCAACACATTGGTAGATCATAGCTCTCCTAACAATGCATTGGTTTGCCCAGACGTTTTTATCATTTTTAGCTCTCAGCTGATGATGAGTCAGCTTGGAGCAGACATTTTTGCTGTCTTTTTACTAAGGCATGATTTGCACTTTTGCACATTGCACTTTTGAATTTAAACTATTTCTATCTTTCCAAGCCTCGCGATCATTAAGTTATTCCCATAAAATACTCTGATCTTCCTCAGATATTGGCAATGCCTCAAAATTCATGTAATCAGGAAGTTTCTTCACCTCGCGCAGCTTCGCGTTAGCCAGTTCCTTACTTGCTCTGTGATTCAGCTAGCTCCTGTCTTCTCCAGTGTGGTCTGCTTTAAATGTCTTACTGAAGTTTACATAGATTAGGTGTCTGTGCCTGCTTACTCTAGGCCTTTAATTACCTTGCTTCATACAGATATCAAATTGACCTTATTTAGTCTACTGCAGTTTATCCTGTTTCCCATATTCTTTCCATTATTTATTCTTTCTTTCACAGTTTGATCTAGTGCCCTGTGTAACACAGAGGTCAGACTAATGAGCTTGTGGTTGTCTGAAAGTCTGCATATTCTTAAATATAGTTACTAAATTTGTTATTCTCCAGTTGCACAGCAATATCCCTTCCCATTGTTTCAAAGCCTATTTAGTGAACAAAATGCATCAGCTATCAAATCCAGCAATACCTGGGTCCTACCTTCACCTGAATTTGTTGTCTTGTCTGTATCTGAGGTCTTAATATTTTCCCCCCCTCTCTCAAAGAAGTGTAGAGTTCTCTACTCAATCCTGTCACCAAACATGCTCAGTCTATACACCAACATCCTATGAGTAGGATTGCTTGTGTCAACCTCTTCACAAAAGGTTTTGCACAGCTGGGATGTTGAGTTGTCCTATCCTATTTTTCTTTCTTCAAACTGTTGGCACACAGTCCTTAAAATTATTTGTCCTTTCCCAGGTGTTTTAATTTCTCCATTTTGCCACCAGTCTACCTCCAAGGGTTGTATAGTAAGTGTGTCCTCTTGTGCCCTGTGTTACGCGATGGCTCAGCTCTGACATTGAAGGCTGTCACCTGGTGTCCTGTGGAACTGCAGGGGATCTGTCCAGCACCAATGGGCTGTTTTTACCAACTCTGAACTTTGGGTTTGAATTGCAACTTATGTTCACTGCCTAAGAAAGGAAGGCGTCCCCATACAGTCACTATCAGCTCAGAGAAATCTGTGCAATGACCACTCTGGTCAGGGAAAGTTAAGCAACAGCCTAAAAATAAGAGCTCCTCTTAGAAGGTACTGTAAAATGCATGGTCTGCAGCAACAGTCTGCTTAGACAAGAGGAGTATTTTTGGCTTTTAACAAAAATTGCCATGGCTGTTCCATTACGCTAAGATCATACTGAAGGGATATCAACCCTAGTAGGCTGTGTTGCTGTCTCCATGCAGTGGACACAGTATGTGTTGTACTCAGAGCAGTAATAGCTGCAGCTTTTTGCTGCAGGAAGGCAAAATTCCTTGCTCTCTGTTTTCACTCTGGACACTCCTCAATGACAGCATGGTGCCAAAATGCCAGGCAGTTGTTTCTCACAGAGTCCCCCAACTTTGCTCTCACTAGCTGTGTCCTGCTGTATTGCTGATGTTCATGCTTCTTTTCTTCTGGCTGGCTTCCATCCTCCACTCTCCAGTTTTCCTCTAACTAGTCTCAAATCACCTTTTATCTGAGTTTCCTCGTTAGCTTCTGTTAGCAAGCCTCTCCCAACCTTCTTGTCACAGAATGGTACAAGGCAAATGATCAATACCTGTCCGACCTGTGATAGATACATCACGGTGCAGCAGTTTGCAGGTAGTTAGGGGCACTGCAGGAGCAGCCAGCCTCTACAGGAGGCAGGGTGGTTAGGTGAGCAGAGTCTGCTCTCACAACTTTCAGGAGAGAAGAAAGGTACCAGCCTCAAACCCAGTGCATCACCCACTCTGTAACTTTTCTGCCGGGGAGTCCTGGCAAAGCAGGTACGAAGTTGCCCTTGCTTTGCAAGAACCATTGCCTGCATGCCGCAGGAGCAATATGAAGGAGGAGGTTGAGTTCGTCACAGTCCACTGCTCTCCTTCCTGGTGCCACTGTACACATGTAGTCCTGTTATGTTTGATAATCTCCTGCTGGCATTTATTTCAGCCTTCAGCCTGGTTGGTCGGGGTGTGCAGCAGTTCTGTCTCTGTTGTGTTCTGTCAGGAGCTTCCTGCTTATTCGTAATAAACTGTACTGAACGGTGCTTTCCTGACTGCCTTCATCTTTAAACATGACCCTTTTTCAGGTAATACACTCAACACAAATTGTTGAGAATTGAGACGAGAAGAAAATTTTAGACCCAATTTTCTCTACTTCATTTAGATTTCTAATCTGCTCTTTGCCTCACCACCTTCCTTGGCCATTACTTATGTACGTTATTACCACCGGGTAGGAATATATTTGTGGATTTAAGGAGAAGTGAAGCAAGTTAAGCCATAAATATTCTCATCTCATTCTTGCCATTTGTTTAGTTACAACTTCTCCTGTAAATAAGAATTTCAATACTTGCATTTGTTTCCTTCTTCTATATATTTTTTAGAGCAGCTCTTGCTCTTCTTATGTCCTTCTAAGTGGTGACTCACTGATTTCCTGATATATGTTGTCCTAACTTACAGATGCTTCCCCCCTACCAAATTCACAAGAAATAACTTCATACTAATGCCATTTATTAACACGTTTTGTGCCTAGAATATACTTTCAGCTAACTTGAACATCCTTCCCCCCTAACTTGAACATCCTCCCCCCCTATTTTTTATTGTTTCTGAATTTCTTGGGCCAAACCTTGTAAACCAGTTGAACAGAGTGCTGAATTTGTAGGCCACCCATCCGCTAGAGCAGGTACTCTGGGCTGCAAATGACATCTGTGTGTCTGAGAAACCCACTAACGAAAATGATTGAGCTCTATTTGCAAATGAACTCGGACTCCAAGGCTGGCCTCCCTCCTTTCTTTATTATGTTTTATATCCCAGACAGCTACTGCTATGCATTACTGTATATAAAAGCAAAGCTGGGCCCAGCCCAACAAATTCAGAAACTGTCTGAAAATTTTTTCACAGCTTTCTGTCTTCTGGTTACAAGCTCAATGTTAAAATTATCTGTTCCAAAAATGCTAGTGGTAGGAGTTTATCTCTTTTCAAATAGATAATTTGCATTTTTTGTGGTTATTAAAAATCTTGTCAGACCCAGATCCCCTGTGATATTATAGTGTTTTGCAGTGCTTAGTTTCCAATACTTTTCTTATTAGACTGACCTGCATTACTTTCCTCATTAATTACCACCATTCTTAAAAACAGGTATAGCTTTCAATTTGTTTTGATTTCTATAAAAGTCTTCACTTTTGATTAATAGCCTATAGCTTATTTAAATTGTTATGGTCTCTTGGGCAGTGTTAGTCTGAAAAAAAATCTCATGAGAAGCCATCCTGGTTTCAGCTGGGATAGAGTTAATTTTCTTTCTAGCAGCTGGTATAGTGTTATGTCTTGGACGCAGTATGAGAATAACATTGATAACACACTGATGTTTTCAGTTGTTGCTAAGTAGTGTTTATACTAAGTCAAGGATTTTTCAGGTTCTCATGCCCAGCCAGCATAGAAGGCTGGAAGGGCACAAGGTGTTGGGAGGGGTCAGAGCCAGGGCAGCTGACCCAAAGTGGCCAAAGGAATGTTCCATACCATGGGATGTCATGCCCAGTATATAAACTGGGGGGACTTGGCCTGGTAGGGGCTCAGGAACTAACTGGGCATTGTTTGGCAGGTGGTGAGCAATTGCATTGTGCACCACTTGTTTTGTATATTCCAATCCTTTCAT
>JANZLQ010000029.1:49616444-49666121 GCA_026212715.1 Elanus axillaris | reverse complement strand
TATTATCATGCTAGATCCAAAATGCACTGTACCAGCTACTAAGAAGAAAATTAACTCTATCCCAGTTGAAACCAGGACAAAGTGGAAGGATCTAGACTGAATACTCTTACCCCTTTTCTGCCCCAGCTTTCTATTACAGCTGGACCAACTGCTGGACCCAATGACTTTAGTGGACCACTCCTGGTCTATTTTAAGTGAAAATCTAAGAAGGCCCAATGCAATACCGTGGGAGACTCAAATAGCCCAAAATGGGGACCAGTTGCAATTCATAATGAAACCTCAGTGATTCTTGCTTCCACAAAGGAGGACAAAACCCAGGTTTTCTGGCTGCCCAGCCGTCGGCACCGGAGCGGAGGACTCCAGAGGCTGCGAGATACTGACAGGTAGCTGTGCATCCAGCATGCCGCTTGCGGGGTGCTGGTCGGCAACCTGCAGGTAGAGCAGACTCATAAACAGTTTGCTGAATGGAAAAAAAAACATACCCAAGCCTTCCTCAGGCTGTTGCAAATGACACAGATCAGCAATTCCAGTAGATGGTGTGTTTTCCTCAGCATTTTCTCCACTGCTTCTCCTTACAAGTTCAATATTTTCTCGGCCATGCTGTATCTCTTGGTTCCCAGAGACTCATTGCTGCCTGTCAGACAGAGGGCTGTTTCAAGCTGTATCCTGTCCCACTGCAGGAAAAATCCTGACGCTGGCTTTGGCTAACCTGAATTTCCTATGAGACATCTCTTCCCTGGGTGTTCAGTTTAGCAACTGTGATTTTCTGGACAATCTTATGTTTTACAAATAGCAAAAATTACCTTTTAGTAGAGAACGAACAAGGAAAAAGCTACTATTGACTGCATGAGAATTGCAGCCTTTAGCTAACACAGTTAAAATTTACAGATGGTGCTTTGAAGGAATGACTTGGAACAGGGCCTATCTTCCCTCTGCATAACAAAGACCCATTGCAGCATAGGAGCAACACTCAATAAATGTGTTAATTAATCAATTTTCTTTAGGAAGATATCAGAGAGAATGGTCCCCAGACAAATTGGCTGGACAACTGTTTCTGAGACACAAGAATCAGATGTGATTGACTGGATTAAAGAAGCAAAGGAGTACAGACACTTACTGTTCCTGCAAACCACTGCCTAGATTTACCCTTCCCATTTCAAAACACTGCTCTAAAATACCTCTCTAGGGCAGATTCATTTGATGGGGAGAGATTTATGGTAGTACTTTTCCACAGCACATACCCATTTCACTCCAAAGTAGCTCCAGTTCTGAGCAGTAATAAAAAGTAAATTACATTTATTAAATCCCTTGATCCCACCTTTAAGGACTGCCAGTAACAGCATTTTCATAAAAGGAAATGTCTCTCTCAGCTCCAAATCTTTCCATATCTGTTGGAATTTCAAGTGGGGAATAATTTCTTAAGAAAAGATTTCTGCCAATGGCTGACATTCATGTTAGGAATGGTTAATATTTAATAAAATGTTGAACGCACCATGTTATATTTCAAATTCTTCAAAGACTAGATACTAGATGAATATCATATGAGCAAGATTTCAACTTACTGACTGTTCATTGCCATTGCTCCAGAGACTGCGAACTTTCAAATCACTTTGTGTTTTGGGGGGGTTTTTAGATGTATTCCTATCAGAAGAGAGGCGATGTTGGAGGACATAAAGTCCCAGTCCCTCTTGGAAGCAGGAGGGGTCGAGATGCCAGTCGCACACAACACAAGCCCTGCACGTTAGCTTCACAGTACCTCTTGTCCATTTGTCTAGAGCCTTGGAAGGACTCAAGAACATCTGTACAAGCCCAGATCAGAGCTTCTGGTGTCCTACTCCAGAGTATGGCAAGCACAGAGTAGTTAAAGAGGACTATAAGGACAAGTCATAGAGAAAATGGTTCTTCTCTGATACACCCTCCTATTATCTGCATTGGTGACTATGCTGATTTTAGGAACTTCTCTACTTGAAGATAGGACCCAAGTCACTGTTGACATACCCTGTATGTTTAATAACAGAAAATCCGAGAAACTAATGTGTTTGCTGGATGAGTGCCTCTAGCGTATCTGTCCTATGGGAAGCAGTGGATATCAGTGGAAGGATAGGACAGAGGAAAGGTGTTTGCTCCTCATCGTTCTGTGTTCTGTGCAAAGACATAATCAGTCCTTCGTTTCACCAGTTCATCACTTTCCATGACAACTAGACCTACTTTATGAATAGCCAGAAAATAAGCCCAAGACAGACCATTTTTTTCGCTTGAGCAGCTTGAAACCATTGTGAATCCTCATCTCCTGCAAGTGGGAACAGGATTCTCGGTGACCACCCCACTGTAGCTCCTCTTCTCCTCCAAGTAGAGGGAGGACTGTGAGATTGCATTGTCCCAGTGACATATTCATCACCCGATGAAGCAGCTTCCAGGAGCTGTGCTTGTTACTAATTATAAAGTCCTAGCAGAATCTCTGGCCCATTTGGACTGATAGCATCCCACCTTCTCTCTGAAGAAATCTGATGAGACCAACTCCTACCAGTGCTTTCTGCTCATTCCTGGTATCACAAGTGCTCCTTCTGCCTTTAGACTTTTACCATCATCTTTAAAGTTCTTAGAAAAATGAATCAAATCTCTTCAGCAAGCCTATTTTTCTACTGTAGAGCTGCAACAGCTGTAGTTAACAGAGATGTAAGGGCTGAGACTTTGCCAGGATGATGGATAGTTATTGACTCTAGAATTCCCTGAAAGTAGTTGTATGATGCAATTCATGTCCAGCAATGGCAGTACATTTACCAACAGTGATGGAAAGAGACTTACACTCCAAATTTATCCATGAAAAATACTGTCATCACAGATAAATTAATTCAGGTTACCAAAAGAATGCAAAGGAAGAGGAGCAGACTGTGAACAACAGTCCTTCATCCTCGGTCTGAGGCCACAACACTGTCATGATGAATAAAAGGATTATTAACAACAGATACAGAAACAGAAAACCTGCCTCCAGCTCTTAAATTTTACCTATTTTTAAATTAAATCACTCACTAGAATACAATAACCTCCAAACAAAGAGAAGTGTTAGCTTTTTGGACACTTAATAGGAAATATGCATAGACACATATATAAGAATATGCATATACAGGCTTGAAGACAAGGAAGGAAGGATACCACCCAGCTGTGGAGTTTTTGTTTGTTTATTTGCTTGTTTGGTTTTGGACAGAGTCTTACTGGAATTTGACCAGAAATCATTGTTGACATGCCAGCATTTGTGAAAAGACTTCAAAAATCTTTTTCAGGTCTCTTCCAAAATAAAGTCTGGTCTGTTAGGCAGTGCCCATGCTCGCACAGAGTGGTACTGATTTAGACTCCAGGGGAAGAGTGCTGCAGGGGCTGAAAGGTTAAAGCTGCCATGGATTTACTGAGGGAAAAGCCCTTAGATCATTTATGTCTGAAGATGAAGTACCTTGTATTTTCTGTACACAAGGGAATATCAAGTGTATTGTTATATTACTATGGTCCTAACCCATTTAATGTCTGACTAAACAAGAAAAAGAGAAGAAATAAAGCTTTTAGAAATTAAAGAGCATTAGATGAAACAGTTCTAACAGTCTCCCTCTTTTCATTTACCTGCTTTAATCTTCAGGTGTAAAGAATCTCTGCTTTAAAATAATTTGGGATGTTTTTATGGGAAGATCACAGAATTGTTGAGGTTAGCAGGGAAATCACCTACTCCAACCCTCTGATCAAAGCAGGGTCAGCTAGAGCAGTTTTCTTAGCTGACTTTTCAATATCTCCGAGGAGGGAGACACACAACCTCTCTGAGCACCCTGTTCCACTGTTTGACCACCCTCATAAAAAAAAAATAAAATTGTTATATTTAAGTGTAATTTCCTGTATTTCAGTTTCTGCCTGTTGTGTCTTGTCCTGACACTGGACACCTCTGAGAAGCATCTGGCTTTGTCATCTTTACCTCCCCACATCAGGTATTTATGCACAAGGATAAGATTCCCCCTTCTCCAGGCTGAACAGTCCCAGCTCTCTAGCCTGTCCTCATATGTCAGAAGCTCCCATCCTTTATTCTTCTCCAGTATGACGATGTTTAGATAGTTGTGAGTTGCTACCACTGAATCCTGACCCCACCTGCTTGAAGACAAGCCTAAGAGCCACTCAGGGAGGAAGAGAGGACAGAAAGGAAAAAGAACGCAGCTTCAGTCTTTAAGTCTTTCTCCTTGGTAGCTTCCCTGCTGGGAAATTGCAAGCAGAACACATGGTGTTTGAAGACATTAAGAAAGCACACTGCATACCAGGAAAGGGAAGGCACCTTAGATCACAGAATCATAGAATATCTCAACTTGAAAAAGACCTATGAGGTATCTAACCCAAGCTTTTAGAGCCTCTGGTCAGCATGGAAAAGATGGAAAAGAGGAGTCTGGAGAAGAAGTAAGGCAGGCACTCTGCAGAGTGTCTCCAGTAACAGTGTGCTATAGCCTATAGGGTTCAGGTGAGGACCAGACGTTGAAAGCACTGCTGAAGTACTGCCGGTGGTCGCTATGACAGCAAGACGAATATAAAAGTGTGTAAAGTAACAGGGCTTATGCATTAAGGATTTCCTCCATGAGTAATGGCAGCAGATAGGAGCTTGCTATTGCATAATAGCTTTACAGCACAAAAGCTTGTTTCCCACAATGTCTGCTTTTCTCATAAAGCCAGACGTGCTTTTGCCTTTGACCTGGCTGTCTTTCCTTCGGCACTGGGAAAAAAAACAGTCCACAGCCAATAAAGATCCAGCATCCCCTTTGGAAAGTATGGAGATATATTTGCAAAATGGTGTGGTGGAATCTTATACTATTGAAATACATGCAACATCTCCAGGACTGTCAGACTAAATGCTGTCATAGTGTTCAGTTGGCTGAATGCTTCATTTTTTTCCCCTTTTTAATTTTTTAAATAAATATCCATATTTCCCCTGGACTGCCAGATTATATTCGGGTAGGTGCACATCATTGGTCTACATGGTTTTTCTCATCAGCAACTCAACACTCAGACTGATGTCTGGGGTCCCTGCCAAACTTCCCTCTCTTCTAGTTGAGAAAAAAAAGTCTCTGCCATGTAGATATGGAGGATTTCTTTTTCTTTTGGGCATCTCTATCACTTTTTCCCCCCACAAGTTCAGCACTTCCAAAAGAATTTGAAATAAACTGAAGTATAATATATGAAATAAGGTGGGCAAGGCACAACGTCTCTTGCTGAGAACCTAAGATGAAGTCCTTGTGCCAGTGGGTTCTTGCACACAATGTATTGCTGGTGAAGAGTCCTGCTTTGGGTGACTGTAGTTGCCATGGATTTGGGAAAAGCTCTGTGTTTGACATAGCTGAAAGCAGGTTCTTGGAGGAAACTTGATTCTCCAGGCATCGGTGCCTGAGTTTTAACACCAAAATGCATTTTGTAACTTCTCTCTGTATGATAACTTTGGAGTTAATACTTCAGAGGAATACTGAGAGAAAGCACTGGATTTGTGTCCATTTCCTTGAAGACAAGTTAAGGGAAAAATAGAGCAAGTTTCTGGTCATCTCTTTTCTGACCATCTTTCTACTTGTAGAGCCATCATCTCGTCTTTAATAATCACAAATAATTTTGAAGAGGTGACCTATTAGAAAAGTATCCCCCTTCATTCTTGTGGCTTTAATTAACAGACAGAGCTAAGATACTCTGATATCATTTATGCCTGTTCTTCAGCTGAACGAAAACATTGATTAACACAACATTATCTGTCTTCTTTTGGATCCCTGGTTCAAAATGATAGCAAAATACATCAAAACACAATGTGAGGGCATGAGATATCCGTTACTGCAATTACACATGGCAACCACGTTAATTAGTCATCTCAGCATAGATGGTGGAGAGGTGAGATTATAAATTTAAACTGCCGGGGTCACAACTGTAACAAAGCCAGAATATAAGCCAAAGAGACTTGTGGGAAAGAGATAATATTTTAACTATCTCTATTTTGGAAACATTCATCAATTGTGAAATGCCATAGGAGTTAAGAAAACATTTTATCTACTAAAACTGATTGAGTGTTGTTTCTCTGTAGAGAGGAAATTCTTGCCTGTTGCTATTTTTTATTTCTTCAGAAAAATTTTGTCTCCAGAGACTATACCAGGATTCAAGCCCTCTTGAACCATTGCTACTAGCCATAAGCTTGAATATTTTGTTTTGTTTGTTAAGGAATAAACTTGTTATTTTGTCCCAGTTAGTTAAATTAATGTTGCTTTCTGCACTGATCCCCCAAGCCCGGCAGAAAACAAAATATCAGCACTCATTTATTAGAGAAAAAGCATCAGAACTGGAAGCTGGATTTTGCTGGGGTTTTAGCAAGAGATTTTCTTGCTTTTGCAAAAATAAAAGGAATTCAACCGACTTACCTACATGCTGCCTTGTGGTTGCTTTGCAGAAACATCAGTTTATAAACAGTTCAAGAATGTTTGCCTTCATCATGGGTCCAGGATGAACACCTAACATGCCATAGTTTGATTCCTTTTTCCTGTAAGCATCCATCACCCTTTGACAGCTCAAAAGTTGTGAATTTTTCAAACTGTGTCTTTGGAAGATGTGAACAATTTGGTTTCATTTTCTGGGTACACACCAAAAACATGGCTTTTGAGAGCTTATCAAAGGAAAGCGGAGTAATAGGAGTTGTGGAAACTTTGTCCTCCTCTGCCTTCCAAGCTCCTGTTTTTCTTCTCTACCTCCTCTTCCTCACCACAGCCACACAAGGGTGTGTGTCCCACACATCGCCTGTGACATTGCCACAGCTCTGCTGCCTCTTTTGCTGTGGGAAACAGGGTACCTGCTACCACTGAGAGACGGCTCAGGGCTTTGGCAGTTCCCCGGAATAGATCCCACTAGCTCGTTGATGGGGTGGGGCAGCAGGTCCAGCTCTCCAGAGCTTTCCATTACAGATTTCCATCCCATTGTGTTGTGCTGTTCTTGCTCCTCTTCTCCCATAGTAGCAGCAGCTCACCTCCAGCCCCAGATCAGTTCCACTTCTTGCTAAGAAGCCTTGAGTAGTCTTCAATACCATAAATGGCACAGAAATTACTCTAAGACACTGTCAAAACTAATAAGCAACTACTCACACCCACCCCTTACGGAAGACTACAGAGGGGTTGTAATTAATTGTCATATCCACCACATGTTGGCAAACCCTGGAAAGGAAGGGGTCTGGCTGTCAAGGCACCTGGTAGAGCTCAGTAAGTCAAGTAAGTTCAGCTAGACGGCCTTCCAAGAGCTGGAGGCAGGTGTGCAGCCTTCAACAGCAGAAGGGAGTCTGCCAAAGGGAGGGTGGGTCTATGCGACTCTGCCTTGACACATGCAAACCCCATTTCCAGCGGCCAGTCTCTTCTTACTCACCTCCATCTGCCTCCTGCATGTCTCACGGCTCTGCTTGCCTTGAGCTTTAAACCAGGGATTTATGCATTCTTAACAGAATGGAAAAATAGTTAAGAACTGGCCATTTCAGTTTGCACTTTTTGCTGTTGAGGGAGCATGGGGGTAGAGGAGAATCAGTTGGTGGTGATGTTGTTATTTTGGCCAAGATAAAACATGTTCCAAATATGAATGTAGAAAAGAATTATAAAGTAACTGGTGCCTATCTCTTCCTCCTTGCAGAGGTGCTGGAACACTACTTCTCCCTAAGTGGAGGGAAAGCTGAAGAGAGATGACAGGAATGCAATAAAGGAATTGATACAGAATTCCCAGGCACCCATGGGCACAAATCTTGCTCCAGAAAGTCAATGTTTAAATTGAACCTCTCAATGCATGCAGGGTCAGAACACGAGTTGAACCAGTGGGAATGTGAGGGTGAGTTTGGTTTTGTTTTCTGGATATTTTTTGCAGTTTTTTGTGCTGCACCCACAAAATGTGCAGAGACTCTGACTATGCTACAGGCTGGACTTACAAGAATTTAACTGATGGGACTACTCCTTACAGAAATTTCAAACAGTTCCGGCTGTTTTGGGCTCATATTGGCTATGGTTGGAGGAGAATGCACACAAATTAGTCTGGATAATTTAGTGCTGGGGTTAAAAAAAGAAAAAAGACACTGAACATTGGTCATTCTTTGTTTGCTGTTTTACCAATTTTTCTTTCGCTATTCCGTAAAAGTAAGCAGACCTCTGCAGTTCCACCTTAGAGGTATCCAGAGGGAATGATACCACAGAAATGTGTCTCCTGAGACAAGATCTAACCATTTCAGTAGGAATTTCATAAGAATAACATGTCTCAATAAATAGCTTGTTTTCTAGTCGCTTTCAGTGGTAAGGTTGGGGGGGGGGGTAACATTATCCTAAGGTAATATTCTTGAAACCCTCTATAAAACACCAAAGTCTCACAAAACATCTGATCACCGTGGCCTGAAAGAGCCAAAATCTAGTTGTCTCTTTTGGCTAGTTTTATTCATAATCATATCTAATCTAAATTTTTCCTCTTCTATAAATTCAAAGTCATAAAAATTTCTCTTGCTCTCCCTCATTTCGTCTTGTTGGTCTAGATAAGGGCTACTTTACAAAACATTCTGTGCCTGTGTATTTACATATAGCTTAACATAATGAGCCACTAATCTTATTTGAGGCCTCTAAGCAGTATTGAAATAGAGATTGTTATTAATAATGATAGCACTTACATATTACTGTTGCAGAAATGGCAGTCCCTCCCTCCCTGCTTGCAAATGCTGCAGAAGAGTATGTTAGTAGAATTTGAAATGAGTGTGTCAGGAAAACAATATCAACCACAGCAGAACTCCTCGCTTTAGTAAACATGTTCCTCCTTTTGAATGAGTTCGGGTGGTGCAGATTCCAAAACCAAAATAATAAAAAAAAAAAGAAAACATTACATGCTGGAAACTTCAGCCCAGGGGTGAAGCTGAATTGAGCTGACATAAGTCAGGCAAGGAGACACTCCACCAAACCTGATAAATCAGAGAATACCTTTGGTGTCCCATCATCTTCACTGCTGAGTGAGGGAAAGGGTGTTCACAAAGGTCCTTGATCCCAAGAGGCAGGATACGCATCACGGGCAGCTGAGCTGGGAAAGCTGCCATGACTCCCTTACCAAAGTTGTCCAGTTTTGTTGGCCACGAGGATGCCTCTCTTCAGATGTGACATCCTTAGACCAAGTTGGAAACATCTGTCACACAACAATTTTCCACCTGTAAACAACATTTCATGGAAACGGAGACATTGTGCTGAAACATGTTGATTTCGGTGAAATATCTGATGGGAAAATTGGAGAAACAGGGATAGTTTTGACTTACTCATTTCACTCTGATGTTGAAATGTTTTGTTTCAGTAAAGCAGAGAGGGGTTTTTTTACTTTCTTACTCTGTTTTATTTCACCCTAATTTTGTATTATGATCCTTTCAATACTGTGTTTATATATTTTCCTATTACAGTAACAGTTCCTTGGGCCTTCTGAAAATATGCTGAGATGAAAGAAAATGAGTATATTTCATATTTTCTCTGAATACTATTGATTACTTCACAACATAATGTTTGTACAATCACTGATGTTCCTGATGGCTTTTTCTTTTTTCATCTCACTGAAGTTTCATTTTGCTGCAAAAGCAACTTTCAAAATGGCAGCTTTTCCCACAGAAGGGAACATTTATTTACCATCAAAACTAATGTGCTACACCAATGGTGTCTAATCACATTAAGCTGCCAGGACAATTAATTTGTCCACTGCCCTTTTTCCTGCTGACCTACAGGGCCTCATTGTACAACCTTCCCCTTGCATTGAAATAAGTCATCTGGCCTCCTTACTGAGAAAAATCAGGGACTACTTCTCTACGGTGTCCAGAAAAGGCAGGTTTTGACTCCTAGTTTAATGTGATGGAAAAGCCATGGAAGCAACCAGGATAATTTTCATGTTAATCCTTGCAAGAGTGTGCAGGCAATCTAGAAATATCTCCAGAGGGTTGAGCAGCCTGGTTCTGAACAGCCTCCTCATAGGGACAGTGCGTGGCGGCAGTACCTCCACCAGTCTTGGCCCCAGTCTCATGTTAGCTTTTGGTCCAAACAAATCTCAGTAATTAGAGCTAGAGGAGATCTGTACAGTCACTGCAGTGGGAATGGGATCTTTGCTGAAGGTTTGCCTTTGGTATCTGATTCCTGGAAGTCAGGAGAGGCAGCCTAAGTCTCCACCTGGGAGTCTAATGACTAACATACTAAGCTCAAAGCCAGGTCTACGTATAACACTGTGTCCCATGCTGTATCCTATGTGAACACAGCCCTGGGAATGCTCTTAATTTCTACCTCTGTCCCAGGGCAACCAAACCCCCTCCTATTCTGCGTAACCCAATTGATGCTTTCTAATGCTCTGGGGTGTGATTTTAGGCTGCTCTGGTATCTGTCTTGATCTTCCCTGTGCTTTCAGATTTATAACCATTTCTCCCCACTTAACTCTTAATATTCTTCATACACACCATGCATGAAAACTCTGCTGTTTTATTCAGGACCAATTGTCTCTGGCCATACTTCTGCCAAGTAAAACAGCAGCAGCATAATGATGCTGTTGCATAGCTTCAGTTTTAATGCTCTGACAAGGTTTTTATTACTCCAGATTTTGACTAACACACTCGTATTTCTAGATGCTTTCCTTGTTCTCACTTTTATTTCCACCTCTGTACTGCTGTTATCAATTGTTACGAGGTTGCCACAGTAACTGCATTTCTCCACACTCCTTATTTGTTCCACAGCAATTGTTATATGGACTGTGTTTGTTCCCACCGCTGCCAAGATCTTGGTCAGTTTTTGTTGAAACTTGCACCCTTACCTCCTCCCCTTTGTCAGTGGTTTGGAAGCTTTTGGCTGCATGTCATGGGGCAAGAAAGAAGAGCAGTACCACCTTCTCCAAGGCCCTGTATTCACATTTCCCATTTAAAATATTGCTGTTTTCTGAGGCAGTTGTCTCTTACATATTCTGTGCAGGGCGTCAAGGTTTCCACAACTTTGACCATCCTCTAAGGAGCAAGGAGACTCCCTCTGCAGCCTGGTGCAAATCACCTCTCTCCGCTGGACTGCTCCAAGTGTGACCTATAGCAAACTGCCCACCCCAGAAACTTTGTCTGCTTTCCAGTAACATCCCCATGTGCAACACTGGACAACCCCAAATCCCACTCCACACCAGTGCACGCTTCCTGAAACTGTTAAAACGAATTCCTGCAAACTCTACAAGGGGGAAATCTCCTTCTCTCTTCAATCTCTATGTTTTGCTGCCCTCTCCTGCTCAGCTAGGAAACCTCTCAACCCTTTCAGACCCGGGACTGCAGAGCCCTCCCTGCAAATTATAGGCTTCCTCATATGTATGACAGGTCTTGCCAGAGCAGAGCCTCCCTGATGGGAGCAAAGTGGCAGAGGCAGCAAGCAGGTACAGGTTATTACTGGAAACAGGGATTAGCACTTCCCAAGTACCTGCTCTGGAAAAAAAACCACAACTGTGGAGCAAACGCTCTGCAGAAGAAGCAGCAATGAAATGCTTCTACAGCTTGACTCTAGCTGAAGCACCGATGGGGCCATTTTCCAATGCCCGTGTTTGCCCTCAGAGCGGTTTCTCTCCCCTTTTCGCCCATCTTGCTCTTTTTCCTTCATTGGCGGGAGCTCAGGATGCGGCAGTGGGGAGGAGGACAGAGCCGTGCTGCCAGCATTGCAGTCACCACTGCGGTGGAGCCTCCGAGCCCACACTTCGGAGCTCCCAACCGGCCCCCGCTGTTCTCCACTCCCTGAGCAACAGCAGCAGCAAAGCTGGGGACTGCAACCACCTAAAAAAGCAAAGGGCAGGACTGGGATGCCCTTCAGGCAGACCCTGTGCCTGGGAAGCACATGCACCTGTTTCAGAAGTGTTATTGCCTACCAAAGTGGGGTTTAGTCTCCATTTCAGACACGACTGGAGGGATTTCGTGGTGCTTCTACTGATTTGTTGGTTAATGACCTTGCTGCACGGCAGAACAAAAACTTTCTTAGGGCTGAAATAGAAACCCAGCACCACGGGCATGAACTGCTACACCACTGCCAAAGCATCAGGAATGGAGCCATGTCCTACCATTAAAAACTATCAGAGGTGAGAGGAGATTGGGGCTGGTCTTAGTGGATTCACTCACTTTATCCCTGAAGGGAAGGCAAATGGTTTTCTCTAACTCTCTCCTTGCAATCGGACACTAGGACATCACATGGTAATGCAGGCAACCGAGTCATCTTCTCTTCCTCCAGTGCTTTTGATTGGCACTCCTATTGTACACATTACCGAACCCATGGCTTGTTTTAGACACCAAACTGTTTTCCCCACCTGAAAACAGATTGGCAAAAAATTTATACATTGCAATATGTGCTTTACATTCACAATTTCCTTGTATGATTCATAACTTTTTTCTTTTTGGAGCCATGGTAAAAATGCCAAGCAAGATACCACTGACAGCAAAAGATGGAATGAAATTATTTTATTAAATTGCATTCTCCTTCAGCTGCATATCCTATTAGTTTAAATTTTTGGAAAGGCTGACTTGACTAGTCAATGAAAATGTCTACATCTTCTCACTCTGCAAAAAGACCAACAAAATTAATAACTGGTAACACTGAAGGTGAATATCCAACTTCCACTAAGAAGATCAAACAAGGAAAGGTTGCTATCCTACACTGAATACAATTCCTTGCTGACTAACACAGCCATCAGGTGATGCTTGTTCTACACAAGCAGAGAGGAGAGACTAAGGCCAGGGTGGTACTCTAGATGCTGCACAAACATAGACATGGGCATGAATGTGAAGATAAAAAAGGACATGGAGAAAAAAGCTGTACGAAGATGACCTTGACAAGTCATCTAATGCAGTATTTATTGGCTTTTGACAGAAGAGTTGATTGAGCAAGAAAGAATGACACCAGCCAATACAGGATGAAAATAAACACACGGTAAGAGTTGGCTGAAAGCTCTGTTCAAAGCATAAGTGGAGGAATGTATAGTAAGAAGAGGGATATATCCAAGACAGAGGTGGTGGACAAGTTTCACCCACATGCTCAGTGCTCAGGGATGTGCTGCAGAGGAGCTGGAGCAGTCAGTATTGTGGAGAGGACGTTATAGAACCTGCCACCAGGGAAAGACTGACTTCTCTGAACAACCAAATTCCCAGTCTTCCCCAAAAACACAGTCCCTTATGATGATGTCAATATCTGGAGTTTCTAGTGCTAAAGGCATTCCCTGGAAACAAAAACCAAACTAAAAAAACCAAACAAACAACAAAAAAAAACCAAACAAACACAAAAGCTGACATCAGGCAGAAAGTGCATAAATGGCTGGGAAAACTACTGACAAAAACTAGTTTTGTATTAAATTCAGATACTAACATTTACACTGAAATGTTGAGCCACAGGAGAATGGAATCAACTGAGCCTGTAAAAGCAAAATAGGCCACATTATTAGACAGCACTCTTATAAGTTTTGATGTTCACTTAATTATATCCCCTTGGTTGAGTCAGGAAAACAGAACCTTGCCTTATTATTACCATTTCACATTGTTATGAAGGTCTTTGATTGGATTCAGTAGATGGTCTTAATGGGATCTGTCAAACAATAGGATAATCCTAATTTAAATGAAAAAGCTATCTCTCCCAAAGGCACGTTTTTTTGATAAATGGCTCTTTCATTTAAACACAAGCCTAGCAAGGCATTTAGTCATGTGTTCAAAATATAATGGCTTACATGATTAACACAGAGTTAACATGGGAAAGGTATAATGTACTTAAGAAAAATCTCTTTATTCCCAAGAATGAAAAGAAGGCTGGGATAGCAAGATTGATATTTACTGCCATCTCTACAGCAACTACATCCACACGCAGTATAAATTACTATTTAAATTCCACTGCCCTCCAGTAAGGTGGGGGTCCAGAGAACTTCGGACAATAAATCATTTAGAGTTGCCTAAAAATGTAACTCTATTGGAAGAAAATTCCTTGATAAGCTTATCAAAATTATTACCAGAATGAGTAATTTCTTCCAACACAGTTAGAATTTGAGCGTAAAATCAATCAAACCACTGAAAGCAGAAAGGCACATTTGTCAAAGCAGTATTACCAGCAAGGAGGCATATTACAGCAAAAAAGTGCAGAAAACTGCACTTTCTGTGCTCAGAAAAGCTGTAATTTGGCAAAGAAGTTCAGCATGTGCCTAAATTATAAAGTATATTACATATGATGGAAATCAAGCAGTGAGGTTATTATTCCCCAGAATGGTGTAGCTTAATTTCTTCCATTTGGCAATTAACAGAGCATGGGGAAAAAAAACTCAGAAATCCAAGAATAAATATATCCAGAGAAGTGGTAATACGAGTCTGATTGGTACAAGACTTTTGGCTATGATGTCCAAACCTCACAAAGCTTGTACAACTATATCTATTACTGATTCACCTGCAATTGAACATGCTACAGATCTGCCAATACACCAGAATGCCTCAGGCATTTTTGGAAGCCCATTCTACATGAGAAACAAGAAAATCCAGACTTCTGTTATTTATGATTTAAAGCAGAGTCTCTAGAGCTTTGTCAAGGCTGAGAAACGTTCATGCTTCAGGGCACATGGTAACCTTCAACAACTAGCGGTCGGGAGGAGCACCTCCTCACCCGCAGATTATCCCATGATGGCAGGACTACCTGTAGCATCTCAAGGTATGTGCTATGGGCTACTGTCAAAGACAACTAGCTGACCCTGTCTGGTAATTCCTCTGTTCCTGGACACCAGGGGCATCTCCATGAAGATCTCAAAGGATATTGGTGATGGGACATTAGCTTGTGGTACGATCCCTGGGATGGTCCTTGCTTCTTCCCCAGCCAAATGCAACGCATCCAGAGGCTTGAGTGCCTCTGTTGCAATGGATGTTGGCTTTCAGGTTAAACTTGAAGGGTGACAGGCAATGTAGCTGTACACTGGGAGCTGCAACTAGAACTGGGAATGAGGGGAGGACACCATAATGGAGACAATCCACAATGAAAGCAATGTGCTTTCAGCCAGAAGGCAAGTGAAGAAAGGAGATTTGGGTTGTATACAAGTATCGCTCTTCGTTTTTTCAAGTCAGCCCTAGAGCAGACTTATGACTGACAAGAGTGCTACGCAGAGACCTTTGGACTCAGGTCTTACTGGGTATGACCCTACCATCATATAACTTATCTTCCCAGTCACTGCCAGGGCCCTAGTCCCTGATCATCCTCAGATGCGTAATCATCAGTTTGATCCCAGGCTATTTTGCAATAAACCAGCCAGTCTTCTCCAAAACAACCCCCAGTTTGGCATGGGTAGTTTTTACTCTAAAACCCTTGCTCAGTGAGCAACGTAGATGAGATTTCACCAGGTTCAGCTCTCCCTGCCTTTCAGTGTGTTCAGACAGGCTCCCAGCTGGCTTTGCATCCTCCACAGTGCAGAGCCCAACACAGTGTGGAAGCAATTGGTCTGCTCGAGAGGAGACAAGTCCTGATCACTGTGGAGGAGTAGTGGGCATAACCAATGAGGGAATAGGGAAAGGGATGAAGGAATGGCAGTAAATGGTTGAGAAAACACAGGAGATAATATGATGAAAACTCCAGACCTTGTAAGTTCTCTATGTTGAGCGTATTATTCCTATTCAACAAAGTCCCACTGTAAAGCACACAGTTCCCAGTTACAACCCACCACTGCAGCCCCTTTCCCCAGTGTGCTGACGTCCTATCTCACCTGCAGAAATGATGGCCAAATATAGTAAAGCTGAATTCTGCAGGGCCAAAATTTCTCCTGGAATGGTTACAGCTATGCTATGCTCCAGTCTGTCCCAGTAGAGCTCTGTGGAGCTTTGACAGAGGAAATGTGGGCTCAGTCCTCGAGAGTTCGTGAACCTTCCAGTAGAACTGGCTGCCATTCCAAAAAATCCTGGGCTGATGTCCAAGAAAAACTCCAGCTCCAAGAACATCCTGCCTTGCCATAGCTCTTCTGCATCCATCCCCCCAGCTCATGCCAAAAAATTCTAGATGCTCTTTTCATCTTTAATTGCACACACAAAAGTAGTAAGGGATCTTGCTACCAGGAAAGCAAATGAAAATGGAGAAGCCAGGTGTCTGCTAAAACCAGCTAGAAGGATCCTTTCTCCCCTCTAGTAGCTGGTATAACAAGTGGGTATTAGTTCACGTGAAATTACAGCTGCATTCCCATGGAATTATACACTATATCCACATCTGTTCTTGCACTGAATATCGAGGAAGAGGGAAAGAGAAGCTGTTATGTTTTTCCTCCCATTCTGCAAGCAGAAGGGCATTTAGCTTTTCGTATTTGTTAACCTACTCTGGGAAAGTGACATTCAAACACATGGCATGAACCCAGGGAGCCACAAATAGAAAAAGAGATTTGATGGTGTATGCCCTTGCAGACAATAGCTGTATGCAGGCATTGTCAGAAGAGGCACAGCCAGCCTGCGGCTGCCAGACTTTATTTGCTCCCCATGCAGTCCAGAAATGGCTCTCGTGTTATGTCGCTGGCCCTGCAGCGGTGCCGAACTGCCAGGACCTCCTAGGGTATCTGACCCCTTGGTCACTGTAGGAGTTAAGCAGAGAGGTTGCACAACCCGACCTCTCCAGGTGGCTGCTGGGTCTCTGTGGTGTAGCCCAGCCAACACCACCCCGATGTCACTCTGCTGTGTCCTGTCCTCCCTATGGACTATCCCTGGAGCGCTTCCAGCTCTCCAGATATGTGTGAAATACCCCTATTTTTCAACTCACAGCCGAAAACCAACAAAATAGAACTGGAGGAGTCCTATTCCATTATTCCTAGCTGCAGTATGTCAGCAGCCGGCCTGTTTTGAACACTCCAATTTTCTCAAAATGCTTCGGGCCCTGTGGGACACTCAGATAAGAGCATTGAGGCAGTGCCGAGAGGCAGAGGATGGGACAGGCAGGGGCTTGCCTCGCAGCAGACCGCCAGCTCTATCCCAATATGCAACTACGATCAGATATACGTACTAAGTGATATACGTACTAAGTGGGTAGGACAGCACTGGAACAGCTTAGCACAACATCACTATATAGCCTATACCACTGACATTGATTTTCCTTTCAATCAAGAAGAAACACAGGAAACCTCTGTTTCTGCCACTGCCACCTCCAGTAATTTCCAATTGTCCATGCAGAGAAGCTTGTTATCGTCACTTTGCAAATTATAAGCTAAGCACTCAGTTGCTTCAACAGAGGTCTCTAGTGCCATTTTAGACACCCTAAGCAGTCCCGTCTGGCTCCAACTACAGCTTCAGCCAGACACAGCTGTCCTGTACGGCCTCTGTTCTCTCTACCAACCCCATGCAAACAGTTTGGGTACCTAGGGCTATGTCAAATGGCACTAGAAGCCCATAAAAAACAAGTCCTTCCACTGCTGAACAGTACCAGCTGATCACAGAGAATGATTCACTCTAACGTAGGTGCCTTTAGGCTATCGATCCAGGAAGGGGTCGGTCACTCATAAGTCCTGTGCTATTTCTACCTGGCCCATAGAGATTTTTGGATGCCATCAGGCATCTCAGATAACACTGGGCATCTGTGTTTGGCAAACAAATCCTACCTTTGCGCTGTCATTTGCACTAGCGAAAAAATAACATAAAATTCTTCCAAAAAGAAATCATACTCAGTGTTGATGTAAACGATCTCATGAGGTATAATGCAGTTGGTAAACAAATCCATCCTTTTGGGTCAGTTATTGTTTCTTTTCTCTGAGTAAAATTCCTACCTGACATTTTAAGCTTGCAAGTCATATTAAATAATAGCATCTCACTTAACTCACTTTACATTTATATTGCCTCTCACGTGTTTGCTGCATAAGATGCTAACTGTGCTCCTTGCCAATAAGCCGTCCAGAGAAGCAGAACAACACTAATGATCAGGAAAAACAAAAGCTAGTCAATAATAACCTCAGTGGCAATTTCATGATGAGAAATTCACTTGCGCCCTTATTTGTGCCTAGGAGCTCTCGTTGTTCTTATTATGAATCCTCAGGCATGAAAAGTGGATGTGATTTCTAATTTAAATAGAGTTTGTATAACCCTCCAAAAATGAATCTTCCAGAAATTATTAAGCAGGGCTCTAACATTGCATTTTGAAGAGTGCTGCATGCTCTGAATAATGTTGTAGGTGCATAATTGAACAATGGAGACAAGCACCACTGCCCTTCATGGGACAGAAATGGGACCCCTCAACCGTGCCTCATAGACTTCACATAGCTACATGCTTACACAGCATGGACAGAGAACTGGTGCTTCTGGAGCAAAAGCATGGGGAGTTTTCCCTGAGGTATCCCAAGAGGTCATCGTGGCAGTGAGCTGCTGACCTACAAAAGGATTGAAGGGATGCCAATGACACTGATGTTTGGTGGGACGTGCTGTAGTGCAGATCATGCCTCATCGTGAATGTCTGAACATCTGGAAGAGAGTGTGACACCCATAAACCTAGAAACTTTTGCCAAACTGGTAGCATTGACAGTTAGACATGAGCCTCACTACTTCAATGAATAAATGGAGTTTGCTTAACTGTTACAAGTTATCAAAAGACATTTATTTCTCTGACATTACATTTTAAACCCTTCTACAGAGCGCACGTGGACACTCATCTTGATACCCTTTAGATACCACAAAGCAATGTGGTAACTCTCTCACTTATCAGAGAATCAATAAGGCACCAATACTCCTGTTCGAAGGACTCCCACACCCTTAGACATGGCATAAAATATGAACTAGCTTGATCACTTATATAAGGTTATAAGGTTAAAGCAGGAAATAATATATTTGTTTGAAGATAGACTTGCATCACTGGACTAGAGTTACAGGAAACTATGACGTCAGATTTTATTACTGTTTTGCAGAACAAAGATCTTCCTTAGCTGTAGCAGTATCTCAGAGAGCTTCTGTCTCTTCTCCTCTCCTATGTGAGGTGGAATCTCCATCCATTGATTCTCTGTTGCTTACACTGTCTAAAGTAATTTCAGTGTCAAATATAAGTTTTGAAGGTGTCTTTTACATCCTTCCTAGCCCCTGCCCTTTGGCGAGAAGGAAAGAGTTGTGATGTAAAGGTTTCTAGATCATTTAAAATTAGCGTTGCCCAGCTTTGCTCACCTCCTTCTCACTGTCATTTCCTTCCTACTTCCTACCATCAGCACTGCATTTGTACCTGACTTAGCACATGTCTGCCCTCAAACTCCTTGTGTCTGCTACAGCGGCCTAAAACCACATTTGTAAAACTCCTGAATGTTATAAGAACTATTAAATTTAATTTCTTACTAGAGTAATAATTATCACCTCTCTGTGACGATACCATACATAGTACCCATCAGGAGCAGAGTGATTAAACTGCGTCATGCTCCACACCTCATGCATGATGGCTGGGAACACCTTCTACAATGGTTGTCTTATTAATTGTCCCTTGAGTATAAAAGAGTGATGCAGTGCTGCTGTTTGTGCCAGTTTCTGCACATCAGACACTCTGTGGCAACTCCGCATCACTCATTGAATTCTCCACAAGCAGATGTGGCATCAGCATGAAGGCAGATCTAAGTAAGCAAAACCCACCCTGATGAGCTCTTCTGGAGACCGACCAGCATCACCTTCGCAAAGAGCAGGTCCCTCCCAAACTGGATGTGCTCAACACAAGATGCCCCCTCGATGTTGCACACAGCCCTGCCTCCACGCCTGGGTCACACACACGGTGCCATCAGACCTACCACCTCTTGCATGGCCATCAACGGGTCCTCGGGTGCAGAAGTCAGCTATACTCAGGGGTCACAAACCGGGGCCATGCCAGGGTAGGCAGTGGTAGGGAGCAGCGGGTGCTCCTCTCCTTTTCTGCCTTCCCTCTCAGTCAATTCATCTATTTAGCTTCAGGAAAGTCAAGGACATAGTTTTGGTATATTTGATTTTTTTCCAAAATAACTCTGCTTACTCCTACAGGGAGGACCAAGGACACAGGGATTTGGGCCATCCCTATAGCAGGGGAGCTGTGCTTGGGAAAGCAGAGTCTCTGCAGAGGATTTTGAGATCACAGCAGTCTTCCACAGCTAAATAAATCCTTAGGTGCATGAAGAATTAAGCAGGACTAAGGAGTGGTTTTAACCTCTGTACTGCAATTCCATGTGAACTTTTGGGTCAAGTAGGCTGAAAAGTATTTAAAAGGCTACATTAAACACTACTCGGACTATAGTTCTATGTAGTTCTTTAAGAACTATAGAAAGGGACTGTTGTGAAGGTTTTGAGGAACTGATCGCACAGAAGATGAGACTGATCTGATTCTTGTAGAGAAAAACGTAGTTATTAATGAGTTATTTCACAAAGAAATGGCAATATGCTGGACTGTCAGTCAATATACCATTTCCTCTTTCAACCTTGACTCTAGAATTTAAGCAAAATTATTACGCGAAGAACGAGCATACCTTCATTTAAAAATTAAAACAAATCCTCTACTATATTTTCACCAGAAAAAAACACTACCCTTCTGATCCTGTGGCAGCAGTCAGAGCTCTGACATGGCAGAAATAACTGCAGAGCAAGACAGCGGTGGAGAGTCAGGACCCTCGTGGTGAAGGGTTTGCAAACTACGTCTGAGATTCAGAAGGGTGAGCAGGTCTCCGGCATATGGCTGAAGTAATGACTCTCACTTCCTTGCTTCACAGAGCAGCTCAGGATACCGAGCACGGCCTCATAACACAGCAGGGGAGAAGTCAGGGCGTAAAAACTGTGTTCCTCTTTTATCTCAGAAAGTAAGAACACGTGACTTGCAGAGTCAGCGTCAAATGGGCATCCGTGACCTAAAAACCAGGTCATTTCCAGACCCATCTGTGTGTTATGCTGGAGGTTAAGGTGAACTTGAGGGAGTGCTGGCTGATGGGCATGAAAAAACCCAGCTTGAAATCAAAGGCCCAGTATTGTTGAATTTCTCCATCCTGGGACAAGACAGGTCCTGGCAGCAAGAAATCTTTCTAGCGTGCTAGCTCATTAATTAATCCCTTCCTCTGGAAATCATTTGGTCTTATAACATAGGTAAAAAATTATCAGTTCAATAGCTGGGGTGATGCTAAAATCCACCTTAATGACAGGGGTAAAATGATCAGAAAAGAATTATTATCTCCATCATATACAGAGGGAAATTGTGGCAAGGAAAGGGACTGCTGAGAGTTCAGAGGGGCAGGAGCTGGAGCTCCAGGGGTTCATGGCTGGCATTTTCTCTGAGTGCCTGTGCATCTTTTGTGGCCCAGAAGCTTATGGTATATACTAAATTCCCAAGCAAAAAGAACAAAAGCAGTTAAGAGTCTTTCATTAAAATGGCTCAAAGAGGGGACAGAGCCCAGAGATCTGAACTTTCAAATTTGAAAAAAAGCATCTCTTCAGCAAATCTAAATCCCCTTTTCTTCTCTCTCCCCTCCCTGGTCCCCATCTCGTCCAGTGAACAACTTACCAGGACCCCATAAAGCGAAGTGAAAATGCCATGTTTAAGCAGATTAACGTGGGCCAGTGCCAGGGGTGTGGAGGTCACCTCTGAAGATTGTGCTTCTATAAATGGCAATTCATTGCTTCAATGCTGGAGCACTTCTGCCAGTATGCAAAGGCCTGCGAGCAAAGTCTGTTCTTTAAATCTTACCTACCACAACACATGCAATAGGACTCCTTATACCTAAAGAGCTTTGGGTGCACACTGGGGTGTGAGGAGAGGCTGGAGCTTACCCCCTCCCAGCCATGGCTGGACTGGACACATGGCCAGCACAAGGTGTCTGAGCAGTGCCATCCTGCATGGTCTTAGTCCTCCTCTGCCCCATTATAGCACAGCTGAGTTTGCTTTTATTGTGTGCCACCACACAGGTTCAGTACCTCTAAAGGTAGCTCTGGTCTTCTGTTTCAAAGACAACTTTGAGGCACCCACCCTTGGTATCAGGAGAGCATAGATATGGTATGGCAGAGGAACCACTAAAACTGAGAGTTTACTAGGGTGCACTAGGGAAGTCTGGATAAAGCATCTTATTATTATCACCATATTATTACTATAGTCCATCCTCTGCAATATTAATGCACCATACAGGCTTGGTGGAAATGCGGTACCATGCTAGAAACCACAGGGTTCACAAACGATGGACATAAGTGATGTTCTCTCTACCATCTCCTATGAGCAGATCAGTGACACATTTAATAGAAGTTCAGACTGAGGAGAGAGCTGGGAAGCTAAAAAGGCACAATAGTCCTCACACGCTCAAATCTCCTGCTCCAAGAACAGCAACCGTAGTGCCTGCAGTCTCTTGGGCTGTGGCTGACTTGTGTCAAGCAACAGGGTGGGGGTCACCCATCAACCCCCCTGGGGCTGACTCTCCACTGCTCTGCACTGGAAGGACAGCCTGTATCTCCAGGGTCTGAGGTCCAGCTCCCACAGCTAGATATCTCCACCCTTCCAGCACAATCCTCAGACTTACCCAAGCTCCGCTGACCGCAACGGCAAGCAAAACAACCCAGGAAGGGTTGGATATGCCTGTGTTATAGTCAGATGAACCTCACACTTTGTGGGGTTGATCTGGATGTCTCTCCCTCTTCATCTCCAAAACAACATGCCAAACTTCTTCCCTTACACAGCAAAAATAACAATACCAGATGCCTTATTCATACTCTCTCTGTTACATGTTGCCTGAACATGACTAGTACATTAAGTAGATGCATAAGGGAGAAATTCTTCCATGAGTTATTTAAAGAAAAATCATATGCCTTTCCCTTTCGTGTTGATTAAAGGCTTGTATATTTTTTATTGGATCATAGATCAACTACTGGGGGTGGAAATCTGTATCAAAGATAGTTTATATTATCATTGCAAAGGTTTATTTGGCAAATAAAGCTAATTGGGGTAATTAAAGGAGGAAAAGGAGAACACACTCCCTTTTACTGGGCAATAAACTGGGGATAGTGAGTTAATAAAACAGAAAAATAGCTACCATGGTGGAAAGAGATGCTTTTTTTCAGCTTCCCACCTTCATTTCAGAGAAAGGCAGGGCACTGCATTGCTAGGTATCCAGAACTCGCCCAGCGATGGTGGATGTCTGCATACTTTCCCTGTCTCTCCTCTTGAACATGTCCAACAAGCCTTGCAACCACAGAGTACCCTCAGTGAGCATCCCGTGTTTGCTACTCATTGCATCCATCCCGCAGCTGCTGTGCCTTTCTCCATCCCTTAAGCACCGTAAGCCATAACCAACATCCAATAAAGGAGCAAAAGGAGTCTGCGGCTGCTGTGTTACTGGTGGAACATACTGGTTAAGAAAATAGGCTCTGGGACACAGGTGAAAACAGGAATCAACCTGGCAGGCTCTCACCCACACACAGAGTGTTGTGAAACTGGAGGGGCAGAGATCTTCCCGAGGAAGGAGAGGGCTGTGTAGGACCAGCCTGAGAGCCCGTGCGCACCAGAGAGGTACACACCAAAGGATGTCCCCTAAGAACAGGTCAGCCAGTATTCCTTGGGGGTAAATGATCATACACCCCGTCAATCAGCAGGTCTTCCTGCAGGAGCGGGCTCCCAGCAGAGGATGTAAATCCCAGGCAATGTGCGGGTGAAACTCTGCCCTTCACTCCAGGTCTCTGGGTTCAGCCGCAAACGACAGCGAGTGCAAGGGTGGGCAGATCCAAGATGCAGTTTCACACGACCTTCCTCCCTGAACCAAAACTGCTGACGTCCACCCGGCCCCATTTCTGGGCACAGATCCAGGGCCCGCCTGTGAAAGTTTGTCCCCTTTCCAAAACATCTTAGCTGGAAATGCTGAATCCCTGAACCTGCTCCGAGAATAACCCTGGACCCCAGTTCACCTGCATGCAAACACAGCCTTGGTCTGCCTGCTGCACAGGTCTCCAGGACCAACCTGGAAACACCCACCATTACACCTCTGAAACAAAAAGCAGCTTGCAGGTTCACTAGGGCAATCCATAAATGAGCCTGGAAGTTAAGCACTGGCATCCTCAGTTTGTAGCCAAAAACCTGACTGTCCTACACACACTACCTGGCTTGCTACCCTGTGTGCACCACCACTTCGGTATATCCATCCTTCTACCTCCTCTTTCACAAGCGCAGAAAAGGCCAGACCTCAGCTGTGCACTTTACAGTAGAAAGACTGGAGAAAGGAGCTGTTGGTTTTTTCTTTTTTTTTCTCTCTCTTGTGTTCGTCTCATTTTCCACCTAAAATAAATAAGGAAATGATTCCTTTGAGAGGCGTCCTTATCTTTAAACAAGATACCTGGATTTCCTTATCAAGGGGCCAGCTCTAATTTCTTGGAGATAATAAAAAAAAATGCCCCAGGGAATTCTGATTTACATTCAGCGGCTGGTGAGAAACCTTTCTATAAAAACTAGGAAATATTGGAGGAAGAACTGGATAGATTGTGTCTGAGGATTATCTCTACAGCCAAATAGGTGTAAAAAATAAATAAAAGCAATAACAGCCATTCCATCAAAACAGAGATATAGACAGGCTCCTTTTGCAGTAAGAAAAGCAGTTACTGTAGTTCTTATTCTCCAAAAGGAAGAACAAAGAAGAGCTCAAACCCATAAATTAGCAAGTCAACATGATTAAAACAATCTGTAAACATGAAGCAGTCAAAATAGGAGTGTAATTAGGACAGTGAAGGAGGAAAAAAAAATACTAAATTGCAGATTAACACTGAAAAAAAACCATTTCAAATATTCTTCTCCTCCCTTACGGAGCTGCAAGTAGCTTCTGCAAGGTTAAAACAGTTTCTAGGGGGGATTTCCTGGGAGAAATGCAGTTTCTCGGACCATAACTTTGTCCTTGGAAAGACCAGTCTAGTCTGGGAGCTTTCTAGTGTTAGTGGGCAGAGATAAGACCACAGTGCAAAAGGTCTGAATGTCGCTTAGCTTCTACACAAGCCCTCAAATGGCTCCATTTCTTACCGAAGGTCATACTTGTCTACACAGAAAGTGACAGCCTGGATACTTATAGCCTCTGTTCACTCACAAAACAGGAACCGTTCGGGGCAGAAAAGCGGGGTTTTTTCCCACATCAGCCCTGTGGCTCAGCCCTGGGAGAAGGAAGAGATTCAGATGACAGGTCTTCCCAGGTGTTCATCTACTGCAGAGCATCACAGCAGCAGCTCTTTCTGACCCTCCTGGCCAGGCCCACGCAGTCTAAACTCACCCTGCTCAGCAGACAAATAGCAAATGTCCCATCAGGTCCATGGTCCTAACATGTGGCACCAGCAATGAGCAAAGGGCAGGCGTCGGGGAGCTGAGGATAAGAGCTCCAGCTAACAGGTGGATAACAAGGGATGAGGAGAGCAAAGATATCTTACATCTGCTCTGCAGCAAGTGTTGGAACCTTGGGAAGACACAGAGGGAGAAGTGTCCAGGAAGGACTGCTGGTACTCCAGAGGGGTGAGGTGGTGTTGACTGAGGGTTGAGGATGGAGGCAGATGGGAGCTCTCACATCACAGCCATGAGCTGTAACCTCTTCCCAGCCGAGCTCTGGATGGGCAGATACCAAAGCACCTGGGATGGACTGGGAAAACAACCCTAACTCCAGCCAGAAACTTGAATGGGAAGGGAAAGGAGTAGGGGAAATGGGATGTTTTCAAGGCAGGAGAAGCACCATCCCTTCAGATGCCAGGGATGTGCCTGCTCTCCAGCTGGAGGGCTCTGCATGTTCCTTGTCTTCCCCCAGGATCTCAGCAGTGCTCACACGACCCTCACAACCCCCCATGAGGCCAAAGCAGAGAATTCAGGACTGAGATCACAATTTGGGGATGTACTGTGAAGACATCCAGGTCTGAGGGATTTTTGCAGCACAGTGAAAAGAGATGGGTCATTTGCAAAGAAAATAAAACAATTGGCTCCCTGCTTGGCCTTGATTTTTCTGGAGGAGGCAGCTGTTTGATTCAAGGATTTTGGCAGGTACTTACGCACCAGCGATATGAAGACCACGGAAAGGACAGAGCAGATAGACAGATATCTACACTGAATCCTAAGTATATTTGCCTGAGAGGGATGTTGCATGTATAATAATTTCAGCAAAATGCCATAGCCTGTTAATTAACTGAAAAACTAATTTTATGGAAAAACTTTTACACTTTTGGAAATAAGTAGCAGCCCTATCTAAGGCCGCTTCTTTGGTAAACAAGCCCAGGTCAGTGGAAATTTTGCAGCTGACTACATGAACCTTAGGATTTATGTTTTATTCATGATCAGCAATGTCATACTTATCAGCCTATGGGCCAAGCAAAAAATGAACTGATGGAACTAGAACCTGTGCTAGGCTGTGCTGAGCGCTCCCACTGTGGTGAGTGGCACTCAGAGGCACTGCAGTCATCTCCAGACGCTGAAAAATCCTGAGTCAGGCCTTAAAACTCACATGCCCTACTTGAAAACCCACAAGAGAATTTGACATTTATGAATAACAATAACAGCAGCAGCAGCAGCAACCTTGGTGTCTTACCCTTGGCTTTCTGTTGTATTTCCAGCTTGCATTTCTCAGCTAGAATTTATTTTTTGATCATGAAGCCTGAGAATATCATGTGTTAGAGGGTCCGAGGAGATGGATGTGTCAGAAAAATCTCATATATTGCAAAACTAACAATAAAATTACACAACAATAGTGTTGGGCCTGGCATCTTTACAAAGCAAGCATATATGTATTTCTTTCGCTCGCCTAGACAAATCTACCAAACATCTGTCCACTCCAGCAACTAATGGACTTTATGGGACAGTAAAACCCCAGTGAATAAACTCAGATAAGGAGCAATAAATGACCGGCTTGAAAAAAAACTTGCCTTGCAAAATATTGGAGCTGCTTAAAAACCATCAGGGAAGAATTAAGCAGCTTTATAGCTGATTTCAGTCTGCAGGCTTTGAGGGAACAGGGGTTTGGGTCCCAATGACTTTCTCCACATGAAACATTTTTAGCCTCCTTTTTTGTATGTGTGTGCATTTGGACATTTTTAGTTGTATCCTTTTCTCAATTTCTTCAGTTTTGCCTTGAAAAGGCAGAATAAGAGAGCAGCAACGGGAAAGCCAAAAATATCCTTGATTTTCATTTTCCAAAAATGGCCAGTTTGGAGGTGAAAAAAAAATGTTTTGTGTGGTGGGTTAAGGCAAATTCCCCATTTTGAGAAGAAAAAAAAAAAAAAAAAGCTGTTTCCAATCCAAACAAGCCTTCCGGCACTAGGAAATATGTGATTAGATTGTGGAAGTTGAATGTGTTTCAGTGGACATAGGACAGGGGGAGAAGCAATGGGCATGTTAGGGACTGTAGTCACAGTGCTGGCCTCTGTCCCCATCTCTGTCTCTTCTGCAACAACCTTAAATCTGCTGCCTCAGTATCCCTGTGTGTAAAACACACTAAAAATAGCAACTGTCCTCCCAGAGGAAGCTCTGAGGAATAATTAACTAATGCTTGCAAAGTGCCAGCAAGAGCTAATTACTATCATTATGCAGGAGAGGAACAGTCGGGGATTGCTTTGGTCCTAATAGTGCTTGTTTTCCTGGGCTCAACGAGCCACTGCATAAGTGAGCCACTGATGGGGCCTTAAGTGGCTCCCCAAGGTGCTGCAGGAGTTTCTGAAAATATAAACATTAACAAATTAATTTAACTCTCCAACAGCCTCCGGGAAAGTGAAGGCTCCAGCCTCCACTCAGCATGGCATTCTGGGGAAAATTAAAAAAAAAATGTTATTCCCATTATTCTGGGCTGATAAAGTGCCTGGACTGAGCTGTACATCTCTATCCACCCTTTGATTTGCCCTGCAAATCTGATGTTGTCACACCAGCAGGAGCAGGGCCATCATGGTGGCTCTAGTGCAGCACCTGGCACCATGCCCTGGGAGCAGGGAACTGGGGATGGGTTCACCACTGGTCCAGGCTGGTGCAGGTAGGACAGGGGAAACCACCTGGTTTTGGAGGGAGGGAAGGAGAAGGAAGGACTTAACCTAAGGAACAAAAGTCAAGACGTGCCATGTACCTTCTGGCCAAAAATCAGGCCCTGGCTAAAAAAACAGGAATGATTAGGGAAGGATCAGAGACATGAACATTACCAAATTCAGCCATGGAGAAGGGACTTCTGGTGGCAGACAGGACTTTCACAAGCAGAGAGATGTTTCAAAATAGAGGCTCCAAGCTACAATGTACCCAAGTAAACATTTATCTACCTGAGAGAACAACAGCTTCTCTGTCATTCTCAGTTTTTACATCAGGAGAGGCTGCCAGGCCAATAGATCTCTGCCAGTTCAACCAGAAATTACAGTGGGGTCCAGGAACATGCTGATGTTTGCAATCTGCAGAGGTCCATCCTCTGCAGGGCCTTTTCTGGAGGATGCATCAGAGGTGGGCAGAGACAGCATCCCTCACCACCAGAGCCTGCAGACTGATAAAAGGCTTTCTTCAGATCTGAAAGAGAAACAGCCAAGATCAGGCTAAGCGTAGGCTGGGAACCACAGCTCAAATTTAATTGCATTCCCCAATTACACAAGTGGAGAGAAGCAGTCTTGCTGATTAGTGGCTATTTGTGAAGACCTAACAAAGCAGGGAAGCAGGAATAGTCCTTGGCTTGGACATCTTCCAAGGTGGTAGCAGTAAAGACAAGGAGCTGTTCCCGCAGTCCTGGGAAGAGACAGTGTGAAGGAGTCCTCTTTCATAGCTCTTTCCTGTCTTGCGAGAGTTTTTTTCAATTAAATACTTATAAATGTGTATATATATGCATTCATTTACATACCCTGTCACAAAGCAAGGCAAAAAGTCAAATATTAATGTTTGAAAAGTGGATCTAATCAAGCAAAATATCTTCAATCTTGACATTTCCCTTACGATACTTTAAAAATACTTTCTTTCAAAATACAGCCTGAGCTTCCCAAGTGCAAAGTCATTCATAGATCAAAATTTTAAGTAAAGCCTTTGAAGTCATTCCTTACCTCCCCAAAATGTTTTGGAGATGGAAGAGCCATTCAAACTCACCCTCCCTAACAAACAATTTGGTAAGGTCTCTTGTCTTCTGCCAGTGCAAAATTAGCCCTGATGAGCTAATTACAGCTCCAGACATGGGGCAGGGGCTGGCAGGCATGGGGATGTGGAAGAGGTGGGAAGGAGGAGACAGCCTCGGCATAACCGAGGTGTTCAAATACCACTGAGGAAGGGTGACAGTCCCCCGGCAGGAGAATCTGGGGCAGATCCCACAGGAATGGTAGCAGTTCAGAACAGAACGGCTGTGTGCAGAGGAGGATGATGGGGTCGCAGCTCTGTGACATGAAGCTGAGAGGGAAATGCTGTGAGCCATCTCTTGCCTCCTGGAAGAAAAAGATCCTTCTGGCCCCTTTAGAGCCAGATGGGCCTGATTCTCCTACTGTCTCCAAGGGATGTACAATTAGGATTAAGCTTGGAAAAACCAGCCTGTGTTACCCCAATATGACATTAGATGTCACCCATGCACTGCATTTACTGCCTGTCCCCCTCTCCTGCTCCCCACGTGGAAAAGTCATGTACAACCCATTCCTCCCCACACCTGAGGACTGGTGATTCAGGTTGGGGGGATCTCAGGAGGTCACATCGTCCAGGCACCTGGAGATGCTCTCAGTGCCAGGAGAAATGCCTGCAGCCCGGAATCTCATACCTCCGCCTGGAAGAGGTGGAATAGGAGAACTGTATCCACACACCCATGGCCTTGCAGGACAAGGGTAGGTATTTGGCTATAACCCAGCAGAGTCAGGACTCATGAGATGGTCCAAGAAGCAGCTGTTTAGCTCTGTGCACAGTCCGTGACCTGTGCCAACTAGCACTGCTCATACCTGGGCACCCTTTGGGAGGGCGGAAGGGTTTGGAGATGGATCCCCACTGGGATGCACCCCTAATTCACCAAGAAGAGCGTACAGATATATGGATTTTAGACATCTTGTGCCACACATCCGTGGCCAGGGAACAGGCCCTCAGAGGGGACCGCAGCCAGAGATAACACCGGGGTACCAGGACCACCCCCATTTTGTAAGATGACCGGGGTGCTCTGCACCCACCCCCCATATGCATCCCTCCTTCACACGACCTTTCCTCCAAGGGCTGCTTTTGCCCTCCCACTCCCTTGCAAAAGGAGGGGAAGCAAAGCCCTTGGAGAGTGGCCACCAGGCTGCAAAGCTGGGATGGAGCCAGTGGAGCAGCCCCATGCTGGGAACCACCCCTGGTACTGCTTGAGTTCTGTCCCAGCTCTACACCAAGTGGGGCAGGATCTCTCCCAGGGCTGACTGGGGCCGGCAGGGGAAATCCCAGCATCCTCCATCCCTGAGGATGGGGTGAGGGAGGCCGACCTCATTAAAGGCCATGGAAATCCCCTTCCACATTCCCAGCTGCGGTGTTTCCTCTCTTGCAAGGGCGTGCAGCAGTGGCAGGCGGGGTGAGGCAGTTTGGGGAACATGTTTACAGAGCTCCTGCCAAACCACAGGAAGTCCCAGCTCCTGGGGATGAAGAACGGGAGGAGGAGGAGACAGATGAGGCCAAGGCTCTGTCAGCTCGTCTCCACCGCCACCGGCAAACACAAGCCAGAGCACAGCACCGCTGTTTTGCTGGGGCATTGGAGATGCAGGAGGGGCTGGAGCCTTCTCCCCTTGCTGCTTTATCTCAGAATAGCTCAGCGGGTGAAGTCGACCAGCAAAGGGAGAGAAAAGCACCTGGGAAAGAAGTTGCTTTTCTGCACACATCCAGTGTTAAAGCACACCATAGTGGACACCAGAGCTTCTGGCTCTGGCAGCTGAGGGCAGACTCTTCTAAGACCCAACAGCTCACAGTGCAGAAAGCTGATACTTAGTTAACTTAAAATTGATCTGTGCTGATTTCTAAACACCATTCATTAGCTGCATTCCTATTTATACATCCGAGGTCTGTCATCTTGTGCAGTTTTCCTGTGTGTCTGAAGGGCTGGCAGCAGAGCAGCCCAAGCATCTGAGGAATCTGCTGCCATTGCCACCACTCCCAGTCCCAAGATGCCACTTGCCCAGTGAGGCTATCAAAGGCTTGGGCAGCAACTTGAAGATTCTCCTCCTTGATCAGAAGGTGTTGGACAACCCTATGACATATCCTAGAATGGCAAAGAGCTCTTCAAGACTGGACACCATGAGAGTCTCCTCTGCTGACACCACCTGAGCAGGACGTGGGCAGCAGGTCCACAGCACAGTAAGAATTTCATATTCCTCTTCATTTCGTTAGGCACAACAGCCTTACAGCAGCTAAGAGTACTTCTTTATCTCAGAGTGCAAGGCCTTGCACTTGCTGCCGTGGTTGGCCTTGGTTGCATCCTTGGTGAAGACCATGCACCCGTTAAGTGTCTAAAGAGAAGCACTACTCACCATTCAGCAGAGAAGTACTCAGTACGGCTGTTCCATGTCCTCACCATTTCACTTGTTCAATGAGGACAGATACACCACACCCTGATTTATCTATTCACATCTGTAGGGGCACAGACAGGCAGAAAAACAACCCACCTATTGAAACATTGCCTCATATTTCTCAAGCCATTCAGAACTGCAAATTAATTCATAACAGGCTGAATTTAAGACCTAAAGAAAAACAGTAAGTTCACTTACTAGACATGCTATTTCAGAATGAATAATACAGCTCTGGTTTAGTAGCCATTAGATGGCTAGATTCAGTAAATGAAAAGAGTAAAATTCCCAAGAGGTTTCAGCTGACGATGACTATCATATTGAACACAGGCAGGACTAGAGGTTATTGTAGTCTATATAATTAGTACTTCTCTCCACCTCTGTTTGGCAACTGCTTTATCAAATCACAGATGTCCATACTGAGTTAAGTGTTGCTGGAACACCTTGCAGTCAAAATCTTCGCGCAGGCTCTCATATCCTGCAGTGTTCATTATCATTAATTAAGTGTATATGATTCCAATTCCCAGAAGAATGTCCTCTTCTATTAACTGAGCTATATTTAAACTCAGGAGAATTCAACATACATTTTTAATAGAAATTCAACAGACAGTATTGATATTTCTTTTTGGTTTACAGCAACCTTTTGCATCACGAAATCCATTAGGATGACCCAGGGAGATTGCGCTTCTCCTCTTTAAGCTAAAAACCCCAGTTCTTTAAACTTTTCCTCCTTGGTCAGATTTCCCAGGTCTTTCTATCACACTGTTTTAGACTTAGATCCAGAAATACATTGCCCCACTTCTGAGTACTAAACTTTGCTTTTCAGGCTAGGCTATATGCTTGTTTATGCCTCCCAGTATGCTCTTTGCTCTCTCCAGAAGCAGGTGTATTTCCTGACTCACATTCCCTGGTAACCCATTGCCCAAACCGGTTGTTCCCCTTCTGTATTTGTGCAGCTGGATGTTCCTGCCTTATTCCACCCTACGCGTCTCCTGACTGAATCTCATCCTACTTTTGAAAGGCTGATCCTCCACCAAGTTGAGGCCACCCTTCATCCCAGTTTCATCCTCCAGTGCCATTCTCAGTCCTTCCTGACTCTGCATGTCCTGCAGATTGAATAATCCTCCTCTGTATTCATTCATCCACCCTCACGACCCATGCTCACCATTGCCTTCCCATCTTGGAAGCCACCTTTACAAGCATCTGAGTCAAGCACTTTAGCTGTTTTAGGAGAAGATCAGTGAAGAAAGCCTTGCTGGAGCCAAGGCACATGTCAGCTACTGAATCTCCCCTTCCCAGAAAGACTTGCACAAAGAGAATTTGATCGATCTGAAAGTTTCTTCTTGACCAGTCCCTAATGACTGCTATCCACCTCCTCGGTACCTATCATGTTTGTAAAATGGTCATTTGATTGCCTGTCTGTTGCTTGTTCTTTGTAAGACTAGATGTTTCCTACCACATTTTCCCTGTTGGCTCTGTTAATCCCATTTTACTGTACAGACACCGTACACCCCATCTTAATGGGACTCTGCCTCATCATCCCTGATCCTCAGCATGAAACTGCCCTGTTACAGGTCACTAGGGAAAAAAAACCTCTCCAAAACCTACCTGCTCAATATTCCCACTGCCTTCAGTGAGCATTGGGGTGTCATTCCTAACCCTAATCCATCAGACCTTAAGATAACACTTGACTTTAAGTGCATAAGTAACACATCACCAGCTCCACTACAGGTCTGAATAGCTTTGGCTCCAGCTCATAACATTGTTGAGCCTAAATGTCTCCATCCATGGGCTAAAAAATAGCCAGTGATGCTTATCTATTCCAGGGAGCACCTGTGAAATGGATTCACATATGACTAAGGTCTTCCAACTTTCGAAGTGGAAACACGTGAGCCAATCCTGCTCTCATGCTCAGGACTGTCAGTCAGCCCACAGCGACTGTGGGTGCTGCTACCTGGGCAGGCTCGGGGCTCTCCGCAGTGATGGGTTGACAGCAAAGCATCCTCCTGGTTTGTTCCTCGCTAAGATTCTCTTGGAAACACCTCCTCCCCAACAATTAAAAAATTAAAGAAGAGTAAAGAACAAGGCTGAACGTAAGTGGATTACAATGAACGCTGTTTGCTCTCCCAGGATCACCCAGTCCCAGTGGTTAGCACCTGACTAACCCAGAGGTGTGATACACAAAAAGCAGTTCTCAAAGTGGTTAATTAAAGTTGGATGAGGACTGCCAGAAGTCTCCTTTCTAACCCAAAGAAACTTCCATTGTTCCTTGCAAGGTCAGCGCCCAGGAGGGAAAAAGCAGTGGGAATAGGTTATGGTGCTCTAACCACATTTGAAACAACTTGTGTTCATCTCGTTGGAGAAATGGGAACCCAGGATTTCTCCAGCACTTCTTGATCAAACCCATACCCCTGTCCTCCTGGGAGGGCAACCATTCCCACAAAGGCTGGGCTGAGGAGCGGGGAGAAAATGCAACTGCAACGAAGAATGAGCTGAGGGTGCTACTGTCTCCCTCCAGCAGCAACCCGCAGGGTTTATGTGTGCAAGCTGCTTTGTACCTGCTGATGTGACTGAGACCTGTGCTAAGGTGGCCTCAGGGGAATTTCAAACACACTTGACTGAAGCACCTACATTAAAAGCCAGGTCCCTAGGGTCCTTATACAACCGAAGAAAAAGCAGAGCAACACTCCTGGAGCTTCTTTAGGGATCTGTAAGATAGCAAGCATGAACGTCAGTCTCCCTGATGGATTTGGTGTTTTCTTTCTCTACTGCTTTGGGGTAAGTTGCTCACAGTTACAACAGGGAGAAATCAGAGCTTGCGTTTCTCCCACTACTCAGCTGAGACCTGTTTCAGGCTGCTCAGCTCTCCTAAATTGAGATAAAATTCATCCCAAAGCCAGTCCCTTTGTGCCAGAAAATGGAAGTGGTCCAATGCTAACAACAGGACAAATAAGCCAGCCAACGCCAGCCCTCTGTCAGTCAGCCATCCCTCTGAAACAAAAAGCAAAGCAACTCCCGGAGGTCTCTCCCGCTCTGAGCATGGCTTTGCAATTATAAATTATCCCAAGATTATCTCTGTCCCCAAGCGCTGCTGTATTCACCTCCTCTGTGTTTGCTGGGGGATTAATTGCTGCTGCATTGGCTGCACTGCAGAATAAAAGCTGGGGACGCAGCAAACTCCTAATTACCATCATTCAGTGGCAGTAAGGGGTGACAAATTTAAAGCCAAATACATGAGGAAACACTTTTTGTTTTAACATAGTCTGCAATTAACCAGCACAGACTGCTGCTGAGAAGGGAATCAAGACAAAGAGGACCAGACATCTAGAGGGCCTGAGCAAGAACGGAGATTTGGGTTGCACTCGGTGAGATAGCAATACCCAGAGCTGCCCGTCCTGGCATCATCAGGCACTATCCAAGGACCAGCAGGTGCTTCTTGCTCTTACCACATCCTAGCATGAGGTTTGTGTGTTTGTTGTGGGCACAGCATCCATCTTATCCCCTGACACCCCCTGTTCCCACACAGTCGTCAGGCCTCATCTGTGATGCACAGTTGATGGAGCATCAGCAAGACAGGAGAGACTGCATTGGTGCCAACTTCTAGGACTGTGCATTCAACAGAGCTGCTCCAGGACAGTCCCCCCATCCAGCCTCTTTCACTGATGGACCAAATGTCTCACATGGGGAAACGTGGAGCTATCTGAGAAGATACCTAGAAGTCTGGTGCCATTGCCTGTTCCAGTGCAGAGCACTGGACTTTGACCTTGCTTTCCAGCTCAAAGTCTCTGGTTATCTCCTGAATACCCTGCCTGAGTGTGAAGAAAGGAGGAGCTCCATCTCTACCAGAAACATCTCTGGCTTGCAGAAGTCACCACAGCCTCACCGTCCTCATCCATGGTGGGAACAAGCAGCAAATACACTGCTTCTCACTGAATCTGGGCTGCAGCAGAGTAAAGCCAAGATCCATGGGACTGCAGAAAGGTCTCGAACACCAGTATTGCTGTTGCTCTGGTATTGCGGGACTTCCAGGCGCATGGAAATGTGATGAGAGCCCCGGACCCAGAGGCTCAGATGAAACACCAGAAGCTCCATGGCCCTGAGTGGGACCGGGCTGGAAATCTGTCAAGCTTTCTCGTGAGATTTCCTTTCTCCCTCCTGGTTCTGTTTGGGCTGGAAACACCATGAGAATAACTTTCCTCCTTGCATTTCAGCAGTTTTGCTTCCGGGCCTGGGCTAAACAAGGAAGTGCAGAGGCGTGGGAACTGAGGGGAGACACAAACACACAAAAGTATGGTCTGAACTGCTCCAAATCTCTACGTGCGACTCACTGCCTCCGTTCAAGGCGATTCTCCTGCCAGCTTAACTCCTCTGCCTGGGCTGACGCTTTCAGGTGGAGATGGTTATCTCAGCCTTCCCTGTGGGCCACATCCTGCTTTCCTTTAGACAGCAAAGCAATCCCAGCAATAGCTACTCAAATTTTACTGGTATGAGACAAGAACATTTGGACCACGATCTCAATGCCTTTTAAAGACTCATCACCTTGCCCACAGTAGAGCACTTGGACACAGAGCCCAAACTTCCAGAGAGCCTTGGTCCTTTTGCTGCCAACCACGAGATGTGGTAAAAGGGCTTGACTTCTCAATGCACTCAGCATCTCAGTACCCTGAGAACAGAGGGCATGTCAGGCGAACGAAGTTAAACTGATAGTGTGGAGAACCACAAACCATCGGCACTTCGGGCATGGTTGACCCATTCCTCCAGGATCCAAATCTCTTCACTGCTACGTGCCTTCAGCACCCACTGACAAAACAAGGTGTGCCCACATGAGTAGGTATGGCATGTAGGGATGAATAATGCTCCTCTCACCCCTCCTCTCTGTGATTGCCACATATCACAGTATTTCAGGATAAAGTTCAGGCATCACCACAGGCACCACCTAACATACGCTTAGACGAAACATTCAGTATCTCAAAGCTACAAAGAATGCGGAAATGGAAAGGAGTTTTTCCCATCCCAACCAGCTTGCAGATTAAGGCAGTGCTCTTTCCCATAAGTCTTCACCACATTGGCATGGAAATCTCTTTGGGACTATGAGTATCTATTCAGTAGTTCAAAGGTTAATTGGAGCAACACCAGCGTTATGAGCAGAAAGGAAGGGACAATTTCTGGCAGCAAGGTTGCAGAGCTACTGAGCACATCCCTCTGGAGCATTCATCATTATTTAATTATTGCTGTGCTAATAGTTAGTATGATTTAAAGTATTCAAGGTCTCTTAGGCTTTGTGAAAGAAGCAAGCCTTTTGTGTTTTTTAAGGACCTCAAAATAGGAGATGGGTGTAGTAGCCTCCTAGCCCAGCAGGCACTGTCTCTCAGCACTGAGCACTTAAGGCAAATGACTGCACTTACATGGCTATATGACTTCTAGGCAGGACCAGACCACAGGCAAAGACCCACAGACAGTGTGGCAGCACTAGCCAGGACTCGGTGACTAGAGAGGCCACTTCCAATTGCATCTGAAAACCTGGCTGCATCTGCATACTGCTTAGCACCAAGGGATCTCCATCCTACCAGCGGCTACTCACTGAGCAGGTTACATCTGAATTTGAGCCTGTCAGTCAGCGTTAGTACTGGTTACAAAGCCATCTTCCCTTCCTGGACAGTGCTACCTGCTACTACCATCACCTAGCCAGGTTCTATTGTCCTATCCTCCACAGCAAGCACCATCGTGTGCCTGCTCTGTGCACTGATGTTAACTGCATAGCTGGAACTGCATCCCAAGAGGCATGTGCACAGCTTCTCCATGTCCTTAGCTCAGAGAGAGAAGCACAGCCCTGAGCTGTGTCTTCCTCTCCCTGTCAGAAGGAGCAAGAGAGCTAGAGATGCACCCAAGAGCCATCCTGGGTCTGTGGTCCCTGCCAGCTCTCTCCAATCTGCCCTGCCCAAGGCACTTTTCCCTGTCACAGTCTGGCACATCTATTTCAGATCTCAGATGCAGAGGATTGCCACATATCACAGGGAATGTGAAACAGATTCCCACTGGGGAAGCAGAGTGCTGGAGCAGTGTGGCATCAAAGACATGACCTTGAGGTTCAGAGAAGAAGGACCTGACTGCTTGTTAATCCTGCTTCCCAGCTGGCGATTTCTAGGGATAACCTAGCCAGGGAATTCTAGGGAAAATTTTAAAATAACTTCTAGTAATGCACTGTGTGAATAAAATCCCCAGCATCACAGCTCATAGGGAGGCGATGTTGCTCATTGCACAATAAACCATATGAACCACTGGACACAGATCCAAGGCATCAGGAAACAAGCAGGAAAGTCTCTACACCATTCTAGCAAAACCACCTCTCTCTTTCATTGACTGGCATTAGAAACTTAGATATGACCTCCTGCATTGGGGTAGATTGAATGGTGCCTCCAAGTCTACCTTTCAGCCCCATCTTCCACGGCTCTAGGGTTTTCTCATGTTATCTAGTGTTAGGTGCTTTTCTTCTTTGAAATGATTCATGTTCACATGTTCATCCCCACTGCATTCCCCTCCTTGCCCTTATCTCAGGCCCTCTTCCCAGCTTGCCCAGCCAGCAAGAGCCCTCAGCCTGTTCTTGACCTCTCAGCATTGCAGTCTTGAGCTCTTTAGACTTTGCCTGCAACTTTACCCATTAGCACTTTTGTTAATTCAAAGGTCTCTTGTCTTGGAGAGGAGAGAATACAGCAACTGGAATCACAAGGTAAGGCCACATGATTGCTCCTCCAGAAGACAAGCACATGCTCAGTGGCGAGCTAGATGCTACTTTGCATAGTCCTGCCACTGAGGGCTAAGAAATGAATCAACAGGGCAGTGCTGCACCTTTACACAGGCAGGAAAAAGAGGCAGGGGTGAATGTAAGTCAGGAAATCAGAGCCACATTACTCAGCATGGTCAGCTTGTCCTTGGATTGAGCGATTGACCACCTGAGTCACAGGAGTGGAATTCATCTCACTTAAATTTAGAAATCTAAAATGTAGATTCTTATGTCTGGCCACAGAGCTTCAGCTTCTTTTACCATCTATGATTCATTTGACCTCTCTTGGATACTACTGTGGATTGAATCATGCTCTGGTTCTTCCTATTTCTCTGCATTGGCAATAAAGGGAGCCAACAGTGACTCGTTCATCTGAAGTCAGACATCTCAATTTTACATGCCAAAATAAGAGTAAAGGAATCCCACTCTGGGTACTGTCATTTCTCCCTAATTGAAGGGCTTAAAACTTTCAAAGCAGAAGGACAATGACAGCTGAATTTGTGGTGGGGCTTTTCATGCCAACATTCAGAGACCGTTTCTCCCCTGCCAGCTTGCTCAGCTTAATTCATGGGAATGTCTAGAAACGGGAACCCCTGGAGCACAGCAAAAATGAGCCAGACTCTGGCATTTCTGCAAGTAACCAGTTCTTAATTATTTGATTAATACTAGCATTGTGCAGAAACCACATGCACCAAGAGGTCTGCAGAGGTTTCTTTGCCACAAAGACCCACGTACAAACCTCCACGTAGAAGGTGGGTCTAATGCTTCTGCAGTGTTTCAGGTGCGAGAGCACAATGCCAAACTGCAACTCTTTTCAAGGTGTTGGAGGAGTTTATAAGGTATAATGAATCTGCCCTTGAACAACATTTGGATCAGGAAGGATCAGAGAGCCAGGAAAGGTGGGCTAATGCTTGTCAACCAGGAGACGTATCAGGGGCATGGTGCAAACCCTCCCATGTTCTGGAAAGGGCAGGAGCATACTGGCAGCAGGAGTGATGGGGAGAACTGCAGGAGTGGGGTTTTCTGCATGGAAAGGACACAATTACCCTGGGAGGAGGCTACAGGGCCAGGCTGCAAAGGGGCTTTCTGAGCCTTGAGAATGGAGGCAAAATTACTCTGGAGGTTGGATACCTGGGGAGATGGGGTTTCCCCCTTCATTAGGAGACAGGACAAATATGACTAGAAATTAGCACTTTATCATTTCAGAAGTATTGCTAGCAAAGGGCTCTGAGGCAGAGCAGAGCCAGGAGGGAAGGAAATGTCTTGGACTGTGCCCATGGGCTGCACTCAGACCCCATGGGGCTACAGCAGGGCCAGGAGGAGAGCACTGGGGAAGGAAGTCTTATGGCAAGGTCGGACAGCAGCTGTCTCCAGGAATGAATCCAGGAGCAGCGTCCTCCTGGGATGGGCCAGGAGGATCTTGTGTTGACTGACTGCCCTTCCTGAGTTTGGGAGGAAATTAATCTCCCACCGTGGGCTTCAGTTTATTTTTACATTGCAAGTTAGCCTGAAGGGAAAAAAAAAAATCATAAAAAAATTCTATCCCCTAAAAGGAATCACAAATTTCACAGCGACCTAAGGAGATTAGTCAAATCCCTGTGACCGTCAGCAGTTTCACTTAGGTCAAAGCCTGGCATAACTCAATCTCTGTGAGAAGAGAGGAGAGAAGCTGCACAGACTGCCCAGCTCTGCAGGCGGGCCAGCCTCTCCAAGAGGGCCCTTCTGAAATATCTGGAGGGAAATATCCCTTCTGCAGTCCAGCAGCAGAGAGGCAAACAGTTAGACTGGCCCAGAGTGCAGACAGCGAAAGGGAGCGTTATCTCTTGCAGATACCACAGTGAGACCTTCCAAGCTGGGAAGCAGGAGGAGGACCAATTTCCCAGGCTAGGAGACATCAAAGGCTGTGTGAAACCTTCCGAAAATGCTCACCCTGAATTTCTCATGCATGGGTGGGCATATGGGATAACTCCTCATAGGGTCAGGGAAATGTAGAAAGTGGAGCAGTTGGGTTCTGATTCGTCTCTTGCTCTGGGGGAGAAAATGAAGAGAATTTAGCTCAAAGCCTAAAAATAAATATGCCACCCATAGGTTTGATTTTGCACAAAAATTGGCCTGAGTTAGGTAGGGCCCTTTTTGGAAGAAATCATTTCCAACTCCCAGCAAACATGTCTGTGTTAATGGGCTCACAAAGGCATCAGCCTTTCAAGCTGTGCATCAAATTTCATCCAGGGCGGGATCAGTAACGTGGAGGAGCTGTGGTACTGCCACAGCCATGCACACATTGAGCAAAGAGGTATTGGAAAAGGAAATCGAGGACAATCTTTTGGATTACTCTAAGGAGAAGTAGGGCTTTCAGCTCATACTCCAGAGTTTTACAAAGATCTGCCTCCCTCTCAGCGGGAGGAAGAAGCCTCTTAATAGAAACCCAACAGAAATTCTCCTGCTCTGTTGTGTGAATACACAGTATTGCTTTACATTGTAGCAAGAAGCCAAATAGGATGGGAAAGGCCAGGGTGTCTGCCCTCCGCTGCCCAGAGACAGGAGACTTTTGCCATTGTTTCCCTTTCCCTGATAAATTTACAGGTACAGTTTTTAGAAGAAACTAACATTTTTTGCAATTCTTAGCTCTTCTCACAGGGAAGTTTGTCCTCTCTTTGTGGCTTCTCTGCTGTTTGAACTCTTCCAGTAGCACCAGCCCTGAGGTTTTCAAAACTATGAGTCAGGAACTGGGAAATCCTTACACTGATTTAGAAACTAAAGATTAAAAACAAAACAGAAAAAGACACCCCAACTGCAGGGACTTTCAAGTTGCTTCTGGTCTTTGAGCTTTTAAGGTCGAGGGTGGAACAGTCCCATTGCACTGTTTCTGGGTACCATCACACCTGCTTTTCTATCTGCCGTTTCTTTTCTTGTGTTGAGAGCTCTTTGGGGCAGGAAGCATCTTTCTGTCCTGTGAACGTGTAGCATTTAGCACAAGGAGATCTTCAGGCAGAATGCAGCCTCCTGGGCACAGGGAGAATGAATGCAGATCTTTATGATCAGCCATTTTACCTGCAAAATACATAATCAGAGAAAAAAACATTTAAAGAGAAAGCAAGTTAGCAGATGGGATAAGGGAAGGCAGACAGCACCATTGTCCACCACAGCTGCCAGCATTTTCAGTCTTTGGTATCTGCTCCTGACCCTGTGAGAGCTTTCACATAGGGGGAAAAGAAACAATAAAGATGATTCCAACGTTCCTGATGCACACAGAAAAGGACATTCAGGTTCCATTTTTAATAGCTGACATTGTGGGAGCACCTGAAAGCACTCTTGATCAGGTTCTCGCTTTGATTAGCGCTGTACCAACAAATGGGAAGATATTCCCACTCCCAGACAGTTTACAGGCTACACGCCTCTAAGGCAGGGCACAAAACCAGAAACATGGTCCTTGCCTCTACAGGTGGGAAGAGCAGATCCAGTGGAGTGAAGTGACCCGAGGTTCCACAGCTCTATGCTACAGAAAGGTCAGAAATGGAGCCAGAGCTTCTCAGCTGTGTGGCTGACTCGGACACAGGCAAGCTCTGCCCAGACTGGGAGCAGCTCATACTCCCAAGGGCTAGACCAGTGCAGCCATTCTTGCACAGCACCATATCCGACCACTAAAGCCAGTCAGACCTACTCCAGCCAGCCCTCAGACATCTCTGCTCTTGGCCCTCTGCAAGGTCAGGTTGCTCTGAGCTGGAGTTTGCAGCCCTGCTCCTCGCCCTGCACTTACAACACACACAAAGAGGACACGAGCCCTGATCTGTTTGACCAATTGATCTCTTCATCATTTCCAGGAACTCTGAAAAATTGCCTTGCAAACTGCATGGCTTTGCTACTTATTTCTGCTGCAGATGATCTCTTTCAGCCCAGAATGTCCCTGATTCTATGATTAAAACTTACTTTGATCTTCCTTTAAGGAGTGGGAGCTTGAAGGAAGAAGTAAGGAAGCCTGAATGCTTCTGCCCGCTGCAACAACCTGACTTTGAAGACAGAAATGCAAGAGGTACTTAGAGAAGGAAAGTCTTCAAAATATTTGGTCCAGTTGGAGGAGTGGGATCAAAATCACAGTAGTGCCTACTTCTCAGATGTACCTATGTCAAGGCTGAATTTGGTTCTGGACCTACAGAAATAATAATGAAAAAATATTCCTTCAGTGTCAACATGAGGGAATGTCTTCCACTATTCCTCTAACATCCAGATGACCAAAAGCATGAGTTGGCTTTTGCACTAAGTGGGTTCAGGTTGGGCAGAGGTAACGTGGCCCTTTGCTCCTGATGATTTCACCAATCTGACATTTGCTCTCATGCATTTCCCCACCCTCCGCCCACTAAAAAGCTGGAAACACAGTTTCCCTAACTGGAAATGCAAATTTCGTAGTAACGTTTTCCAGACCACTTTGCAAGAGGTAAAGCGGGATGAATTTTTTTCAGCAGAGCTTTAGTAGAAGCTTACTGCTCTTACCTGGCCCCTCTGTGTCCGTATCCTGAGAGATTCGTACAGCAATCTTCAACTCCTCTTGACTTCGCCTTTTTGTGGTGTTTGTTTCTTTGCCCTTCTTAAATAAACCATTGGCAGTTACTATGGTAACACGCCTCATTCTTTCTCTCTCCTCCCTAGAAGTCTATTTCTATTTAACAGGCTTTTAAAAAGACTCTATTTATACTGTCTTTTGTTATCCTGCCCCTGCTCCCTTGCAGTCAGACAAGGGCAGGCACAGAGTTGTGCATGCACTAGCCTGTTACTAATAATGGCCATCCACAAACACAAGAGCAAGCTGTGGGGATCAAAGCTGTGACCTTCATCAGGAGATGCTCTGCTTCCTAGATGAACAAAAAGGAAACTTGAGACATGGCACACCGCATGCTCTGGCGGGAAGCACTGCTAGCAGGGGCCATCCATCCCCACCTTCCCACTCTCCAGCAGAGCGCTGAGGGGCTGCAAGTCCCCAGAAACAGCTGTCATGTAAAAAACAGCCTTGCTATCACTGCAGGCAGCTTTCACCTTTCCTCTTTTCTTAGTGTCAGACGTTCGTCTACATTACTGGTACTTGGATAAAGAGAAAAATATGAGCTGCAGTCCTTTTTGCTTCCTATTCTGTGAAAAGAAAAGCTCCCTTCCTCCCTATGATTTTTCATTTTAAATCTTGGGGCTATTAGCAAGCATCAAGGTTTATTTCCTTAAGTTTCACTATATCATTTAAACATGCAGATTACAATTTATCTTAACCCTTAGCTGAAGCAGTAGGTGTCTGAATTTTTATGATGGCAGCTTTTCTCCTATTGTTTTTCAGGCATTTCTGCTAATAAAAAACAATGGCTCTGAAACAGTCCAAGTATAATTTGGTTCCTTTCTCCATTGAGAGGTTTCACTTGCACAGTCAGGCTGGTGCCAGAAACCACACGTTTTTTGGTCATCTTTAGGGTGTTCCAGGAAACATATTGTCAACAGATCTCAATTTTTCAGTAGGAAAAACAAGCAGAAGAAAGGCTCCCCAGCCCTCCCCTTCTTTCCTCCACATAAAGACAGCTTTCAGGACTTCTTTATTGATGAAGAATGACCCCAACAGTTGTAAATCCATTTTCTTCTCGCTTGTGATCTCTACAGCCTGAGCAGCACAAGAAGCTGTGAAGCCCTCAGAGTGACGCTCCAGAAAGGGTTAAGGTATCTAAAACTACAGCCTCAATAAGCAGCTCGCAAAAGTGTCTGGTCCCCAGGGTGGGATCAGTGTATGAGAATTTGCTCAGATCATGTAATGTTTGTAACTTGATTTCCTGCCGGAAAGCTTCAGTGGGTGGAGTTTCTGCTGAACCAGACAGAACTAGAACTATTTCCTTCTCCAGATTGCTTGTGCATGTCCAGTCAAGCTCAACTGAATTAATAGCAACCGGCTTGTTCCCCCCCCACACCCCTTCCCATTCATCTCTTGAAGTGGAGATACAGGAAGTATGTGACAATCTTGCTGCCGGGGCAAGTGCCGCAGGAGGTGGGAAGATCCCGCAACCTTGGGCAAGTCCCGTTCTTTCTCTGCACCTCTGGTCCATCTCTTGTTATATTCTGGAGAAAGGATGTCCCAATGACCAGCCTCCTGCCCTACTGATTTCCTACCTGACCTTGGGAAAGCCACTTAATTTTTGCCTGCCTCCACTTTCCGTGAAATGGAAACTAGCAGAAGGCTTGCTCACCCTGCTGCCACTACCAGTATTAAACCAGGGCCCATGAGGACTGAAAGTAGGAACCTCTCCAGTTTAAGCTTAAGGATCAGTTGCTATTGTCTCCTGGAACAGTGCAGACCTGTGGTGGATGGCCAGAAGCACTTCTGCAAGGGAAGAACAGCCCTGTTACCTCCCACACTCCAAATGGCAAACTGATTCATTCAACCTCTCCCTCTGCCATCCCAGGAACCATGAGTTTCCTTCGCATCCATCACCGAACATAATCAAACCTCCTTGGAAAGGCCAGATGCTACTCCAGGTGCTTGGTTTTTTACCAAAGCTCTAGGTTCCACCGAAGTGGTCTAAGCTAAACCCCAGCAAGATGTTTTCATCTATACTAAGAGCATCCACACAGGGATGAATGCATACCTAGCCAAGTGAGATCCTATGGATCTTGGAGAAAAAATCAGGGCTGGGGCCACAGATCTACCCCATGTACAGCTTCAGGACTCTGCTAGCTTTGAACAGTGCCAGAGCAAGTTATTCAAGGTTCAGCTGGTAATCTAGATGCTTCATTATCAAGGTTAAGATGAAGGTGGGCAAGCTCCCTTCTCTCCATTGATTTTCAGCAGCACCTTTTGAAAATCCTTCCCAGAGTAAACAGCAAAGTCACCCCAACCGAAAGGCATGAAGTACTGGTTTGGTTTTTTTTCTCAGGGGAACAAGGAGGAAACTCCTCTGAGGCACAGAGACATTTCCAAGTTCCGTGTTTCTCACCCTTTTCCAATCACTGTCTCCACACCAGCCTGTCAGTCGCAGTGCTTGTCTTCGCTGCACGCCTGGGGCACACCCTGTCCCCCCCACACTCATAGTATCATGTCCTTAGGATGTGTCTACACTCCCAGGTAGAGCTGGTTACAGGGAATAATCCTTTCCTTAGGCCTGGCTAAGTCTGGAGGCCTGGGTGTGAGATAGAAAGTAGGCACTGCTCCTTATCATACAAGTAAGATTATGCAAGTATGTCCTTTAATGAGGAAAACGAAGGCTCTTTGAATAGGTATGTGGGGTTGGCTGCAGGGAACTTCTGGCAGAGAGCAAGGTTCTTGCAGCATGTACCAGCCCACGTTTCCAGTGCCAGATGAAGTGGGGCAACCAGCCGCCCTTCACCAACTTCCTTAAAGCCAATGAACAACTCACAGTCTTTCGAAAAAAGGACACAACCAGAGGACCATGGCATCACTGAAAGAACTGTCACCAGGACCCAAAACTCAAAATGTTTATCTACTACTGTTACTTCATCTCCTTTCTGATTGCTGGCTTGCAGGCATGGGAATGTAATGTGTATGGTTTTGTTTTTTTAATTGCAATCATTTTGCAGACCACCTTCAGGCATGCTAGGGACCACCAGTAGTGCAGGGACCGCATGTGAAGAAGCCCTGCCCTAGAAGACCCATCCTGCCTTCCCTGATGTGGTTAAAATGCCATTCCATGTTGTGGTGCCTGCAAGGATTTAACCATGTTCTCAGCCCAGACAAAAGCCCTGGACTATGCCATGTGCCTGAGAAAGCAGGACTGAGCTTCAGCTGTGTAGGAGAGCAGCTGCAAGAAGCCAGGCTATCTGGAGCCCAGTAGTGATCCCTTTATAGCCTCCCCCATCTCTCTTACGTGTAAATGCAACCTCTTAGTCTCTGGGCCCAGCTCCTTCTGTTCTGAAGTCTTCATTGGCTATTAATACCTGGGGAATCTGTGAAGTAGGCAAACAAGGTTTTGATGAGTGTGGGAAAAAGAAAGGCGTTACCATGTATGAGTGAATTTCAGTTTCGCTCATGTGCTGAATTAGTCAGTGCCTTCAAGTGAATTCCAAGTGCTGGTCCAGCTATTAAATGACTCTTCTTGAAGAGGCAAGTGCTCCATTTTGAGCCTCTTCTGGAGGAAAAGCTAACTTAAAAAATAAAATCAAATCTGAACCAGAACTATTGCATAGGTTTTCTCTCTCTTTTTTTTTTCTTTTCTTTTTTTTTTTACTTTCTTATCTCTCCCAGTAAGAAAAAGTATCCACTAGTCAATGCACAGCAGCTTCTGGGACCTCTGCAAGCTGGAGAAACCCAGGCTGCTTGTAGTGCAGATGAACACGATGTCTGTGTCAGGACCTGTGACTGGAAACCTCATCCAGATGTTGAAGTCCCAGAGGAACATGATGTGAGAACTGCTTCACCAAAAGAAGAGGTGTAGAGTCAAAACACAAGCTCCAGTGGCTGAGAAAGTCAGTGGAGGGTCTGTTGAGTTTAAACAGTGTATGTGAAGGAGGCATCAGTGCTGAAACATTAACACTGACATATCAAGAATCCATGTTTCCCTTCCTACCCTGGAGGAGTAGTAGTTCCTCCTGCAACCTTTCCAACCCAGAATTATCACTTTTCTGCTGCTTCCCTCCCTAACATAGCAGCTGTGAGAAGTGTTGTCTGCAGGTGGCGAAAAGGAGAGTAATTTTTTTCCATCAGTTCAGTGTTAATGGTGTCCTGGCTTGAAGAAAGCTGCATTCAGCTGAAATGGAAATGACAGAAGGGGTAGGGAAGGACCACGAGAAAAAAGATTACAGAAACTCAGACAAAGCAGGTGTATGGATTGCATTTCCATCCTTTTCTGCAAACATGGAGGCTGCGTGGGCTTGATCCAGGAAAGTGTCCCAGCTGTAATACCAGCACTTTGATAAGCACACATTAAAATATGGCCAGGCTTTCCACTAACACTAAGGCAAATACAGCCCTCTGGGATTAATATCTGCACAGAGGTCACAATCCTTCCACATCACTTTTCAGTGCATTACGCTGAAAAACATGCTTAAGGATGCCAACATGCACAGGGGAGTGTTGATATTTGTGCTGAAAATCCATTCAAATTCAGGAAATTACACCTAACATGAAGCTTATTTGATCCTCTTAAGGCAGTGACCCAATTGTGGAAACATTTTCTCTGCCTGTTTATCTAAAATACAGAGAAGTGAGGCAGGGCTTGACTGAAGATGGATTCAGACTTGCCAGGAGACCTGAAGGTGTTCCTCAGTGGCATTGCATATCAATTTTTAATGCCTCCATTCTCCCTCCAGCTTACAATGGACAAAAGCTCCCCTACCAAAGAGCAGCAGCAAAATTGGTATGAATTTACACCCTCAGCCGAGAAGCAACACTCTCAGGCGCAGCAAGCCTTCAGCCTCACCCATGCAAGCGGGATCAAGCTGGGTTTGACGGCACTTCTGAGGCCATGTGGTGGAGGCTCATGCTGTTGCCCCTTTTTCTTCTGCCAGAGCTGTCAAGCTGAGATTGTGCTTGAGCGCTAGAATTTGCCATGTGACATTTCAAATGGTAAGCAAAGAACAGCTTGCCAACCACCACTCTCAGGTTCTCAACTAAATAAAAACAGATTACTGGCATTTGCTGCATCTGAAAGAAAGGCGGGTCTATCATATTCACAAACAGCAAAGGATAGAGAAAAACAAACGTATTCCCTCAGAGCCAAATGCAGCTCCCCATCATGCCTGGGAATCCCCATGGAAGGAAAAGGGGCCATGCTGTTTTAACAAGAAAGGATTTGACCAAAAATACCCAACGAACTGGAGCAGCTGCAAAGTTGTTTTTCTTTGTGCTGGATTTTTTGTTTGTTTCAGTTTTCAATTTTTTGCTTTTAAAGAAAGCATTCGCGGGCGGGTTTCTCAGTCGGTCCTACCATCACCAGCAATAGCAGGAGGACTTCTGCCCTCCAGAGCTTTTGCTAAGCTTTGCCAGACTGATACTAGCACCACCGAAAGTCACGCTCTGAGTATTTCATTAAAAATGTTGATGTGAATAACAGATAATTTTCTCACTTAGAAAAAGTAGCAGGGAGTCAAACAGCAAAACCTAAATGTCAATAGCAAGGGAAATAACAGTTTTCTGTTTTCAGCAGACGTCTATTGCAAGGTGTGAATTTGCTGATGTCTAACCAAGGTTAAGTTTATGCTATGCCTCTCCCTCAAGAGGGGGAGGAGAAGGGGAGAGCTAGGCATGCCGATGGATATCCCTTTCATCCTGCTGCCTGTTTCCAAACTTGCAGAAATTGAATGTCTCTAATGTCCTTTGAAATTGATCAACAGACTCAAAAGTTTTAGCAAAGGATACATTTTATATATTTAAACATACACACTGCCGTTGCGTAAGATTCACTGCATTAAGAAACCTTGGTAACTGACTTATTTCCTTTACTAATTCTCTTTGTATGATGCATTAAGAAACCCTGACTCTTTTCACTTTCTTTATTCTTTTTTTTCTGTTGGAAACACTCAATCTGCCAAATCAGCCTTTCTCAAGTTCTGCTGGAGGACTTCTTGTAGATCTTGACAGGACTGCCCTTAACCAAGGGGAGGCCTCCTGGTTCTTTTAACAAAGCATGCTCTCAGAAACATAAAGCACTGTCAGGCAGTTCTGGTTTAGAGGGCATCAGTTTAGTGCCTTTCAGGGAAGAGGAAAAAGCATCCCTGAAATGAAAATACATCTGAGGATCTCCCGATAATCAGCTGCTGTCCCTTCATCTCCACGTCTTTGTGTATGACTCCTGAGGAATCACCTCATCTCTCCATGCCTGTTTGTCACCACAAAGAGCCCTATCCTACTATTCCTTTCATGTCTGTGAAGCCCCTCACTGCCTCTGCGATAACTTCTGCTGAGAGTCCTCAGTAAATCAGAAAAAAATGAAACAAGGCAACGTGCGCTGACGTCAGGTGCTCTGTTCCTATTCCTTTGAATTTATGGCTGTTCTTTACGCCACAGATCTAGACAGGGATTTATAGCCAGGAAGGTCGACAACCTGAGGCGAGGCCCTTGGCCGGAAAGGCTGAGCGATGGCAGCTCCTGAATCACACCAGTCCCTGGGACAATGACCCGCTGGGTGACCCCGCTGTGCCTCACACGTACTCAGCACCACTAACGGTAAAGATGTTAAATACATCCTTTAAGGTACTTCAGGAACAAGAAGCCTTCTCCCTGCTGGGTGCCTCATGGGCCTCCACCTGGCCTGTGCTGCCTGTGGGAAGCGGGAACACCGGGAACACCGATGCTCCGAGCCCAGGCCTGTGTGCCTGCCCCGGCGTGCAGGCCTCCCTCCTCGCGTTCCTCTTTGTCTTCCTCATCTTCCCCCTTCTTGACTTCTTCTTCCTCCTCTCTTTCATCTTTTTCCTCCTCTTCTTCATCATCTTTTTCCTCCTCTTCTTCCTCCATACTCTGGTCTAAGGACTCACCCATTGTAATTCCAGACTGTTCACTATTCTGAGACTC
>JANZLQ010000029.1:49584928-49614905 GCA_026212715.1 Elanus axillaris | reverse complement strand
GAGCAGGAGGACACCCCACGCCGTGCTTTTCTCTGCCGTAGGTAAGGTGGATTTTGCATGCGACTGGAGTTACTAATCCAAGCAATTAGCTGGAAGCTGGCGAGTTAGCGCTGCTGCCAATTTCCAGTTAATTCGGTTACGGCTTCGTCTTTCTGCTCAAAGGAGCTGAAACGTAAATGGGGGTGACTGAGCGCCTGGAACTGCTGGGTTGGTTTTACACGCGTCCTTCTCGCTAAAGGAGAATCGGCAAGAAAACGGAGCCTTAGTGAAGTCCTGTATTTATTGGTGGCAGTGGCAGAAGAGTAGCGTGGCTAAATGGAGCTGGTGACTTGTCTGTATACCAAATAACCCAAACTCTCCTACCCTGTTGTGAGCTGGATTTAAATTCCACTGTTACAATGATTGCTGATTTTTTTGGTCATATGGATGCTAATAGCGTATGTTGAAAATGCTGCAGGTGGATTTAAAGCTGGGGGCTTTGTACTCCCGCCAATATTCTGCACCGATATTTGTATACGTCCAGGAACTTAGTAGTGTGTTGTCACTAGGCTTCAGAGTTAACCATCCAGGTGCCGGCTAGTGGGGGCTGTTGCAGCACAGTCCCCAACACAGCCGCTTTTGGAGGATGTCAGATGCTAGTAGCGGCCGCCAAATTTGACACGTGGGCAAGTGAAGGAAGAGACTTTTAACCTTTGGTAAGTGCTCCAACCTGAAATTCATTCCTTTGGGAAAGCGATACTTCTATTAACTTTCGCGAGGCTGAAAATAGTCGCGTTACCAGAGCCCCGTGAGCCTTCACCCCGTTGGCTCTGCTTACGGAGAGGGCTGCTTGCAGAAGCAAAAAGCTTTCGTTACAGCTATTTTAGTTTTATTTTTATGTGTGTCTTGATAGCTCAAAAATCACTCGCCGGCTTCCAGTCAAGGCGGTCCCCGATGAGAAGCAGCCGCTGGGATCGGCCTCTTAAGTGCATTTCTTTGATTTGACAGCAGAAGTGCCCGTAGAAACGTCAAAAAAAACCCGGCATTTAGGCACTTTTCCAGCTTAATCATCCCCTGCAAGCGATGGAAATCAGTGGCTTGAAAGCCAACAGCACTTGATATTAAAATAGCAAACAGTAAACATTGGCTCCTATCAATAACTTTAATTATGGTTTGGGTTTTGTCTTAAATAAGCGCACGTTGCCATAGGGAAATAAAAGTTTAGCATCCAGACGTGCTCAGCGGGGTGGTAGCGTCTTTGGACGTGACGTAACGTGCTTTTATAGCATAAATTAAAATAAAACAGGGTTTTAGCAGCATAGCGTGCTGTTGTGTAAGAAAATTGCAAACTTTTGGGCTGAGACTGCGTGGTTTCTGGGCATCGTGTGCCGCGGCGTGTTGGCGGATGGCGTTCCCAGGCAGCTTCGGACGGGGAGAGCGAGTTTTACCACTCTGGAGCTGAACCCCGCTGGGGTTTTTCAACCATAAAACAACGTGCAGAGGAGGCTTTGTGTGTGCCACTGATAACCAAACTGAAAGCAAAAATAAACACCCACGAAAGCTTTTTTTTTTGGTCATTGACAGAAAAGGAAAGTGCCAGTCCAGGGGTAGTTGTGAAGTTCCGTGTTTGCTGTGCTCCAAACCTGGAAAACACGGATTGCGGCCCGTGGCAGGGGTGTAGACAGCTCTCCCGTGCATTTCACATCTTTTCTTTTTCCCCTTTGATTTTATCCAAAATTAAGGGAGGGAAGCAGCACCCATCGGTCCGTTAAATGTTCATTTTTGCCACGTTACGCCACTTTGTGAACATGAGACACAACCAGATTCCTGTGGCAAGGAGCCCTTAAAATTTCAACAGCTCTACCTATAAATATAGTTGCCGTGAAAGGCAATCCGGCTTTAAAAAAAAAACAACCGACACACGCTCTTTTTTTAGTCCCACTGTATCTGCCTGACTTTAGTGCAATGCAGCGCATCTCCGGCCGGGCGGTGAAGGCGAGGCAGCGTAGAGTATTAAGTCGCTTAATTCCTCTTGCTAATTTACATGAAGAATGGGTGCGAGCAGAGAAAAAAAAAATTCATTTTCATTGTCCTGAAGATTTTAGGGGGTGAGAAGGTGAGGCTGGCTCTGTGTGGCCACGCGGCTTTTGCAGAGGGACCTTTGTTGCTCGCTTGGTCCCGATGGGTCCCCAGGAGCTGCTGCACTACTTGGCGATGCAGGATGGGGGAAGAAGAAGCCTGAAGCATCCCTTAGGTGCGAAGCAATGTCCCAGGTGAAAATTAAAGAAAAAAAAAATTAAAAATCAAATAAATAAAGAAAAAAGCCAGCTGCCACCTCGCCTTGGAGGTGTCTGGGCTGCTCTCTGATGCAACCGCGGTTGTCCGGGGAGTTCGGGGACTGGTTTGGGGCATGCCCGGGGTTGCCCAGGGACAAGCTGGCCCCGGAGCAGGTACGGGAGCAGGTACGGAGCAGGTACGGGAGCAGGTATGGCACGTTCTGGGCGCTCCCCCATGCTGGTGGGACCCCCCCATCAGCCCCACATGATGCAGTGGCGTGATGCCCACTGGGCACGTCCTTCGGGAGAAGACACCGCTGCCTGCAGGGCTGGGATTTAGGTGGAAAACCTAAAAAGGAGGGTGGCTTTGCAGCTTAGCGATGCTTTTCGGCATGCGCTCGCAGGGCAGAAATCCACTTTTGTGGTTGGAACGGCTTCAACATGAAGACCTCGGTCACCTCGCAGCTCAAAAACCCGCTGGGGGGGTTCGGAGGGGGCACTGGCTGGAAAATGGGTGCGAGCGGGGCCGGAGGTCTCGACGCGGCGAATTGCTGCGTGTGCAGTTGGGCGAAGTGCTGAGCCGGGGCTGCGCGGGAGCTGCAGACAGACTCCTCACGTGACCGTCTGAATTTCAGATGATTGCTGGACCACTTTGCCAACAGCCTCTCGCAGCTCATCAGCTGCAATATCGCTTCTTTTTTCCCTTTTTTTTTTTTTTTTTTTCCCTTTCCCTTTTTCTTCCCCACCCTGCCTGATTTCCAAGCCAAAGCAGGAGGGATGAATACGACACGGAGGGTGGCTGCAGCTGCACAGGGTCTGTATCCAAATGGTTTCCTGGAAGGCAAGTTTTTTGTGTTTTTTTTTTCAATCTTAAAAATATCTGGGCTGTTTGGACGTCAGGTTTAGTTTCCCATGACAATGAGCGATTAGAGGAGAGGGAGCAAGGAGGGGCTGAATGCTTTTCTACTTGCAGATCTCTGCAACGGTATCGTGGCTGATGGATGGTAAATGTGTTCTGCGATAGTTCTCGGAGATTTCCTCTTTTACGTCACTGCAGTTAATAAGATGTTTAACTTGAGACCTGGGGGCGATATGGCGTGTTATCATGTTGCGAGGAAGGGGAGGGGGGGTGACAAGTTCCCGCATAGACTTGTGCTGGGGAAGATTGTATCAATGCAAGCTTTCAGGCTGGGGAGAACAGCTGGGTTTGGAGTCAAACCACTGCCTTTCACCCTTAATGAACCCAGCCTAGCTGCATCTAATTTTTTAATTTTATCACAACAATGATTATTTTCCCTTCTGATACTGCGAGAAGCCGCTCAATCGTCTATATCTGCTGCATTGCCGGAGTCAAGGGTGCACCCTTTGATTTTTTTAAGCAGATTGTACCTGCCTGGCTGGACTTTGACTTTTTTTTTCCCTTTTATTTTTTTTCCCTTTTTTTTTTTCTCCTTTTTTTTTCATCCCCCGAAGCATTGCACGAGATCACTTGATGGCTTTTTTGTGGTAATGTTGGGGTGACAACACAGGTGCAGTGCCTGCAGAGCCAGAGCCCTCGCCAGGAAGGTTGTTGACTGTGTGTTTTGAGTCCCGTGCATGTCACCGGTTGATTATAGAGTTAATAAAGCGTTGCCATTGTACGCGCCTTGACCAGAAATAGCGTCCCTCCCTGCCACAGTTTGCAAGGCCAGCTTGTCAAGAGCGGGCGAGTTGGTCAATAAACGCTCTGAGCGGCACCCTTGGGAGTTTTGCACCGAAATGGAAATGCCTGTGTCCTTCAGCCTTTCCCTCCTTGCCAAGTTGTTTTCTTCCCCGCCTCCTTCTCCAACCTGCCACTCAAACCCTCTCCTTTCTGCTGTGTTTTTCCACAAGTGTCTGTCGAGCATGACAGCAGGGAGAAGAAAGCTGGCACGGGGCCACGGGCAAGGCGGGGGGCTGATGCCTATCAGCCCAACCCATGCCTCTGGTTTTGGGGACCTGCTTTGCTCTGGGTGACTTGGTGGCTGCCGGCCAGCCGCACAGCGCAGGTGGATTCGCATCCAGCAGCGGTTGGGCCTGGGGCTGCCTCTACCTGCCACCAGATCCATCCCACCTACCTGCACCTTCCAGGGCTGCCACCTCATCTCAGGTTTGAGTCAGAAATCCTGGCCAGGGTGACCAAGATGTCCCCATGAAGGTGTGGATTGGAGAAGGGCTCCATAACCTTCTCAGGGCAATGGGGGGCACCAGTTTTGCAAGAGGAACAACCGTAGCTCCAGTGGTGTCATCTTCCAATCTTCAAGCAGGACCTGTTGCTCACAGTCCTGCCAGCGCTCAGCTGCAGACTTCCATCGGTGATTTTGCTCAATAACCACCCCCTCCCTGTTTTTTTTTTTTTCTTAAGAACAAAACCCTTCTTAAAAAGCAACGTGCCACCAGCACGTTGGGACATTGGCTTGGTGTTTTGGAGGATCACAGCTTCTCTGCTCTGCTCTTGCTCCAGGGAAGAAGCAACGCGGTTGGGTGCAATTTTCAGCCCTCATGGGAATAGGGTCTTAAATAACCCCACCACATCCGAGCTAAGCAAGCTCACGCCCTTGTTGCTGGGTGTGGGAGTTAATTTTTCCTGCTTCTGCCATGCACAACAGCCCTCTCCGTGCTGCTCCTGCAACCCAGGGCAAGGGGAAATTCGGGCGCAACCCTGGGTGGTGGTGGCTCGGCACATGTTCCCGAGTTGGGCGACCGCCCGGGGCCCCCTTCATGCGAACGGGGTCAGCAGCTGGGAAATTGCAGAGCAAAGGGCCTCCCTGGTAATTCCCAGCTGCCGTTAAAGCAGCTTTAAAATAAATTCCCTCAAAGAGCAATTCCAAGTATTTGAGGGTTTGAACTTTTCCGGGGAAGGGTTTGGGAGCTGCTGGCTACCGCACTGCACCCTGGCATGCTGGGGAAAAGCGCTGGGGGAATTGCCTTGGTTGTCCCAACTTCTGGAAAACACTTTTTTTAATGTATATATTATGTTTATTTACTAGCTGCGTGTGCAACACAATGGTCAGAAACAGAGCACCGCTCAAAGCAAAGCTCGCATTAAGCTGGGAAGACGGGTGGCTGAGCAGGGTCCTGGGCTGCGGGCAGCGGCCAGGCTCGGCAGCGGTCACCATCCCGTCCTGTCGTACCTGGCTACCAGCGCTTACCCAGGGCACAGCCCGACCGGTGCCCCTCGCCACGCATTCCTCGGCCGGCTCTGCTTGGTAACGTGGGCACAACAGAAAACAAACTTTGCAGGGAGCTTTGCTCTCCCAGAGCCCCTGAAGCTTGCTTAAAAAAAAAAAAAAAACAACAAAAAAAACCTACTTTGGAGCAATGTGGTCTTTTTTTTTTTTTTGTCTTTTTTTTTTTTCTCATGCTCATGAAAATTCTCATACCAAACCAGTAACCTCCACTGCCCCTGGTTCATTATTTTTTAAGGTGGCATCAGGGGATGTTTAAGAGAAGGCTTGTCCCAGCTCCTGATTCCCCTCTTCTCTTTCACCCCATCGGTGGCAAATCACAGCTTCGTGCTTGCTTGTGTGGCAGGCAGAAAAACAGGGGGTTTGGTCAACAAATGGGAAAATTCATCTCATCCCTACTTTCACACCCTGAAAGGCTCTGGGTGTCCCTGTGCTGGTGCTCCCCAGGGTGATGGGGTGATGCATCCCTGGGGGAGCAACCTGCTGGTCCCAGGGATGTCCCCATGAGGCTGGGTACCCCGAGCTGGGAACAGCCAAGCTCTTCCCTGCAGGGACAGTGCTGGGCTCCTGCCAAAGTCCCTTCTCTGGGGCCCTGCGACCAGTGCAAGCACAGTCAGGCTGAAAGGTGGTGATTAAACCGATGATCCAGGTCACCTCCTGCCTCTCTCTGTGTCCTGAACAATAGGGATGCTGATAGCAAGGCAGCATCCAGGCAGGGATCTTGCACTTCTGCGTGCATGTTCAAAGGGGTTGGGGATGAACTGAGCCGGTTTGGGGTAAAACCACCCTAGAAACCCCATTGCAGTGGGGGTTTCGTCCCCATGCACCCTTCATTGCTGTGGCTCAGCCACTCCCAGCTCAAACCAATTTTGTTTGTGGGCTGTCATTTGCTCTGGCAGCTTCTTAATTAACTTTCTATCATGTATGTAATTTTCTTAAATATTTTTTTTTTCTGCATGGACATGGCGGAGCTGTCTCTTGAGGTGGCTGAAAACCCATCTTGCTTCTTAAGGACAGGTAGGGAAACGTGCAAATTGCAGAAGGAGGTTTGCCGTGGATGGGACAGCAGTGGGTGCAGTCTCAGCCCAAAGTCCCATCCACTGGACCACACACTTAGTTCTCCCTTTTTTTTTTTTTCTTCCTCCAAAACTAATCCCTCCAGCCCCTTAGGCTTTTTTGTTGTTGTTGTTGCTCTTCTCTGAATTCCTTCTAATTTGCAGGCTCGCTGCCAGCATACAACGCGCTATAAAAAGGGGACTTGTTCTTCAAGCTTCCCTCCGGTACACAGCATTTGCACAAATAGCAACATGCTTGACAAGTAGGTCCGATTCCCTCTGCTATTACTGAAATACTCATAGGGTGCTTAGGGAGTAGAACCACTGTCTTAAGACAAGCCAAGCCGAGTTTCACGGAGGGCCCTGAGCCCAAATCCCAGCCGGCATTTAAACTCCTGTCAGCTGGAAAAACAGAGCCATGCTTTTTTATTTTTCTCCCCATGCAGCTTCCCTCTCTCCAAGAGCAAATGGATGCAGTTTGCATCCCTCTGGACCCTACCAGCGCAGGTACGGCTGCCGGGCAGGATGCGGGCTGAGACAGAAGACCCACGTCCCGCTGAAGGCAGCCCCAGGGCCACCACTGATTTTTGGCTGGTCTGGAGGCCGGTGTCGTGTCCCCCCCCCACCGTTACAGGCAGCAGCGATGCAAACCCCCTGCCGGCTTCCTTCTTAAAACTAATGAGCCGTTTGACCCTGGCAAGTCCTCCGGGAAAGCCGCTGCCGGAGCCTTGCTGCTTGCATGGATACAAACTGCTCTCGTTTCCAGCTTAAATTTATTTGTGGATGACTCGTACCCATTTGGCCTTGTTCTTGTACCCACACTGGCTTTTAGCTCCAATGGCTCATTTCCCTGCTCTGGTATTTATCCTCTGGCGAGCTGTACCAAGCGCTCTGGGTCTGCCAACCTAAATAAGCCCAGTGCTCCTGGTTGAGAAGGGATGGAGGAGGCGTAAGGGCATCGAGGTTTCCCCATCTCTGCGGTGGAGTCAGCCCCAGCAACTCATATGTGCAGCTCATCCTCCCGCTGACGGAGGAAATGCCTCTCGACATCCTCACCAGGGATGGTCCCAACCTGCAGAAGGACACCCCAACCCTACTCCCTGCTGACAAAGGCTTTCTGATTCAAAGCCGTCATCTGATATTATTAGCATGCTCCTCTTTTGCAATGCAAAAGCCAGTTTGGTGCAGGATGAGATTTTTTTTCCTAATGCAGCCTTCAGTAATACCCTTCCCTCTCCTTTCGGTTGGCAACCTTAGGTTAGCGGCACGACCGCTTGTGCTCCTGGTTGTGCTAATCTCGTGCTAATCTCAGCCCTGGTCTTCTGAAGCAGAAGTTTGCTGTGCACGGCCGTGCCAGGCACTTTGCTCAAAGGCTGAAGTGGATTTACAACACTTAAGTTCATCAAAGCAAAATATGCAGGCGGCTCTTTACCACCGGTCCCCCTTTGGGTGTTTTGGACCATCCAGGATGCAATACATTTTGATGAAAACCTTACCAAAGGGGCTTGAGGTTTTGTGCACGAGACCTTGCAAAACTCTGCGCTCGGGGTGATGGCTGGGAGCCTGCTCAGATATAGGAAGAGCTGCGAGGTGTTTGCTTCCTTCCCCCCCAGGGGTGGTAACTTCTCGCCTTGGCATCTCATTTCCCCCACCTGTACTTTTCCCTGCCACATCTTTGCCATGGGTTTTCCCTGCACGTTGTTGCCTTTTTGCACTTTCTTTGGAAGCTCTGTGTTTATTCCTGGTGATGCTGAGATGCTGGTTTGCCCATCCCAGTTTGGATCCCTGCCTTCTCCTTGGCAGGCAGAGCTCAGCTGGTATCTTTGATGGAAAGAAAGATGCTCCAGGTGCCATCGTTCACCAGCTCCTTACTTCGTCCAAGTTTTCCTTTAGTTAAGAACCTATATTTGTTTATTTTTTTCTTCATCCTGCCTAATCTAAACTGCATCACCATGTGTCCATTTGAGGCAGGATTTTATATTCCCCTGCAGTGTCCTTCCATCGTGCTGCGCCCTCATTAAACGACGTGTAAATTGGCATCATCGAGGAGGAGCTGGGCTCTGTGGTTTATTAGCAGGATTATTCTCATCTCCCACAGTTTCCAGCAAAGCTGCTCGGCTGGTATAACACAATTCCCCCTAATGCTCGTCTCTGCTGTCAGGGAGAGCGATACTAATCCGGCACTGAGGATTGGCGTCAGATTCCTGGGAGGAAACCAGCAGGCCCCATCGCATCTTTCCACGTTAAGTGATTTTTGACCCTGAGCTTCTCTTTTCTAGGCCATGGTTGTTTAGTACATCACGTCGGGCATTAACTTTTCACCCTGAATCTTTTCTGAGCAGCCCATGGGCTCCTTCACAGCCGTGGCTCCAGCGCAGGAGTGCATTGCATCTTGTGCTTGTCAGAGGTATCGCTGGTTTTGCTTTTTGCATTGTGTTTTCTCACCACCTAAATCAGCATCCACGGCTTCCAGCACTTATGGTGGGTGCAGCTGGGCATTTTCTCCCTGCAGTCGATCTTCCTTGTTCCTCTCTCCCCGTTTATTTGATTTCTTGCTGTATTTAAAGCCAGGGATGGTCAGTGTGTGTTTTGCAACCTTCTGCTCCTGTTATTCATTTCTTAGAAACAAGGGGGAAGGAACCACAAGCAATAAAGAGCCCGAGGTTTGAGGACTGGCTGTTTATTTGTCAAAGCTAGAAATGCAGTGACTGAAGAGGACAAGAGGAAATCCTCGGTGCAAATGTACCTCAATTAAATTCAGGCTTGCGTAAGTCAAAAGGGGGGGGCACAGCCGTAGCAGCTGGCGGGGCGGGATTTCCTCCTGCTGCAGTTTTAGATGGAGGTGTTACCACTGCCATTACTGCAAATAACATCTTAGCTTTGCCTTTTGCACCTCATTTTTGCACCCCCCAGGCTGGCTTTCCTGCATCATGCCTGGCTAGTGCCCATCTCAGTGGTGTCATGGCACCCTTGCAGTGGGATTGCACGTGGCTGGTGGCAAGTGGGTGGCTATAAACCAGCCCGAGGGGTGCAAATGCTGGCAAGGAGACTAAGGCCAGCCATTAACTGCTGGGGAGAAGGGATGAGGAGCAGCAGCGTGGCTCAGATGCCAAAGCCAAAGATGCTCTGAAGCCCAAAGGACAAAAATAGGTGTCTGGATCATTCAAGAGGTTTTGAGGACCGCTTAAGAACTTCTTTCTCGGAAGTAGCAATTACCAGATGAAAGGGAACGTCTTCAACCAGGCGTTTCGGAGCATCTGTTTTGAATTTCGCGCGTTCATTTGGGGAAGCGGGGAAGGCTGCTCACTGGGTTGATGGCTGGGCAAGGCGGAGGGTGTCCTTCAGAGGATATGGCTGGTTGCTTACGAAATGCATTTTGACACCGGGAGTGATTTCCACATCTCTCCTCCTTTTCACACTGCATCGTCAATAACTTTCCAAAGCGCTAATGCTGGGCACGAGCCGGATTTCTGCTCGCAGGAGGGCAAGGGGCCATCTCCAGACGAAGTGGCAAGCAAGGGGATGTGCATGTGGTTTTCTTTCTCCTTTTTGCTTCTCCTTGCTACAGAGGAGGCATTGGCATGTAATTACCGCCGGCTTTAATCCAGCCAGACCAACTGTCTTTCTGGCAAACACAAATACAATAGGAGCCAAAGGTTATTGCACACCCTAAATAAAACCATTACAGCCCCGGGGCCTCACCCAAGCCCAGTCTGCGAAGCATCCAGGACCAGCTCGGTTCAGTTTTCCTGAGCCCGGAAGACTTGGTTTGATGGCAATGACCCATAACTTTTTTTTCTTTAGTTTCCCACTGCAAAGCCACCTGCTTTGTGGCCACCATGGCACCTGCCAAGAGCAGCACATCTGTCCAGCGTTAGCAAGCCTGCTGTGGGATGTGCTTGGTTCAGGGTTTTCTTGCTAAAATTATCAGCAGCTTTAATTGAAACCAGAAGCGGGCGAAGGCACATCATGCGCCCCACACCACCGGCAGGCATGCGGGGCTCAGCCCAGCGCATGGCTGTAATCGGTGTCCTTGTGAACCGCTGCCAGATGTAACCTGATGTCCTGCCCATCGGTGGGATGGACGGAGATGTCAGGCACCACGCAAGGTCCTGCTTGGCTTGGAGGAGCCACCCAGGAGCCGGTGCATCCCACTGGGCTTTTCTTCCAGCTACTGCTCTGAACTGGGATTTACTCAGAAACCCAGAGGATTTAACTTTCTATCCCTGAGCAAATACAGCCCAAAATGATGCAAATGCATGCCCTCACCCAAATCTCAAGGAGAGGTAAATATTGCATCATGCTGAGCGTGCTGAATCCTTTGCCCCAGTCTGAGAAGCTCTACCTGAGTCCATCCTGGTGCAGGGACAAGCCAGGCCAGGGAGGAGTTATATGGTGGGAAAGGCTTTCTCCTCACCACTCGGTTTAATTATCGGTGTCTTGACATTTGCAATGTGATGGATGCTGATCCTGCCCCCACGCAAGGCTGCTCTGGCTGCTGGCATCCCCACAGAGCTGCCAGCAGGGAGGAATTGGGTTTCACAACCCATCTTTCCAGGCTCCCACAAGATTACTGGAGGGAGAGGAATGTGCTGGGGAAAATAGCCCAACTGCTGTTAAAAGGCACTGCTTTCCCTGCCCCTGTCCAGGACAGCCATTCCTCCGCCACACCAGACACCCTCCTCCAGCTGGCAGTGCCCACTGGAGCCAGCCCCGTGTCACCCTGGGGTGCCTTTGCCCTCCTGGCCTCCCGTTCATGTGCAAATAATTGCAATCATGATAAGTAGGCTCTTTTATGAAGAAACTCTTTGCTTTTCCCTTGTGGTACTCCTGGGACAGAGCTCAGTCACTTTATATCTAGACAGTAAATCTCGAGGCTCTCCAGGACACACCCTCCACGCAAAGCAGTAATGCCTCTTAAATAATGGGCCTGCCAGATGCTTGTTCTGTCTGGGTGAAGAGCACGCCAGCCAGTTGCAGCATCTGTAAATCATTCGCCAGGAGAGCCCAGGCAGCAGGGCAGTCTTGGTCGAATCCCTTTTGGCCAACCCTTTCAAATCATGGTGAAGGTTTCTGGACTACCCGGAGCAGCAACATCTCTGAGCTGCGGCAGCCCGTAGTCCTGGGGTGGAAGATGAGTCCCACATGTCTCGGGAGGAGGGTGGAGAAATCTTTCTCCTTGGTCTTCCTGCTTCTGAAAGGTGTGAAGTCCTTGCCAGGCAAAGGCTAAGGTAGTCCGTTTTCTCGATCCCACTCTTTGGGTCTGCTGTTGTTTCAAAATGCTGGGAGCACCAGATGGTGAGATGTGGTCCTGGGCAGTGGAGGGCACTGGGGAAGCTTGAACTGGTTTGGTGTTGGGTCATCTCCTCCTGGGTGATGGGACATGTAAAAGGCTGGAAGTGGGCATGGCTTTCTCTGATGCACCATCTCTGTTGGGTCTTCTTTTGGAGCTCCACAACCCCAGTCTGCACATTTTGCCTCCAGCAAGAACACCTACAGGTTCTCCGCAGAAGGTCTCGTTGCCTCTGGGGGTGATAACTGGGCTGTTGCATTCGCCCTGGTTTCTCTCCCAGGCTAATTACAAGCCTCTTGGACTCTCTCAAGCGGCTTTGGCAGGTGCTCTACTTTCCTAGCTCAGTGCTGGGGAGCCCCAGCCACAACCATGAAGTCTTTCCCCAGCTATTAGAAAGCAGTTACGCTCCTCATGTGTCTTTTCATTGCCAGAAGCTGGTAAGTGGACGAGTCCTACACAAATAAACTTCTCAAGGGCAGGGAGTCTAAATACCCCTGGGCTTGTTTGGTGGAAAAAGGTTAACCATCGTGAAATCTGTGAATTGCTGCTGACCCAAATTTGTTGACAAAATATGGTGTTATTAATTGGAGTTGCAGGCAAACCACCTGGGGATATTTAGAAGGAGCTTGTCCATCGCAAAGGCCGAGATCTCCCTGGGAGGAGATCTGTCTGGGCTCTTCAGAGATGCACCTAGAGTCTTGGCCATGGCTCTAATTTGGGATTTTGCTGCTGAGGATGACGTGTGTAGGGGTCAGTCTCCCACAGTGGCCACGGGAGCATGGGGATTCACCGACAGTGGAGCTGCAGCATAGGACAGGAGGAGCACACCAAGAAGCCAGGCGCCAGGTGACTCCTTTAGAGCAAGCTGAAACGGTCTCTGTTGACCTAGTTGAAGATGTCCCTGCTCATTGCAGGGAGTTGGACTAGATGACCTTTAAAGGTCCCTTCCAACTGGCCAAACCATTCTGTGGTTCTATGATGAGTAAAATAAGCCTCCTGAGTCTCTAAATTCAGGTTTCTGCTCTCAAGCTGAATCCTACCCTGTCATTGCCTGGGCAGGAGCAACAGCTTCATGGTGAAGGTGAAGTTCAGGAGTGTGACCTGTGCTGCTCCCAGTGTGGTCCTAAATCCCAGCAGCTGCTGACTGCTGCGTTGGCGTGGGAGATGCTCACTGTTGCCCTGCCATTCCCCCAGCCCAGCAGCTTATTTCTGAGTGTGGTAGGGCAGTGGTTGGTCCATGGCCCTGGGTGCCATCACAGCATTTCAACCAGAGAAGAGCCACCATCATGGCAGCCAAGCCCAGCAAGCTCCAGAGCCGGCTGCTGCTATCACGACTGGCAAGTTCATTCACAGCATCTCATGGCAGTGTGTGAGGAACAGCTTGCTTCCTCGGCCTGGAAGTGAGCAGAAAACCTGTGCTGGCACCAGCCCAAGCCAGAAGCTACAGGAATCCTTGACAGCATGACAGCAAACGCTCATCTTGAGTGGGGCCGGTGCTGGGAGGCTTTCACCCAAAGAGCCTGCAGCAAAGCCCATCCCATTGCAGGAAGAGCTTGCCTTGGGTTGCGAGGTTTCCTGCACCTGCGTGACTAAGCACGCTGGAAAGCACCTTTGGTGCATGCCAGGGTGGTGGAAATTTGGCTGCCAGCAAAGAAACGCGCCAGTGCATGTCCGGCTGTGCTTTGAGGAGGTGGGTAGCATCTAGTGGAGGTGGGCAAAAGGGCTATGCCCTTTCCTCAGTTTCCCTAAATACTGACAATCACCTCCAAGGTGAGGTCAGCCACATTTAGGTGAAATATGGGTGAAAGGTGCTCCTCAAGGGCTGCCAGGTCCCTGTAGCTCCACAGGTGCTACAGGTTCTACAGAGGTGAAGCATCCTCTCCTGGGATGCTCAGCCTTGCCTAATTCAAGTTGTGCCATGCAAACGTGACCTGGGAGAGCCAACGGGAGCAAGATTCATGTGCCTCTTCCTCTTGCACAGCCTTTCAGCACAGTCTTGCCTGCGGTGATGTGGCTGCAGGGGTAGAGCAGTCCATCGGGCAGGAGTTCGGAGTGGCTTGACCATTCTCTGCAGAGAAACCATGGCAAGCGGCCCATGTTTCACAAGTGGGGTTTTCCCATCAGACTCTCCAGCTGCTATAAATAACAGGAAATGTTTTGTCATTTTCTGCTCCAGAGAAGGTCAGGAGCTGGATTCTGTGGTCTTCTGTGCTTTAATGAGGTTGGAGATTATGCGGTATACCCAGAAGTCCCCTGGGGCAGCCTGCTTAGGGCCATTTGGCTCCTTGGATGAAGAAGTCTTGAATGCCAGCCTTTGACAAAGTTACCTTAGCCACCCTTTATGAGATGTCAGATCCTGCTAAATTCTTCACATGCCCTTCATCAGAGGCTAGATGTTAACTCTCAGATTGCTACAGAACCCACTCACGAGAGGTTTGAACCATCCTCTATCTGCAGTAGGAAAAGCTTCTACCATGGATCCCAGGATGGACACAGGGACACCAGCCAATGGTCCTGTGAGCTTGCGGGGAGCTCCTCTTGCAGCTTCCCTGACTCATCAGCACTTGGTATTCTGCTCATGGTGGGCAAATGCTTAAAATTTTCCTTTTGCCTGCTCCGTCAAGGAAGCTGGTCCTTCCTGAATCTTCCCTGGGACTGATAGAGCAGCTGTTTGACTCCTGGGTGGATGTTCTCTGATGGCCAGACCACTGCATTTACCAGTGTGTTCGTGCCACAGGGGAACAAAAAGTCCCCAACAAACGGCAGAAGACTTTAAGCAGCCCTCAGTGCAAACTGATTTTCTAGCTTTTATTCAAATTAGAGTATTCGCCTTGCAGTATCCCCCCAAACCAATAGTCAGTCAAACTTGGAAGTGAAACTACCCATGCAGCGCTCCACCATCTCCATTATTGGGGTGTGCTCCTTGTGCCTGTCTCCTTCAGCCAGTCGGATCCTACCAAACCCTAGTTCTTCAAGGTTGCTGTCCTCCGTCCTCATGGCTAGGACTTTGGTTAACACCATGGTGCCGAGGGGTGATTGGAAATGTCCCAGTAACCTATTTGCAGTGCAACTGATGTATGCACACCAAGGCCGGGAGTTATCCTACCATACCTCTTAAATTAGGGAGGTAACTGCCCGGTGCTCCCACCATAGTTAGAGTAAGGGATGGGGAGATACCTCCAGAAGTTGGTTTGCTCCACAGACATGGCAACTGCCCTTTCTCTCTCCATTAATTAGCGGGGGAACAAAGAGCAAAGCCTGAAGCGTGCTTATCTGGGTCTAGCTGGCATGGAAGAAAGTCACGCACACCTTCTCTGGCTGGTGGCAGCAATGGGTCCCATCGGGGTCATAGTATTTCCCATTGGGCATCCCCAGCTCCTCTCATGGTTTACCTGGCTTGTGCTTGCAGCAGGATAGAAACCCAAGAAATCAAGCAGGAAGATCCAGCCTCAGGAATTTGCTCAGACATCTCAACACCTTTTTTGGGTTATGGAGAGCCACAAGCATCAGGTCCGTGCCGCCTGTCGCCCCAGCAGCCACGCAGGGAGGAGGCAGAGCCACTGTCTGCCGCCTCTCCCATTTCCCCAGCGGATGCAGGAATGCTTTGATGTCTGTTTCCCCAGCCCCAAGTGCCCAGCACCAGGATTAAACACCAGTCAGACCCCTCCACTCCCTCCAGATAAATCTCCTAAACTCAGGCAAGCCCCATTCAGAGGGATCCCAGCATTCCCCTCTTGCAGAATAAGGGTTAAAAATAGTTTCTCCCCTTGCACCTGCCCTTCCGAAGCCAAGACCATGTTTTATTTTTACAGCCCAGATTTCCTGGTGGTTGTCTACTCTCTGGGGCATAGAGGACAGGGACAAATAGAAAAATTATCTGTCTCAACAGTGCAAAGAAGGTAGGCAGCCTGGAAATTGCTTACACTACACATGGGTTGGAAGAAATCCTTCCCACTCTAACTTCTTTTTTGTATAGGGTCATGCTTTGAAACCAAGGCAGAAATGCAGGTCCAGGGGTGGTCCTTAGGAAAAATAGTGGAATTTGTTCCTTTTTGCATTTCTTTAGATGCCCCTTCAAGGGGCAGGAGGGCTGCAAAAATTGAAAATGGAATTGCTTGTTTGTGAGGGTGTTACATCTGTCTCTAAGACATTTTTGGGGTCTAAGTTAGCATCCCCTTCGCAGATCTCTGAAGCAGTGAAGGAAGCCTGGCTCAGCCCTGATTAAATGGTTTCAGTGAGGCTGAATTATTTTTTGTAAAAGCCTGTGTGTTTACATTTCATAAGCTTATTTTAAAACACATGTGTATACAAGAGCAGGCTTATTTATAAGGCAGAATAGACCACTGTGTCCTTACCTGACTTAAGTGTCAAGGAAGCAGCTTTTTTTTTACTTTTTACAAGTGCAGTTTAAAATAAAATACTGGTTTGCTGTGCGCCAGTGAATCTGCCCAAGTGGAGGTCAGGGCAAGGTCTTGTTTTCCAACTGTAAAAAGCTATTTTGCTTGTTTATGGAGCTTCCTCTTGCCAGCCGTCATTTTAGGTTAATCTGTTAATGACAGCTATAGGTAAAAAAAACCTCATTTCGATCCCCCAGCATACTGGCAAGCCTGCATTGCCAAAATCCCAAACTAGCCAGGCTTCCCAGCGAACAGGGTTTGGGAACTTTCCATGGGTAAAGCAGGATTTGCTGGGTGACCCATTCAGTCCAGGTTCTTGACAAGGTTTCTGGCTTCAAGTCCCCGATGGAAATACATGAGAAAGCCTTTTGAGCAGGGATCTTGGCACTTTCTGCTTCCCCTGGGGGAAGGATTTTATTCTTTATTCTTGGTTTTAACCATATGAACTGGCAACACACCAGCCCAGTGGCAGGAAGGTGAGGAGCACCTTCTGGTGATGCTGAAAGGCTGCAGGTTGATGTTGAAGTATGATGAGATGTTTCATATGGACCTTATGGCAGGATGGGGAGGGTGAGGAGAGCCCCAAGGAGCCACTAATTTACACAAAAGCAAAGTGAAGCTTTGACTGTAGGACATACAATTCATCTTGCACAAGGGACAAAAAGCCGTATGTGTTTTTATGCCTATGCTCGGGGATATTTTTTCTGCTTCTAACAAGCTTCCATGAAGCACATGGGCCTGGTGAGTACGAGCACGAAGGCCTAGGAGGTAAGGGGGTGGGCCGATAGCATTTATACCCAGGAAAGAGCTGAAGCAGACAGGGCATGAGGGATGGTTTTCCATCCAGCAAAGTTGTAAACCAAAGCCCTGGCCACTGGTGGTTATTTAAAGACTCCCGCGGCGCTTCCTGCGATGGGAAGGTGCTTGGCCTACGTTCAGGCTGGGCGACTGCTCTCTGCAAAGCCAAATAAACAGCAGCCACTTGAACTTTCCACCTTGCAGGCTCAGTCAGATGCCTTGTCCCCGGGCCACGACCAGGGGCTGTGCCTCAGATAGGCTTTGCGGACAAGCCTCCTTGGAGGATTCGGAGTGATGATGATGGTTTGGGGCTGAGGTGTGCTTCTCCTGTTGCACGAAGGACACCAAGGGAAGAGTTTGGTGCTGCTTGGAGCTGAGAGGGGGTGTCTAGGAAGGGAGATCTGTGTCTCCAGAATGGGCTGGGATGCCCTATGTGTGATTCCATGTTTTTCAGTGACCTTAGAGTGGGCAAAGAGAGAGGAAATTATATCCTTTAATGCTAGGCATGTACTTTAGATGCTAAATTTCCTGAGAGGAGCACAGTCCAAGTAGCCAGGACCAGAAATCTTGTGTGTCCATTAAGGCATGTTGGGGACGGGTGAGTGTGGTGACCGTCTCATCTGCAGGATGTCCATGAAGGTGCCAAGGCATCAATGGTGAGATGCCCGTGGTGATGCTTCATTGGTTGGGGAGCTTGGAGGTGGTTCCTTCCAACCTTAACCCTTCTGTGACAGTCAATATGAAATGTCAAACATTTGCCTGTATGTATTCTGGTGCTTTTATTGAGTTGTATTTAATGTGGTGCATGTCTCTCCCCACTTCTGACCCTTCCCTGGTGACCTGAGATGTTTCAGCAACTCACATGAACCCTGTGATGGATGGTCCTTCCTCACATCCAGTGGCAGCCCCTCAGCCTGGGAACTTTTGCAAGACTTGGCAGCAGGGATGTTGCAGGAGTATTTCACACAGGACCCAAAAATATTGCTGTCGGTGCAGCATCGGTCAGCCTGAACGCAGGGTCAGGTCCCTAAGAAATCAGACTGTTGACGAACAAGCTTGAGCGTATTCAAATGTATCGTCTGATTTTCTTGGACTGCAAAGTTTCCAAGGGAGCCAAAAAGCTGGCTGCTCTTCTTGTTGACTTTGCAGACCAGAAATACAGCCGAGTTCAGTGAAATAAGGAAGCTCAAATTCTTATATTGGTGTAGCATAGAAGGGAAAAGCTCAGTTTGGAAAAGCTCAAATGCCCGCTTTAGAGAGAAAAGCCCAAGGTGGTGTGCCCTGGCTCTGCTGCCTGCTCTCTGCCTGAACTCAGCATCAAGGATGATCGCTCGGGCATGGGGCAGCCCACAATATCTAGCCCCAGGACCAAAATCCTTGCTTGACACCCCTCTGAATGTCTAGCAAAGAAGAAAATCCAGGGGCATTTCTCTTGATCGAGGTCAACAAGGTGGGTCCACACAGGCATTTGGGGAGTGCAGATAAAAGCCGTGCCAGTACGTGCCAGCACTGAGCTGGGATGAGAGCGCAGGAGATGTCAGGCAGGAGCTAAGCATCGCTTTAAACTGCAAATGAACTCTGAAATGACAGTGAACTTGAAGCAGGCCCACATTTTGGGCCAGGCTGGCTGTGAATCAGCTCTGGAAAATGAAAGACGAAACTTTCTGACTTCAGTTCAAGTTATGAACTTATAAACTCCCAATTATCTGGTTTAATGGACACAAGCCAGAGGCAAACATCATTCAAGGCGAGTGTACGGGACAGCTTCCTGAAAATGAGCTCATTGAAAAAGGAGTGATTTGGAAACTAAAAGTTTGACTCAAAATCTCGTATTTTAAAAAGCTGGTTTAATTTGGCATGAAGATAATCTTGCTGTGGATCCCAGAGCTGCTCTTGTACATCCTCCATCCCTTTACTACTCTTTGCTAAGATGTAGGGACATGATAAATCACTTCCAAAAATGAAAGTTGAAAAAAATACTACATTTTAAGCCCATCAGAATGATGGCAAATGTGCAAAAAGCTTTTGCACAGGACAGCCACGTAAACTTACTCCTTTCCGCCGAGATAACAATCCCAGGCTGGCAGTGAACTATGGACAAGTGGGGGCAATGGGGTGGTCCATGGCCTGGCTGTGCTATTTCATGGCACAGCTTTGGGATGGGGGTTAGAATAGGGATGTCCCACATGTGGGTGCAGTTTTTGTCAGCAAATCTTAGTACTGCAGGGGTTTTTGCAGATGCTATTCCAGCATAAGGCTTTTTTTCCTCTGTTTCCCTTTAAAATACTGATTTCTTTTCTCTGTTACTTAAAAAATAGGTATATATTCCCCAAAACTGTCTTCAGGCATTAAGAAAATCAGAATACATGCCTGAAACTCTGCTAAGGATAAAAACGCAGAAAAGGCGTCATGCACACAGCTGGGAAGCAGTTCCTCCTGCAAGCTGCTAAAATTGGCATCTGCTAAAGTTAGTGGAGATTTCACTGAGCTCTTGTTTTTTTAATTGAAGTGGACGGGTCAAGGACTGGGGTTTTATCGGTGCCTTGGCATCAAAGGGATGCACCCGTGGTCCCAGCTGCTGGAAATCATCTTTGTCCTTGGGGCTGTGGCTGGAAGCTGGGAGGATGGCCGGGGCGTGCTGCTGGTGAGTACTTGGTGACACTGTCACCAGCTTTGGAGGCAGCAGTGCCCATGACAGTGCTCCTGCCCATCTCCTGCCTGCGGTTGTGCCAGCAAAGTGGGTTTGCTCAGAGTTAATCCTTGGCATTAACCAAAATCTCCTATTCCTACCCCTATGCAAGACTCATGCGCTGCGCCGGTCTCCTGGGAGCAGATTTGGGGCAGGTGCCCCTCTGTGGTTGAGTTAGATGAAGGCTCCATGGGTGCATCCATCCAAATGCAGGGCACTGCAGTCCTGCAGGGTCGTGGAGGCTCAGCCAGGGAGGCTGTGGGTCCAGCTTCACGGGAGAGGTCGGTCAGTGTTTCCAGACCCTCCAGGGAAGTGTCTTGGTGAGGTCCCCAAAGTCCTTCAGGTGCTACCATCGGGTGGAACAAAGCTCGAGGGAAGTCCTTCTGCTGTGTTTCTAGTAAATATCTGTCCAGGCTGTGCTAATGACAATGGAGAGGATGTGCTCCGTCTGTCTGACGAGCGACACTTACGGTATAGATCTGGAAACGGGGTGCGGAGTGTTTTATTGTCCAGCTGATAAAAGAAAATGCCAGGAAATTCCCACCTGGGAGCATGCAGCAGTTTTACACCCTGCCTGGGTGTTTAATAACAGCCCTTGGCTGCCTGTCCCAGTCCCCATGCTGCCCGCAGTGCTGTGCCAGGACAGCTGCCTGTTTGCAGGGAGATGGGCTGGGAACGGATGAAACTGAAAATAAACTTTTTTTTTTTTTTTTTAAATATAATTCCCCAAGGCGAGATCAGCTCCTGGGTGCCTTCACCAAGGCGGCTGTCGACGCCTCGATGCCCTCATGCCAGCAGGGCTGAGCCAAGCTGCGAAGTGGCTGACTTTGCGCCGGAGCAGACAAGCCCCATGCCCTGTGGCTGGAGGGGACATCTCCGGTGGCCCTCATCTCTCTGCTCCCTTGGGCTGGACCGCAGTGGGACAGCCTGTCCCTGGATTGGTTTTGCTGTTGATTGTCACGTGCGATGCCAAATTTAAATGATTTGTGAAACAGCGAAACATCCTTTGTGCTGGCTGCTGCGAGTACTCTATGCTATATAGAGTACAGCGCCTACAGGGCGCTGTAGTATCGTTTATCTGCTAAGATAATTAAAATAGTACGGATTTCAGCATGGAGCCAGGTATATTAATAGGAATGCCCTCATTTGGCTGCTTCTCCATACCACAGGAGCTTATAATGGGGGAATTGATCGAGCCCTAAGTCAGCGCTAGGTGTTTCTGCACTTCTGCAAGGTCTCTGTAGATTTTCCTCAATGTCAGCGTTTTCTGTTTGCTGCAGCCTGGTTCTTTAGGAAGCAGCATGAAAAAGAGATGAAGAAAAAGCCTCCTGGGGCGTACCCGTGACAGGCAGTGTGGCTGTCTGCCTCCCTTCTCAGGTTGAAACCACCTTGTGTGCCCCTTCGAGCAGAGGGGCAGGGACCACTGTGGCCGCATCTCAAAGCAAGTCCTTAACCCTGATGGCACCATCTTATTTTGCTCCTGGCCCATACAGCTGGCAAGGTTGCAGGCTTGCTGCCCTGTAGTCTCGCCAGTGTCAGCGGTGCCCCGTGGTGAAGCTTTTCGGAGCCCAGCGCAGCAGCTCGGTCTCTGGGAGCCTCTGTTGAGATGGTTGGAGCATCGCTGGACTGGAACGTGCCTCTACCTCTGGTCTTGCGTGGAGGGCCTTTTCCCTGCACAGCAGTTTTGGCTTTTTGCTTGTAATTGGGGTTGCTTTTTCATTCACCTCCTTTGCCCTTCCCCACTACCAAGAGACAGAGCATGTGCATGTGCATGTGCATCTCCAAAAATATTTACTATCATCAGTAGCTGGCTGTTGGCTTCATCATAAATGATGAATTTGGAGTTGCAGCTTAATTTACCCAGGGAAGCTCCTTTGCTTTCAGCTTGATTAGAGCCTGCTCCAGCTCAGCAAGGGTGGCCGGGAAATGCCACCCACACCGGGGTGTCAAAATGCCTCTGAAACCATCCAGGAGCCTAGCAGAGCCGGAGCAGCTTGCATATCTCCAGGCTATTAAAGCTTACCCCTGGGGCCAGGGAGGATGTGCAGAACACTGATGAAACACCAAGTCCTGCCTGTCCTGTCCCTGCCGGATCCGGCCACAGGAGCTGAGGAAGTTTTCCTGCTGAGCAGGGTGGGGAGGCTTCACATCTCAGCCTTTATTTAATTTTCAGGTGATAAAAGTGTTGCTTCCCTGCCCAGCGCTTCTGAGGAGCCAGCACGTTCAAACGCTTCCCTTTCTGCAGGGAATTTGCATTTCCCTAAAGGCAGCACTGGTTTTATGCAAATAGCCCAATGAAATAAAGTCAAAGCCAAAGCGTGCTCATGAGTAAGCATTCCTGGGCATTTCTTCAGCAGTCAAACACTGTTGCAAACCTTTCAGTGTTGCGAGGAGAAGCCACTGTGGGATCTTCCAGCCTGAAAAGCGCTGGGCGATGAGCACTTCACCTCCCTGTTGTCCTCCAAGAGCAGTAACAGTCTGGAAAGGTGCTTTGGGGTTGCAACATCCTGCGGTTGGATTTGCTTTTCCTGGGTGCACTGTTCCATGGGACGTGGCATCCCCGCTTGTTTGTTGCGGAGTTCACATGATGGTCCACAGCAGCACTGTAGGCAGGATGGGTTTCCTCGTCTTCCTGCCATTCCCCTGAGGACATGGTCCTTCTCCTTCAATGCTTTCCAAAATCACCTGGGCATGGCCCATAACAGCCAGGTGGGCTGTGCTGCAGGACCTTCTCCTTGCTTTGCTTGCTGGGATGGGGAGAGGAGTGAGTAGCAGCATCCCATGGTGGCTCTGACACCTGTTTGCAGCAGGCTTTTTGGTCATGCATATCATTACAATTTCTCAGATGCCAGGGTGTTTGCTGGCTTTTATAAAGCCACTGCTGGAAATCCTTCCTGTGAATGACAGGAATATGATTAGATGACTCTGTTCATCTTAAGTATCGAAGGAGAGTTCATTTAAGTGACAAGAAGCACCGGGATCTCTATAGTTTGCCGTCAGTTCCTTTTTTAGCCTGTTTTGCCTCAAACAGCAGCCAGGAGCAGCCTTGGCATTCCAGACGACCGCTGCATTGCAAGTGAGGATGTGATTTAAAACGTGCTCGTCTGGAGTGCCGGTAGCCTGCTTTCCACTTCTGGTTCACAGCCTGGAGGGAGACCAACTTGATTGTAACAGGGGAGCCCATTTTTACCGCCCAAGACCATGTCCTGAGCTGCAGCGTTGTAGGACTCTGGTCCCCTTGCAGAAGGGGTTTTCAGCACGTTTTCCTAAAGCTCAGACAGTCCTGTTCCAGTGAGGATTTTTAATCCCTTGGAAAATCTTGAATCCAGTTTGGAACCCACTTGATGAAGAGGTGAGCTGGGAGGATGCTGGCATGGAGACCCTCAGGTCACCTGGCCACCCTGGCCACTGGGCAGTCATAGAATCAGAGAATGGTTTGGGATGGAAGAGACCATGGGCTGGGACACCTTCCACTAGGTCAGGTTGCTCAAAGCTCCATCCATCCTGACCTTGAACACTTCCAGGGATGGGGCATCCACAGCTTCCTTGGGAAGTCTCTTCCACTGTCTCATCACCTTCATCATAAAGAATTACTTCCTTATGTCCAATCTAAATTTGCCTGCTTGGTTTAAAACCATTGCCCCTTGTCCTGTTACTACAGGCCATGGTAAAAAGTCTCAGCACTGGCTCAGCCTTCTTCCTCCAAAGTGATGCTCAGTCCTCCCTTTTCCTCCTCCTTCCAGTTTGTTCTTCCATCTCCCACGCTGATGGGGTGTAAATTGGGCCGAGGACGAGGGGACAAAGCTTTACATATCTGGGCTCAGCAACGGGCAAGCAGAGATACCGATGTCCCACCAGCAAGAACAGCTGCAACTTTTGGCATTTCGTCCCCTTTGATCATTTATTTGAAAGAAAACCACCTTTATTTGCTCTGCAAGCTCTTGCAGGCAGGGGACACCTCTTGGCACCTGCCAGCACAGTGTCCCTTGACGCTGGGGTTTTTGTGCAAGAGCGGCAGCGGCTCAGACCAAAGGGGTTTGTCCCTGTTCCTGGTTGTGGCCATGTGCAGGGTGTAGGAGAGGGTACAGGATCAGGCCATGCCCATAGCTGTGCTTCCAAACCTGGCAGGTCAGAGGTACCTGCTTTTATCCCCAGAGCTTTTCCAACATGTTGTCTTTGTAGAGCAATGGTCCTGCAGTGACCGGGGGGCTCTGCCATGACTTTTTTGCTGAAGCTAAGGATGTTTCTGGAAGGAGGTTGCAGGGAAAACTTTCTCTGCAGGACGTGGGCTTGGTGGGGTGAGCCAGGAGCTTGGCATGCCGGGGGTCTGCAGCGTGCCTGGGCACCGTCGTACCTTGCAGCATCCCACACAGGAGCAGGGCATCTTCCCATCTCCCTTAGCTTGCTCCATGGCTTTTAATTACCCTGGCTGACACCCATTATGTTTCCCGCAGTGTCTCTCCATATTATTAGTAGCACCGAGGGAGCACGTATAACCTGCATGCAGCATCTCTGCCCCATCCTGCTGGAAAGGGGAAGGGCTGTTTCCAGGGGAAGCCCTGGAAGGGCTGTTTCAAGGCATGGTTTCTGCTGGGGGATGACAGTGGTCAGGGCTGGTGAGGACAAGGAGGAGCCATCCCAGGCTTTTCCATGCAGCACTCTCCTCATCAGCTGGTGGCTGCCTTCAAAAGTGTTTCAGTGCCACTACAACGGAGAGGGCTGGTGGTGTTGCCGCCCACCAGCAGCCCGTCACAATATGTGTGGCTCTGTCCCCATGGCGTGAAATGTGTAGACCCAATACTGGGGAGCAAGGTTGAGATGTTTGGGAGGACAGCCCCTGAGAGCACAGGGTGTGGATGGTGGAAGAAGCTTAAGGACCCACAAACCCCATCTCAACCTGGTGCCATTGACTGGAAGAGCTGACTTTCTCCAGAGCTTGGCTTCTCTGGTCAATGCTGGCTGTAGCTTGATGCCACCAGAGAAGACCTTGCCATGGAGCTCATCACAGGCAGAGCATGTTTTCATCTTTTCTGTGCTGCCATCCCCAGCATGTCATGGAGCAGGGTGTACTTTCAACACTATCTGCAGGTCAAAATCCACCCGTTGGGTAGACTGAGTCCCCCGGAGCCCCCTTCTCCGTCAACAAATGTCCATCAAAGCCACCGCGGCTGGTTGGCATTGGGAGTTGTGCAAGACACACCGATGACGCAGAGAAGGCTGCCAGTGCCCTTTGGTCAGGGCTGCTGTTGGCTTGACGAGGAGGTACGACTGGGCGGCATAGGGACATCTTCACATTGGGATGGCACCGCTGAGTGGGGACATGCAAAATAGCAAAGTTCAGATCTGGTGGAAAATGGGGCAGTTGAAGAGCAGAGGCCAAAACATCAGTGCTGAGGGAGGCAGTGGAAAAACTAAATGCAGGCTGTACCTCTCCCAAAAATAGCCTCCCTGGCACAGGCTTAAGCTGTAGTTCGAAAGGGACGTCACAACAGACCCCCCCGTGCTCCTCTCAGGGAGCTGCCATTGACCATGCTCCTGGTGCTTCCCCCGTAAGAGGCATCGCTCCCCACCCGCATTTTGCCATTCAGACACCTGCCACGAGTATTAAATTTGCTCAAAATGCTGCAAGAAACCACAAGAAAAGATGAGCAGATGTTCAGCCGCGCCAGAGATTTGGGGTAGGAGAGGCACATGGCTGTGGCAGTTGTCGGGGGGGGGGGGGAACCACTGGGGTCGGCTTGCCCCCCCTATTTGTGTTTTGGGGCGAGGATACTACTTAGGAATTTTTTTCTTTCCAAGGATGCTCCTGGGCAAGGCAGGAAGCCTGGAAATGCCCCATCAGATACAGAATTGCTTTTTTTTCCTGACTCCTCTAGCCAAAAGAAATTCCTGGAGGATGGGGGGGAGCTGTCCCCCAGTATTTGGGGTGCCTGACTTCCCTGTGCATCGGGCACTGGAGCGTGGGGACCAGCCAAGCCTTTCACCCCCCCAGAAAACCCCTCTGGGACGCACCCTCTACAGATTTGGGAGGAAGCCAGCCCAAAGCCTGCTATTACTTTTCCCCATGGAGTTGGCCTCTCTTCCGCCCCCTTTTTTATTTTTTTTCCTCCTTTCCCTTCAAATCCAAGCCAGGAAAAGCCTCTGACGTCGGCACCACGGCTGCGAGCTCCTCGTGGCTGCTGGGGGAAGGCGGCGGAGGGGATATCCCGGATCATAAAACCAGGATCTTGCTGTGAGCGGGGCCGCCGCTGGCTGCCCGTGAGTTGTCCACTGCCGGGGACGGGATGGGAGGGATGGGCAGGGGACTGCGTTTGGCTGGGGGAGGGTCCTTTTCTCCCTAGTGCTGAACATTTGGGACCTTTTTGTGGTTTTTATGAGCTGCTTCTGGTGGTTGAATCTCGTATTGTGCAAGAAGGAGTTAGGTTAAAAAATACCATCTATTCATACACCTCAAATTTGAGCTGCTTGGGGGTTGCATGTGGGGAGAAAACATGGAATTGCAGCTAAAGGGCTGTTTAAGAGGTGCCTGGAGCATCTTGTGTTTCCTCTGCGGCATTGCCCGACGAGCACTGGACGGGAGAGGCAGGCCTGGCACTGGTGGCCATCACAGGCATCCTTACATCAGCACGGGGTCCGTGTCCCGTCAGGGTTGTGGACCAGCACCAAAGTGGGCGAAAGGGAAAAACAACTTCCGAAGGGCTGGTTTAGGCTTTTTCCACACTGCCTCAGCCTCTCTTCAAAGAAAAAAGGTGCAAATAAAAGACAAAAAGGGGTCGATTATGTTAGCAGGGCCTCTGGTGCATTCCCAGCTTGCACAATGCTGGGAGGACTGTGCTCTTCTTTTTATCTGTCTGGCTCGCTGTCTAATCTTCCCCATTCTTCTCTCTTTCCAAGTCTCCTAAGTGCCTCCTGCTTGCGAATCTCCATACCGACATCATGCCAGCGTCTTTCCCTGCTGCCTAAATACCACCAAACTCCTTTAAATCTGACAGAAGCTATAAAATCAGGGGCCATACGGCTCTTTTCTGCAAGTTTACATGTTAGCTCGCGTTTACCGCGTGCCAAAAAGGATGTGGAGGAAGATGCATGACCTAGTTTATCTTGCAGGTGCGTTTTGGTGGGCTGCCGAGAGCTCCCCATCCCTCTCCCTCTGCACCCGTGCAATTTTCATCCTCCTTGCTGTTTTTGCTCAGGAAACATGCCCTGCATCGAAAGAAACAAACAAAAAAATAACCCCTTGGAGGAAAAACCCCATGATGCTTCCCAGGCAGATGGTGCCAGGCACTGCTCTGCTCCCCACAGCAGATACCCCGCAGCCACCGCTGCCTCCCCTCCCCACGGTACCCCGCATGGCTTTTCCAGGACATCCCCATCTGCTCCTTCCAGCTCTGCACCTGGAGCAGGATGTGCCAGTGGCTGCTTACACCTCTGCCCCCAGATGCCGGCTCCTGCGGGGTGTTTTGTTTCCGTTGCTCTCCTCCCGGATCTTCCCTGTTTCCTTCCGCACGGATGCAGCCAGAGGAAATCTCAGCACATTGGCTTTCCTCTGGCTGGGTCCCGGCTGCGGTCGTAGGCTGGGGACAGCACTGTGGCTCTCTATGTCCTGGGATCTATCCTTCCTGGCAGTGGTGCTGGTGGTGCTGGTGGTAGTGGTTGTAGTGCTGGTGGGTCTCCTCGTGTGGACAACCAAGCCTCGTAGACCTGCTTACTGTGGTCACACGTGGCAGTGGTAGAGGTGTGCAGAACTGCTACGTGGTAATAACTGGGAAACTCAGAAACTTGCATTCAGTTTTCAGGGGGGTGGAAATGCTTGTTGTGGAGGTAGGATTGAAAGGGGGGAGAGTAGGAGTTGATCAGCCATAAGGAGAAAGGGCTGGTCGGTGTCTTGCTACATGGGTTGAAACCAGGGGAGAGGTCAAGCAAATGTAACACAGATGGGTGTTTTATTAGATTTTTCTGAAGGTGAACTTTGACCGTGAGATGAGCTCACTCGGGAGGTAGCTATATTTATATATGGGGTAAGATACAGATTGTTTGGGTGAGAAAGAGCCTTTGTTCCAAGTCCCACTGCTAAAGCCCACGTGGAGCGACTGTTTGGCTCTGCAAAGTTTCCTTTTCCTTTGCTTGGGGAGTTGCTGTGTTCAGGAGAACCTGACTTCACCAGCTGCATCCCGCTAGCCTGAGTACCAGCAGCAAGGCCATCAGGTCACAGCTCCAGCCAAGCCCTTTCCTTAACTGCAGCAAAGAAGACTTGGCCTTTATTTTGCATCAAGGTGCCAGGAGGAAGAGCAGCCTCATCCCTGCATGCTCTGTGCCTGGATGGCTGGGATGAGGCCAAGACAGGCATAATGGAGCTGCCACACTGCAAAGGAATAATTAGGAGAGCCCCATGATCCCCTCCACATTGGGCTGTAGGCAGGGACGTGATGGCTTAGTGGTCCCCATCCCCCAGAGCAGCATCCTCCACTGCTGTCCTGCCACCGTGGGGTACATTCACTCTGGATCCTTGCTGGGCTCTTGGGTGCAAAACTTTGTGTGGAAGAACCAGAAACTTCCACAATCATGGCACAAAACGTCACTGTGGCTCACACATACGTGTGTCTTTTGGGGGCTTTGCAAGGAAGAAGCCCACCATGTCGCATTAATACTTGTGGAAATTCAAAGGCAAGTATTGCCGGTGAAGCTTTGAGATGAGCTTGCAGGTGTTGGGGTGGCAGTGATGGGCACATTGGAGGGGGGGTGGCAACAGGGTACCCGGATCCTCCGATTATCCATGCTGGATTTCCTTCATTGAGCTTCATCCTGATGGGTTTGAGCCTGAAAGGCCAGTGCTGCACTGCTGAGCATCCTTATCCAGGTCTTGCTTACTGTGTCCTCACATGCTTTATTAGATCCCTGTAGTGCTCACGTCAGAAGGATATTTATTCACTTGGCAGATTATTAATATTCGCTGAAAAACCCTTTTCCACATTATTCTGCCATGCTTAATATGGTGACCATCATCGCAGCCTGTAGCACTGGGGATGATTTGCAATTGAATATCCATTAGGGATTTAGGGACTTTGGGGCTGAATTGCCGGGACATGCAGTTGCCAAAATACTTGAAACGCTTCCACTAGAGAGGAGACCTTGTGGGAAAGGAGCACTCGCTGTTCTCGTATGCAAGCGGTTCCCAGTGAACCTCCGTTACTGGCAGCAAGCACACCCAAGCTAATAAAAAATTATATGGGATCCAGAGTGCCGATGGAGCACGAACCATGTGTTGGATGACGATGGGGAGCAAGCTACCGCTCCCAGCGTGCGATGCTGGCGTTGGGGCTCACAGCAGCTCCTAGTCCCACGGCGTTGCTCAGTGGATGGGTTTAATCCAGGGCATGGTTTGTATTAACATGACCTTGCAGCCAGTTAAAACGGGACATAAGGTTGTTTGGGGTAGGGAAAAAGTTGAGTTTTACTGCTTTTCCTTGTGCACTGCAAGCATCTCTCATGCTGGTGCATCGAGCCCCAAGGGGCAGAAGGCAAGATGTTGTTAAATGTAGTGGAAGCTGAAAGAGCTGAGAGCCAAAGGCGTTAAAAGCAGAAGATCCTTGGGTCCTTTGCTTCAGAGAAACTGGGTTTGCAAGGGGATGATTTGGGGCAATACCTGCGTTCCAGCCACTCTTCCCTTTGAGCAAGCATCTGTGGCTACCCATCCCTTCTGCCTCCCGTCCCTTTAGAGGGCTTTAACCTCTTCTTTTTCCTTGAAGCAAATAGAGAAGGAGGGAAGAAGCTTGCTGAGGGGGTTGCCAGCATGTTTTTCTTGGAAAACATTCACTCACTGGGTTGCTGGTTCTTTTCGTGGCAGCGCTGGCCCACAGCTTAGCAGCTGGACCTCTAGGAGCCACATAGCCAAAACCAGCCCAAAATTACCCTCCAGAAATACCATTTCTTACCTGGCCACGATAAGCTCATCTCCAGGGGGAGGAGATCCCGCAAGTGAAGAGATGAATGGGGGACATCACTGGAAAAGCATATTGAGCCCAGAGGGAGAGGAGGTTTCCCATCCCATCTTGCAGGATCATTGAAAACTTTGAGCAAAGATCCGAGCTGCTGTGGTCCAGCTGGGGAGGGTGAGCTGCTTTGCGGGGGTCAACATCGCCTGGGGCCTGAGCTGCTCTGAATCAGACCCAGAATGCTGCTGGGAGGCAGCTCTCACCTTGCTCCCATCCCTCGGCTGAGCTTCCAGCCTCCATCAGCTGCTAAAATCTGATTTTCTCAATGGACACTGGAAAATCCCACCCCCCC
>JANZLQ010000029.1:49570285-49584828 GCA_026212715.1 Elanus axillaris | reverse complement strand
CCCCCCCCCCGCCCCAGGATGTCCCACTCACCCCCTGCAGCCCAGGCAGGGTTTGAACTTTGCAGAGCATCCTTGCAGGGCTGATTATTACTGTTCTTCAGCATCCTTCAAAAAAAAACCCAACCCAAAAACAACACACCCCAACTGAAGGAGCCCATGGCTCGACACTTCTGGGCCACGAGTCTCCATCGCAAACCACATAGCTGGTTTTGTCCTATCTTCCCAGATCCTTTTACGGGTAAAAAAAAAACAAAAAAAAGAGTTAGGAGTGATAGGACACAATTGACAAGGGGGTTTGGGGCAACTAAGGAGGATGGAGACATACGAGGGTCTGCAGAGGAGCTGGGGATAGCTCAGTGCTGATATCCCTCTGAGTTTTGGCCCTTTCCCAGCTCCTAGCCCCCTCTAAGCACCTTTCCAAAATCCCAGCTACAAACCCATGGGCACAAAGACGTGCTGTGTACCAGGGCAGTGCCAGGGCTCGCACGTACTGCCAATAATAAATTAGTGCCCTGCCAGCATCAAAGTCCCACTATTTAAGCAGCCAAGCTGGGCACATTTAGGAGAGCAACGTGCTTCCCCTTGCCACCTCACCTGGCTTTTTTTCCTTTTGCTATTTGATTTTTTCATTCCTGGGGACCACTGGTGAAGCAGGAGGTGAGTGAGTGGGTTGTAAGTGATGCTCAGGCACAGAGGATCCCGGCGACAGCACCCAGGTGGTGTGATGAGCTGGTGGATGCTCAGTGCACCTCCCTGCTCCCACCTTGTCTTGTTGCATCAGGATAAAACAACCCAGAGGGGAAAGTTTCTTGGCTCTGGGGCATTAGGAGAAGAGGCGAGTGGGTGCATACTGGCCTGGCTCGAGTTACTTATGTGCTTATGGTCTATTTTGAGGCTCCGGCCACGTGGCACTAAGCAGCCGCTGACCCAGGGAAGGGACCAGCTTCAAAACAAGAGTCTGGTGGGTAACAACCCACGGAAGCACCAGGTTTCCCTTTGCTCCGAGCAGGACTGGCAGCACCCTTGCTTCCCCACCGGGCTGATCCTCTCTTGGGTTTTGGCATCTCCACGGTGGGAACTGATTTTTCTTTTCTAATTTTTCCCATTGCCATCCTTGAAGGCAAAGATGCCCCAGGTTGTGAGGCTGGGATACTTTATAGGGAGTGATGTGCTGGCAGGAATGGGGATGCAGATGTGCAAGCAGGGAGACACATCCATCACTAGCACCGGCAAAACGGCGCAGCTGTGACCCCCTCCTCTGCTCCCCCCCGCCCCAAGAAAGCTCATTTGCGGGTGGCTTAGTTTGCCTAAGAGCATTAGAGGTGCATTTGGTGGACATTAGCCGCTCGAGCAGCACCAGGAGCATGTGGCTGATTAGGGGCAGCGGTGGCTGGTTTCGGGCAGAGCGCCGGATTTGGGGCAGAAATATTCGCTGTGCTTTTCGGGGACTCAAAGGTGAGGTCTTGGGGGGACAAGATGGGGGCCGAGGGGGGTTCAGCTCTCATGGCTCGGGTGCTTGAATACACCAGCCATGTGCTGATGTTGGGTGGCATAAGAGCAAGCCCCTTCCCTGCCATGTGGTTTTCCCTTTTGCGGGGAAATGAGAGTTGTCCCCCTGGCTTTCTGGTGCCATTTCAGATGATCCTAAAGTTATTTCTTTAAATCCCACCTCATTTTCTAATCTACGGCCTCCTGCAAACGATGAGCGTGGTCAGGGTTGCACGTATGGGAGCCACCCTGGGGAGGAGGACCCTCACCACCGTGTTTTCCTTTCCTTCCCCTGCAGCCTCGCTCTCTGCTGGGATTTATGGAGGTGCTGAGGAGCAGCTCTGAGCCCCGCAGACCCCGTCAGCCAACCCCCTAAAGCAGCGCCCGGCCGCTTCACCTCATCTCGCCCGGCATCCCGACCCTCCGACTCAACCATTCAAGGCTCCCGTGCATGGATCGCCCCAGCGAGGGACCGCTGCCGGACGCCGCCGACACAGCCCCGTAGGCTCCCGGCCCCCCGTGCCGCCCCCAAGTACTCCACATACCCCGATGGGGTAACGTGACGGGGGTCACCCTCCCGCCACCGCCACCCCCCCATATGCAGAGGCCTTTCTAGAGCGCCGGGGAGCGCACGGCACCGGAGGCGGCAGCCGCTCGCCGTTGCGCACACGCCGAGGACACCGACACTACAGCAAAGGGATTTTTTTTTTAATTATTATTATTATTATCATTAATATTATTTTTCCCATCTGGCTTTTTACCCTGGGGGGCTTGCAGTGTGTCGAGGAAGCCAGCACACTCCCAGGAGCTGGGATTATTTGCACAACGTCTGTATATTGAGTTCTCGATCCTGTTTTATTTTTATTTTTTAAGTGCAGAGGGGTGGTTGGTTTTTTTTTTTTCCCCTCCACGCCACACTTTTCTTGGTTTTTTTCCCCACTGCCATCAGCACCACCTCACCCTCCTCCCATCCCACCATGGCCCGGATGAACCGCCCTGCGCCGGTGGAGGTCTGCTACAAAAACATGAGGTTCCTGATCACCCACAACCCTACCAATGCCACGCTCAGCACCTTCTTGGAGGTAAGGAGGGGAGGCTGGAAGTGGGGCACCAGGGTCCAGCAGCACGTTTTAGGGCTAAAAGCCAATGTTGAGATGCAACAGGGATCAGTCCTGTGTAGGATGAGGCAGCAGCACATCCCCTTCGGTACCACAGCCCCCGGCAGCATCCCACGGCGGTGGGTGCAATCACCTCCAGCTTTTTGGGGTTGGATGTTTTGGAGGACCCCATGCGTGATGTCTGAGCACAGTGGAGATGGAGCAGAGTTTCCCCATTCCTGTTGCATCCCCTGCCAGCTCCACCAGCACATCACATCAAGGGGCTTTGCAATCATGCACATGGATGCACACAACCTCTCCTGCATCTCCCAGCACCTCAATAAGGACTTTTCCTCCCAAATACCCCACCATCTTTCCAATGCCCACAGTGTTTTGGGCAGGGCACAAGATGCTGGAGGGCTTGGTGTTGCAAGCGCCAGCGATGGTGCCCTGCCTGGGAGTGCTGCCTCCAGCATTGGCAGCAGCTGGGAGTTAGGGAGGGGGATTAATGGATGCATGTCTGTGGTCTGGGACGAAAGGCTTCAACTTGCTCTTTTATCAATGCCTGGGGGAAACACCATGTCCTGCAGGTTCAGTTGAGCTGTCACAAGCAGCTTCTGCTTACAAGGAGTCATTTTGGGATGTTACTGCATTCAGGGCAGCGGGGGGGACCTGGGGCTGCATGTGAGCCTGGTGAAGAGTTTTTGCCTTAAACTGTGTTGAGGTCTGATGTGTTGGCACCAGAGGCATCCTCTGAGCTCAAGGAAACCCCCCCCCAATGCAAACCTGAAAAAAACCCATGTGAGTGCCACCAGCCTGGAATGCCACAGGAAGGTGGTTGCAATTTGGGGACAGCCACCCCATACCCTGCACGCTGTGCACAAGGCAATGGGGGTGGCACCAGTGGGAATGGGGAAAAATTCCCCTTTTCCTCCAGCCTCTTAGATTTTTGGCCGAGCTGCTAAGTGTGCGGGGGTTTGCCGTGGTCTGGCAAGCACACATGGGGAACGAAGGAGATAAATCATTGAAGGGGATGATCTCACACGGTGCCCGGTGAGGCCGGTACGCTGGCACGTAATCCGGGAGCAATCCTTGCGGCGGGTGATAAGCCACGCTGGAAACAGCCCAAGTCCCATGCCCAAGCCTGCAGCGTGTTGGAATGATGATGGAATATGGCAAAGAGGTCAAGAAGGAGCCCCTGAGCAATCTGCAAGATGCAAGCATGGTTGGTGGGGTGTGCTACGACCCCCTCCCCAGCCTATGCATTTCTGCAGTGGGAGTTGTGACCTTGCTGAGCAAAAATAATTTCTCCTTTGGGGGACTTGCACCTGTGTTGGGGTTGTTTCTTTGCCTGGGCTGTAAAGTCCCTGCTGGTGTGGCCATCAGGGCTTAAAAATAAACAGCCCCGTTGTTGCTCATGACTCCAAGGAGTCGTGAAGGTGCTGGGTAAAAATCCTAACGTGGCCACGTGGCTTGGTGCCATTAGATTTCATGTTTCTCTGTGCTTCCCAGGCTGGATGGACCACAGGGGGTCTGCTGAAGGGTCCAGAGATGGGGCACGGCACTGGTTTAGGGTCCATAGCACTCCATGTGGACATAGCAGGGCTCAGCTATGTTGGGGTTAACTGGGGTGCAACTGGCAGGGCTTTTTCAGACTCGTCCTTCTCCTTCCCTTCCCAGGACCTGAAGAAGTATGGTGCCACCACGGTTGTGCGAGTGTGCGAAGTGACCTATGACAAGACCCCCCTGGAGAAGGATGGCATCACTGTCATGGTAGGTGGGCAGCAGGATGGGCATCAGGGGGCCCCCCACACACCCCCTCCCCATGCTTAAATACCCCCAGCCCACCGGTCTGCTAAAACCTCTGCATTTCAGATAGACCGAAGTGGCATCGCGCTTGCCTGGGAGCAGGGTTTGAAGCCTAATTTCATCCTCAGGGTGAGGCAGGCGAGCTCCCCGCTCCCCGAGCTGAGATGGGGCTGGTGCTTTAAAAAAAGAAAGTGCTGCCCACGCACCCGAAACTGTGACTCATACGGTTGAGTCGGCAGCTGCCTTCCCTGCCTGTCCGTCAGGCTTTAAAGCATCCAGGGGATGGGAGCGCCTGATCCCACGTGGAAAATGTACATGGTTCCCTTTACCCCCCCCCGGGGGGGGAGGTTGTGCAGGTTTTTTGCTTTTCCAGCAGCCGGCTGGTGCAGCTCTGGGGGACAAAAGGGAGCAGGCAGCAAGCAGGAAAAGGCAAGGAGGCAAAGCAGGCAGCTGCCTGGGCTGCATCTTGGCTGATAAGTAGTTGGAGATGATGTCAGGCGTGATTGCCCTGCCAGGGAGTTCAGCTCCAGCTGGAAAGTGAAGCTCTGCTTGTTGTTTAGGAAAGGGTTTGGAAATGCCTCGTGCCTCCTGGGGTGGTCCTCTGTGTGCAGGTCCTCTCTATGTAGCTCTCTCTGTATAATGTATACCCTAGAGAGAGATTAACTATATCCTAGATCCTCTGGGACATAGGTAGATAATAGATAATAGATCCTATGTCTCTCTAGTTACAGATCCTCCAGATGCAGATCTCGCTAGATGCAATGTCTCTGTAGGATATATCTTATCCTATAGAGGAAGATAGCTGTATGCTACATATAGAATCTGTTTGTAGGATATTATATCTGCTTGCTTACATGCCACATTCTGCCTTTTACCCTGTTTCTGACTGGAGTCCTCCAGTCTGAGTTTTTATATCTAGGATATACATACCTCTCTACCTATCTTAGATAGAGAGATATCTATATCTCGGATTTGTTTTAATGTAGGGAGATATCAATATCTTAGATACAGAAACTCTATGACACTGTATAGAAACTGTATATCTTCTATATATAAGTTTATATAACTCTATAGAAACTATGTAAGGTCTATCACATGGAGAGATATGTGTCCTATGTATCTATGGATAGATACATCTATGCAGGTACAGAGATATCTCTTAATATACGTATATCAAATATATCTATATATAGGCTATACCTATATATCTTAATCCCTTTCTTTGGGGAAGAGGCACAAGCTAGTTGAGGTCTGACTCTGGTGTGGTGTGACTAGGTGCCAGCGTCTGCAGTCACAGTTCCCACACATACAGTTGTTCCCGCCTGGAAACGCTCCTCAGGTGTTTTGGACACGCTCCCTGGGTGCTTCAGACACCTCCTCTTCTTTCAGCTCCTCTGTGTGCCACAGGGGATCCTGAGCAATCTCTAGAGCTGATGGCAGTTCCCAAGTTGTGCCGTGTGTCCTATGCCGTGGACATTTGCTTGGCAGCTCTTCCAGCAGGTTGGAGATGGAGCAGAAATCCTGCTGGCGAACCAGTGCTGTGCAGGTTTCACTGTAGGAAGGTTAATGGTGCGGAATGGATATATGGCATTGGATATAGCAATACTGTTTAATATCTTCATCAGTGATGTTGATAGTGGGATTGAGTGCACCCTCCGCAAGTTTGCAGGTGACACCAAGCTGAGTGGTGCAGTAGATACGCTAGAGGGAAGGGATGCCAACCAGAGGAACCTTGAGAGGTTTGGGAGTGGGGCCCTGCAAACCTCATGAAGTTCAGCAAGGCCACGGGCAAGGTCCTGCACCTGGGTTGGGGTGAGCCCAAGTGTGGATAGAGGCTGGGCAATGAGTGGATCGAGAGCAGCCCCGTGGAGAAGGACTGGGGGGCACTGGTGGGTGAGAGAGTGGACATGAGCCAACAATGTGCGCTCACAGCCCAGAAAGCTAATGATCTCCTGGACTGCATCAAAAGAAGCGTGGCCAGCAGGTCAAGGGAGGTGATTCTGCCCCTCTGCTCCACTCTCATGAGATCCCACCTGATGTACTGCATCCAGCTGTGGGGACTCCAGCATAAGAAAGACATGGACCTGTTGGAGCAGGTCCAGAGGAGGCCACAGAAATGGTCAGAGGGCTGGAACACCTCTGCTGTAGAGAAAGGCTGAGAGAGTTGGGGTTGTTCAGCCTGGAGATCAGAAGGTTCCAACGGGACCTTATTGCAGCCTTTCAGTATAGAATGGAGGCTTATATGAAAGATAACGACTTTTTACCAGGGCCAGTTGCGATAGGGGTAGGGGTAGGTTTAAATGAGACATAAGGAGGAAATTTTTTATGATGAGGGTGGTGAGACAGCGGAACAGGTTGTGCAGAGAAGTTGTGGGTGCCCCATCATTGGAAATGTTCCCGGTCAGGTTGGACGGGGCTCTGAGCAACATGATCTAGTGACAGATGTCCCTGCCCATGGCGGGGGGAATGGACTAGACAGTATTTGAAGGTCTCTTCCACCCCAAACCATTCTATGATTCAGTGATATTTTGATATGGTGCGTCTTCCCCGGTGCGAGCCTGGTGACCTGCACTCATGGCTGAAGCGGTGCTTTCCGGGCACTGCAGGGAGGAGATGGTCTTGCTGGATGGGCTGGCTGAAGCATTAGGATACCCAACATGCTCTTTTCCTAGCAAAGCCCAACTGAAACCACATTACCTGTTCAAACACTGAAGCTCAGCTCAGCTCAGCTCAGCAGCTTCTTTTGCCATCTTATGCAAAGGATGACTCCAGCACAGCAGCTTAGTGACTCACTCCTCAAACATGAGGATTACAACCCCATGCTTCCCACTCACCGGGGATCAATGTGCCACATCACCTCCAAGCATTGCTCACCTGCCTGTCCCCTTCTCCCACTGCTGTATGGCCAGTGGCCAAATTCCTCCTGCTAGCTCCATTTTGGGAGAGAATTCCACAGTTTGAGAGAGACATGCCGCCTCGACTGGCTGGGGAGAGACCGTCCCTTCCCCAAAATGCTGGAGCGGTCACAGGCAAGCGGGGGACACTTTTCCCCCATAGCAGAGCTCAGGGACGGGGGACACTTAATGCAAGACCTGTTTTACCCACTTCATCACTGAGCCTCAGTGTTGAGTCTGTGCAGCTCAAGGATGAAGCTCAGAAGATGGGCACTTTTTTTTTTCCCCCTGAAGAGCCTTTCCTGAAGGATGCTATTTAAATGGCCCCATTTGGAGGGGTGTCCCTCTGGAAGGATGGAGCCCTTCAGCTCTCCCTAGGGCTGTGGAAGGGGTCCCCAGAGCATCCTTTTGGGGCTTGTGTGTTCACCTTCCCCTCCACGCGTGCAGCCAGCTGAATTTCGGCACCGCATCAGGCCCTGAGATTTCAACCACCCCCAAGACACCTTTGCTCAAACTTCCTACAAAGTGGCTTTGCGCTCCCAAGTGCTGGATTTAGACAGGAGCTGGCAGGGGGAAGGGTGGGAGTTGCAGCTCCCCGAAGCTCAGTGCAGTTATCCAAATGGGAAGGAGGCAGACGATGGCCACCCTGGTCTGCAGAGGCAGGACACAGGGACCGTGTGGCAGGTCCTGTAGGTGCTCCTGAAGGCTGAACCTGTCCATAGAAGATGGGAGGACCCCAGATCTAGACTCGTATGACTGCAAGCCCTGAGCTGAAGCAGCCAGGGGATTCCTGTGTGCCAACCAGTGCCGCAAAACCTGCTACATCCCCGTGGAGCTGCACTGTGAGCCCAGTTCCTGGCACATGCATCCGCCTCCCCGCTGCCAAGATCCCAAACACCATTGCCCTGAGTAAAAAGCAATCCCCTGAGTTTTTTCCCCAGGGTCTGACAGTATTTCTCTCTTCCCCTGACCTTGCCCCTACCTTGCAGGATTGGCCGTTTGATGATGGAGCACCTCCTCCCAGCAAGATAGTGGAAGATTGGCTCAACTTGCTGAAGACCAAGTTCTGCGAAGACCCTGGCTGCTGTGTGGCCGTGCACTGCGTGGCCGGCCTGGGACGGTAAGTCAGAACTTGGCACCCCGGCTGCCACCCCAACCATGAAGGGGAAAGAGGGAAGACCATGCCAGCTCTCCTTTTTCCACCCTAGAGCAGGGTTTTTGCATGCAGTGGAGACCTTAGCAGGAATAGATGTTGACAGGGGGGCTGCTGCCTGAGCTCGTCCTTGCACTTCTCACGGCCAAATCCTGGGCACCAGGGGGAACCCAGGTTGCTTGGTGCTGTCCTGCCAGTGCCTCACAGTGATTTTACTTTTGCTAAGAGCTTGTCATGGAGATATTGCAATATGCTTCCCACTACATCCGGAAACCATTGCGTTTCAAGAGCTGCTGTGTTTTGCTGCTCCCCCCACTGCAGGTCAGGTTTTGCATGTGTATTTACATCCACTTTTCCAATAGATTTGCCTCCAAAATCCTCATGCTCATTAGAAGAGCAGTAAACAGCTGCCAGCCCTGTCCTGGGCGGTTTACCCCTAAAATCACCCATTCCTTGGGGCAGCACTTGCAGCCAAATGGCAAGAAATTACAAACTAAAAGCCAGCACTGGCAATTGCCCTCAATGCCACCATTACAGCCCTGCAGTGTTTCCCCTCCACCCCAGGACAAGATGTCAGCCTCTGGGCCACATGGTTGGGGAGTGACCACCACTGCCATTTGCCTTTCAGCGCTCCCGTCCTCGTCGCACTGGCCTTGATTGAGAGTGGGATGAAGTACGAAGATGCCATCCAGTTCATCCGACAGTAAGTAGAGCGGCGTTTTGGTGTCGGGGGAGAAAGCAGCCCCTCTCTGAGGGAACGGAGAGATCTGGGCTGTCCCAGAGATTTTTCAGGGTGCTGGGGTTGCTTTTTCTCTGCTTTGGGAGAGGAAAAGGGAGGTGCTGGCATTGAGCACCCTGTGACTTTGCATCAGGACTGCAGGAGGCTGGGGCAGCAGCTGGGAGCATCCCTGAGGGGCTTTTGGCAGGCACCCTGCTTCTGCCAGCTGCTCACGCATTTCTTCCCCAGCTCTCCCTGTCCTGAGACTCCCAGGGCAGAGGAGTGAGAAAAGCTGCTGGGGTCGGTGCCCGTCTCCGTCCCTGGAGGATGCACACGGCCGCAGCCTCCAAAATCCCTTACTGTTCCAGGCAGGGGGGTTCAGCACCCTGACAGGGCTGGGCTCAGGGTGCGGGGGGTCTTCTCCTGCCACACTGACTGTGCCGACCCTTCTCTGTCCCCGCAGGAAGCGCAGAGGAGCCATCAACAGCAAGCAGCTGACGTACTTGGAAAAATACCGACCAAAGCAGAGACTCCGATTTAAGGACCCTCATAACCACAAGAACAAATGCTGCATCATGTAACCTCAATGACCTCTTGCCAAAATCCGTGCACACAGACACCCGGGCACTCGCACACATCCCACCCCCTCACCTCCTTGCCCAGCCCTGCACACCCCACGCGCCACCCCACTGCCAGGGCTGGGGTGGGGGGACATGGAGCACCACCGACGTGTTCTGGCACCCACAGCACGGTCATCTTGCCGAACCCCCCTGAAAAAGGTTGTTCTCTCCAGCTACAGCCCCGAGGAGGGAAGGCAGCGCTGCCCTTTTTGACTCTTGGTGTTAGCAGGCAATGAGCTCACGTGACGGTTCTTCATCGCCTTCCTCCTCCTCCTCCCTTTCCCCTCCCGTTCCACTGAGAGGGATGGGTGAAGGGTGCTTGGTTTGGAGTAACGCAGGCAGGGCTGTGCCAGCTGAGAAGGGATGGGGAGCAGGAGGGCCAGAGCATCCCCAGAAAAACCCTTTCCCACCTCTTCCCTATAAATAAGGGCTGCAGCAGCGGGGATGGAGGTGGGGATGGCGCAGTGGCCTCACAGGGGAAGATGGTGACAGCAGGGAGAGGTGAAGGGGGCTTGTAGCTTGGTGCTGGCCCTGTGGCCGTGGGAATGGCTGCGCTAATTCTCCCCAGCCCCATTTTCTTTCTTATGGCTTCCTCTCCCACTTCATCATCTCCCCCTTGCCTTGATGCCAGCTGGGATGCTGCAGCTGGGGCTCGCTGGGGGCTCACTGCAGCAAAGGCAGGGGTGCTGGGAAGCTCGGGGACCGTGGCAGGGCTTTGAGGCACCCAGCTTTGCCGGGGTGCAGGGTCAGCACTGGGTCCCCCAAAGTGTGGGGCGCTCTTATTTATAGCTTCCAAATTCAACGCACAGGGTGGTGGGTTCTCTCCTGTCGTGTCCCCATCACTAAGCCGTGGCGCAAACCCCAATTCTGGCTGCAATGCCCTGGGGATGCAATGTGCATCTCGGGGCATGTCCGTGTCCTCCACTGCTGCGTTTGCTGGCCAAGGGGCTGGGCTGCAGCTTTCCTGGGGGATTTTGGGTGCTCCTGGTAAGAGCACATCACCAAATTTTGCACCTGCCTTTCCCACATCTGTAACACAGCGCCTGGCACCCTGAAACCCCCCGGTGCGTGCCCTGGTGAGGTGGACTCAGAATTGCCCCTGAGCTGGGACATTGAACATCTCTCAACTTTCTGCCTTTGAATGCTTGCAGCAGCTGGAGCAGTGGGCACGTAGGGGGCCTGGGGGTGTTTTTTCTTTTGACGAGGATAAGAAGAAATTTGCTAATTAAAGGAAAAAAAAACTTAAAAAAAAAAAACTGTTTGTCTTCCGCACGTCCTCTGGCCTTTCTTTCTCCCATCGCTGCCCAGTGGAGCCCAGAAGGTGACCCATGGCCCCCCGAGTGATCTCGAGCACCGGGTCACAGCTGGCTGCTGTCCACTGTCACTAGGGCATACATGTGGCCCAAGGCATGCTCCACGTATCCTTTGGGCTCGCAGCTGCTCACCTGCTCAGCTGCAGAGGATCGCAGTTTTTGGGGGCAAGGAGGGCTAGTCATCCAGCGTCTTGTGGTTTTAGGCTGCCCAACTTGAGATGCCTTCAGTGCCCTGTGTTGGGTATCTCCAAAGGTTTATGTGCCTTCTGAAATGTAGACTATCCAGAGACATTTGCTTCAGAGGGTTCATCTCTTGGGATAAGCGGTGAGGAAGGCTGGTTAGACACCTTCAGTATCTGCAGAAAGGTAGGGGACAGCTTGATGCCACCACATGTGGGCAGTGGAGGGGGTTGGAGCCGTTTCCAGTTCAACTTCTCCCAGTGGGAGCCAGCCTCACTGCACGGCAGGGATGGCCATCCCGTGGTACAGGCTGTGGTGCCGAGTGAGATGGGGACCCTCCACGCGTGGCCCTGGAGTTGTCATACCGCATGCCTCCAGCTTGTCCAAGGCTCCACATTGTGGGACAGCCCTTGGTCCCTTGAGTTGTTCCTGCCCCATTCCAGGCTGTTGATTCCTATGTCTCATGAGGAAGATGGCAATGGTCAAAGGGTCTGCATTGGTTGAGAAGGGTGAGGAAACTGGGCTGATAAAAAGGCCTGATCCTGTACTACAGCAGTCCCACTGGGTGGGTCACCATCCCCTTCCTGCCCAGCTGTGTCCTGCTTCTAAAATAGGTGCTGCTTCGTCCCCAGGGCCAGTAAGAGGTGCCTCAGCTTTGCGATGGGAACAGCCCCAATCCCTCTTAGCCAAGAGACCTCGCGGTCCCATGTGCTCCCCGGTCACAACAGGCTGTGCCGTGACTTGTGAAGAGTTTAGGATAAAGCGGTGGGAACCATTGCTTTGCAGGCTTGGAGATGTTTCTGCCCTGGCAAGAGGAGGAGAAATGTCTTCCCTCACCCATGCTCGTAGGAGCATCACATGGCAGATTGGCCAGGACAAGCAGTCCAGGGCTTCAGCCATGACGCTTTTGAGTTGGGGTCAGATGGGGACAGAGGGGCTTGAATTCAGCCTCCTTTGGCCATGGGAACTCTTCAGCTCCCCCATATAGGGTTTGGTGGTGGCAGTGCTCAGTGCTGAGCTCTGATGAGAGTGCACTCACATCTCAGCTTGGTGGGCTTCTTTGGGGTGAACATGAGGGGCACAAGCTTTGCAGTGTTCCTTTGCTTTATGTAGCATCAACCCAAACACCTTAAAAATAGGGAGCTTCTAGTGTAAGAGCAGTCCTTGACCTCGTACAATCCATGTGGCCAAATCTTGAGCACCTCTGGCTGGCAGCGTGGCGTCTTGATACTCTTCAGTTTTATTAGTTGCTGAAAAAAAAAAACAACCCAGAACCATGCTGGTTTAATTGTCCTAATTTTTTTTCTTTTTTCTTTTTTTAATGGGTATCTCCACCACTGTCCTGGAACTTGCTGTCACCTCCCATGTGCTGCTCCATGGACAGAACATCTCAGCAGTCCAGGAGCTGCTGTCCTTGCATGGAGAGCTTGAACCCGCTCCAAGGTTTCTCTGGGTTGGACTGCCAAATACTTGGGATTTTTTTAATATGGACTTGGGCTCCTATCTCTGACATACCAGCTCCTCAGTGTTTCAGCCTAGAGAGGGTTACAGAAACATAATAGGCTAGAGAAATTGAGGGGTCTTCCAACCAGGTTTTGGCTTAGGAATCTCAAAGAAGAGCCCAGTTCCCTCACAAAAATCTTGGGACAGTTGGGGAAGAGGGAAAGTTGAAGCTCAGTAGGCATGTAGCAGCAGAGCGAGGAATAAGGGGCCAAGGGCTCATAGTTTGGGCTGGTTTGGGGGGTCTCTACTTGTACGCTAATCCTTGTTTCACCTCAGATGCCAAGATGTTGCAAGGAGAGCCTTAAAATTCTGATGTATTTGCTAATTCTGTTATTGTTCAGTTGTCTCCACTGAGTCTTGGCAGCTGTCATAGGGAATAGACACCCCCATGGCTTTGGCTACAAACCAACCACCTTATCCTGCCCTTTTATGCAGAAGCAAAGGCACAAACTCTTATACCTCTTCACCCTTATCCACCTCTCACCTCCTCCATGGAAACCCACTATCTTTCCGTAGTTTGCAGGGACAAGGCTCCGAACTGGTAACAAGAGTTTTGGAGACCCAAGGGATGGCAAAGCAGAGATGCCCTCACCATCAAACCAAGAACTTGTAGTCTTTGCCCAGGAATTGGTCATGGCTGAACCTCACATGGGGGAATAAATCTGAGCAGGAATCCATAGTTGTGTCCTCTCACTGGTGGCACACGTGTGTCCTTACCTGTGTTTCAGTTAAGGCTCATGTGTCCCTTCCGTTCTCCATGCTTTCCAGTTGGATGAAGCGCATGGTGGAGGCAGCAGTGGGAAGGAAGGCAACACAGCTGTCGCAAATGGCCAGCTCTTTATTTAAGAAAGGTCTGGTGATATGTATTTAAAGACTTTGCATTTGTAAATTCATATTATGAGTCTTGCAATAAGGCTGACACTGTGGTGCTTGGGCTGAAAGCTTTGGATGAGCAGGTTTACGAGTAACAGATTTCCCGAGGAAGCAGAGACTTGCTATATCTACAATAGAATGAGTCGGGTTTGGTTTGGTTTTTTTGTCATTGGGTTTGTTTGGTTTTTATTAGTCCCAGTGGGAAAGCGCACAGGGAGATTCATGACTTCCATGCAGTTTCCAGGGTCTTACATTTTACTTGCTTCCAGTGCGCTGGGTAGGTGCAGTTTGGAGGGTGGATTTGGATGGGATACTGTCTGGTGGGAGAAAAATGTGGCTGGTTTCTTTACGCAGCAGGGGGGTCACGGGCCAGCTGTGGTCCTGCTCGCAGGCTGTAGCAGACATTCCCGGGAGGGGGGTGTTTCACCACGCTCGGCTTTCCTTTAGACGATGATCTCCCAATGAACTCTCCACTTCCCTGCTGTTTCTTTCTGTGCAACAAAGAACTGCATATTTTCCTTTTTAACTCCGTGGGCAATCGTAGTAGTATGTAGATTAAGCCCAGATGATTTCTTTTTTTTGGTCTGAGCCATAGCTAAATTATTATACCCAATGCTTTTTGTATCAGATGGCATCACTTTGAATATGCAGATGAGGTATAGGATCTTGACACTTTATAACCTTTTTAAAAAGAAACTTGTCTGTTTACTTAAGTCTTGTGTAAAAAGGAAAAAAAAATGTATGCCTTTTAGTAATCACTTTTTTATTTTTTTTTTTTTTTTTGAGTTTTATGAAATTACAGTGGTTACACTCCAGCAGCGAAATAAAAAGCATTCACTGTTTTGTACATCCCTGTGTGCTGCAGTGCTGCTAATGGGGGGGGGTTGTTAAGATG
>JANZLQ010000029.1:49559878-49570185 GCA_026212715.1 Elanus axillaris | reverse complement strand
CCAATGGGGGGGGTTGTTAAGATGGGGGAGGCAAAGGCAGAGCCAAACTCTGGCCAAGGGATGGTGGAGCGGTGCGGGGGGGGGGGTGTCAGGGTCCTTGGCTGGAGACCTCAGCCCACTCCCGTCCCATCCCAAATGTGTCCCAGACATTCCCTGGGTTATTTTCCTCCTCTCATCCCATTCCCCTTTCCTGGGAGCTCCTGGGACAGGGAATGGAAGGAAATGGGAAAGGATTGGACCTACTGCAATTAGATGATGGGCTTCAGCCAGATAAGATAAAGTGGAGCCCAGGGCAGAGAAGTGATTTGCCCAGTGCCAAGGCAGGTGCTTAGGGGTACACCCAGGGCTCCAGGTGTTCACATAAAGCCCTTTTCCTCATGGGCTGCTCTCTGTCCCATCCACCATAGTCACTGCATGGTCATTCTCCAGCCCTTCCTTGGCAAAACGTCATGCAGTCTTCAGCAGTGACTGCCAGGCCAGGCAGCCCCCACTTCCAGCAGGCATAGCCACCATGATCACAGCAAGGTCAGGAGCCAGCACCTTGCCAGAGAGAGACCAGCCATGACAGCATTTACTTCCAGTCCAAGCAAGGTCTTCTCCAGAGGAGGGTCTGGCAGTGGGGAGACCCCGGAGCTGGTCTGCAGCAGTGGACTTGGCTGAACGAGCTAAGTGCATTGCTCACTTACCAAAGTGTGTCATGGTTTTTAAGGACCCACCTCATCATCAAATAATTGGCATAAGCAGAACCCACACACACCCTGATCCGATGTCTAACATGTCTCAACTGATGTAGTTGGATAAAAGATGTTGTAAGGCTCAAAGATGCCTTTTATCCCTCATGGAAAGAGCTGACCCCATAGCAAGGCTGTAGGGTGCTGTTGAACAAGCTACCCAACTGAGGGCCCCTGTTGGGCCCCCAAGGGGCCACGGCTAATAAATCATAGCACGCAAGAGCCTGACCTCTAGAGGTCACTTATGCAGTGGGCAGCCCTTGTACCAGCAACACACCAAATACCTGGATCGACTGTGACCAGCCTCTCTTGGCTCTGGCATGAAGCAGCGAAGGGAGGAACCAGCTCCTAAATATGCATTCTCTGCCAGCACAAACACACCTGCCAGGGTCACCTGGGTTAGGAAGATCTTGCAGCTGGAAAACTGATGGCTGCTTCTTCCTCCCTTGCTGCTTCTCCTATTATAGACCAGTAAAACAGCTAAATCTACTGGGTGGAGAGCAACATAAGACATGTTGACCTCAGTCCACGCGGAAAGGTAGACTGGGTGGACTGGGCAGCACACCAGCAAGGAGGAGCCCGGTTGAATATTAGGGTAGACTTTCTGCTGGCGAAATTGGCTTTTGGAGGGAGGACATGGTGTTCAAGCCCTTGGAGGACTTTAAAGAACAGGACACATGTTTTGTCCCATCCAAGGTCAGGATGAGAGGATGACCTCTGTAATGTGATTTTTATCCCTAAGCCCACTAATGCTTTGTGGTCAGCTGTGGTCCAGCCTAGCTCTTCTTCAGGCTCAGAACCAACCGAGCAAGTTAAAACTGCGGAGGCAACTGACCTAGGCAAGGACATGGGACACTCAGAGACATGGCCAGCAGGTTGCTGCATGAGAAGCTGCTTCAAGGCTGCTGCAAGGTGGGCACTGACATTACTGCTTCCAATTCAGGAGCGTGATCAGGTTTCCTTACACTTCCACTGCCAGGCTGATGGTTCAGTATTAGTCTCGATGATTAAACTATTTGCAACAGGGCTTGTAAGGCCTGTTTGTCCATCTCTCTACTCCAAGAATTTGAATCCATGACTGATTTAAGCCCACAGAGCATGAGAGCTCCCAACAACACCATGCTCCTACAAGATGAATGAAAGTAGCAGGTAAAGGAAAGACGCAAGTGGTATGTCCAGTAGAACATGGCCTAATGTTGGTTAGATACCCAAGAGTCCACCCAGAGGAGTCATTACACACACCCCACCCACTGGAGATCTGCTCAGTCCTTCACCACTGGCAGAGACCACCCATCAGACATGAAAACAGGCTTTGGTCATGAAACCAGTTGGGTTTTTAACTCTGTCCCCCATGACCAAGGCAGGAAGGCAAAGACCAGAGTCTCCGTGGTGGTTGAGGAGCAGGAGCTTGCATGAACAGGCTGGTAAGCAAGGAAAGCTGACGCTAATTGTGTGAGCTCTAGAGTAATTACAAGGGGTTGGGTGAGGTAAGTGGGGAAAGGGGGTGGAAACTCCCCTCTTGCTGCTGTAGGCTCAGGAAGGCTTTTCAGTGAGATTCCAGCTTGGAAGAGAGGAGGGCTGCAGCAGGGTGGCATGGCCAGAGCTATCCTTGGATTGCCCCAGCCCTCCGCAAGTGCTCTGCAAGGCAGATCCTTATCTCCTTACAGGCTTTGAACCACACAGCTGCGAGGGGCACTGCCTCCACAGTTGTGCAATAAGCAACTGGGCCTTCAATCAGCCTAATTGCTGCCTCGCCTCCCAACCAGGAGGGCCAGGGGGACTTCTGAACATGGGTGCGTGTGCTGGAGCAACACCCGCCTGCACTCCTGCCTGTACACGCTGTCTCCTACCTGCCTGCATTCCTCCTTGCTCTCCGTCACCGAAAAACGTGCACCCCTTTGCAGGCCAGACCCCAACTCTCTGTGTTAGGCTGTTGCCACTCCATGCACAGGTTCCTGCCTTCCCTAAGATGAAAGTGCATCAAACTGGGATTTTCTGGAAAGGTCTGAGTTGGTCACTCACAGGTCCTGGGATCTCTTCCCAACTCATGCCATGGTCTGCAGTGCCTTAGCCCATTCTCAAGGAGGTGGGTACCTACAAGCCCCACCACAGCCACATACTGCAGTGTCTTCAGTCCTGCCAACACCAAAAGCAGTGAGATGTACCCAGCTCTAGGTGGGCATCCACAGCATGGTCTCATGCCTGGCTCCCTTTCCAGTCAGCAGAGATCAAGAGTCAATACTAGAGATTCAGGAGGGACCAATCTCGTCCTGGCATGGACACTTCTTTCAGAGCTCCACCGCTACAGAGGGACCACAGACGGTCAGCTCACATAGACACCCACATGCTGGAGGAGATACCCAAACCTTGGGAGATGACCCGTGGCTCAGAGCTCACCCTCTCAATCTTACTAACCCACCTCAGAACATCGGCTCTCTGCAGAGCCGCAGAGGCAAAGGTTGCAGGGTCTTCAGTAAACTCTAGACCACTCATGGTCCAGGCTCACAAGACTGGATGAAAAATGTTTTGTGAGTGCCGCCTTGCTCCATTTGCTACGTGCTGAGCCACGATGAAACTTTTCCATGATTCTTTTGGACCACTGCTGGCTCTCACAGCCAGCACTGGCTCTTCTTGGGCACAGCGCAGGTCTCATCACTGCTCCCATCAACCTCCTTGGGATGAGCCCTTTTGCAACATCACCACCTGAGAACATCGTGCTGTCTGAAAGGGGTCTTCCAGGTTCCCTCTGTGCCTGCAGAGACATGCACCATCAGGGAGAGGCTGTGCAGCAAGTGGAGGCTGCAGGGGTGAAGGTCTCAGCTCCCCCCAGGATCTGGGGGACCCTGTGGATCTGGGCACGAGTCACAGGAGGGTGGGAGGTGCTGCCCTGCTTGTGCTGCGGTATCTGGAAACTCCCATGCTCGTAGGTATGAAAATGTAGGGCAGAGCTTGGGCTGGGAAGAAAATTAAAATGTTCACAACAAATGTAGCTGAAAAGTCAAGTGGGGAATCAGGCACTGCTTGGTAAAGGTACAGCAACGCGGAGCACCAGGGGTGGGTTTTGCCCTGGGAGCTTTCCCTGCAAACAGAGCAAGGTGGGGAAGGAGAAACTCTTTGCACAGACTTTCAAGACCACCCCCACGGTTCATTCAGAAAGGGGGTTCTACAACTCACTGCTCCATGCCATGACCACAGCAAGGAGCTGTGCTGCCCTGCCTGAGCAGCTCGCTGAGCAGGACCTCAGGGCAGAATTTGTTTTAACCATCAGAGAGGGCAAACATTTGAGTGGCAGGAGGGGAAGAGGCTTGCACAGAGCCTGGAAAGGGCTGAGTCACTCACTGTCAGCATCAGCAGCCGAGGAGAAAGCGTGGCTGCCAAACAGCCACCTGGAGCTTTGTCAGCGCATCCTTAAAAAAAAAAAAAAAAGAAAAAGGAAAAAAACCTCAACTGACAGCCTCTCCCGCATCCTGCCGGAGAGGTACATGTGCTGCACGAAGCCAGGGAGTTCCCTGCAAAAGCAATGGCTGTGGAAAATGCCCATCCCTGGCTGCAGGTGCTGGTTTCTGTTGCAACATCTCCCTTGGGGCTCACAGAGCAGAAGAGGCTGCGTGGCTCTCCCACAGCAACCAGGCAGCCTCCAGGGACATGTCACGGCCAAGCCGGGCCTCCGTCCAAGGACTGGGGGCGGGAGATGATTAGAGACCTGATGGCTTGGTGCTGGGAGAAGCACGACGCAAGAGCTGCCTCTGCCTCGCAGAGATAACTGTGAGGCTGGCAGCGCTGCTGACTTCAGCCAGGGACTGACTCACCTAAGCCAGGGCATCTCGTCTGGATATCAGGTGGAGACAGGGAGAAGCAATGCATTCAGATGAGCTTTGATCTTTAAGGCAAACAACACTGGCTTGTTTTGCAGCACTCAGGCAGCTGTGGGTGACAGAGAAGGATGGCCAGACGGGTTTCAGGGTGCCTAGTTCAAGGCATTTGTTTTCGGAGGATGGATGCTCAGCACTCAAAACAAGGGCTGTGATAGAGGGCTATCACAAAAACTCTCCTGGTGCTGCCAAACACCAGGACCAAGCATCTTGGGGCTGTTTCTGAATTGCATATCTCCTAGGTTGAGGGAGACAACACAGCTCAGTAGTGCAGAGAGACGCATGTCTGTAACTACCCCAGCTGTAGCCAAGTGACGCAACTGGGAAGTGACGTTGAGTCCTTCTGGTTGCAGCTCCTCAACTTGTTATATCTGCAGTCTCCATCCTGGGAGGGCATCAGGATAAAGCCATGAGCAATGGGGCTGACGCCCGTAGCTGACCCTGCCTTGAGCAGGAGACCTCCTGAGGTCCCTTCCAGCCTGTATGATCCTGTAGTCCTATGGTGATCCCAGAGGAGAAAATAATATCTTATAGCTCATAGGGTGCAAAACTGGGTCGTTGAAAGAGACTCCAGATACTCCCCTTGGAGCATGCACCTTCTCCTGACATTGCAACTGTCTCCTCCAGCTCCTTCTGATAAGATTAAGGTGTCCATAGGTGTAAAGGGAATTATGTCCAGGCTGCATGCTCCCCACATAGACAATTCAGTATCCTCTCTAAAGTATGGGCACCAGAACTATATGTTGTACACAATTTCAGACTCTATCTAAAGCAGTTAAATCACTTCCCTACATGTACCCCTTTCTCAACCTGTCATCTGTTTTCTATTGAGAGTGTTTCTATCATGGATTGCAGATTTACCAAATGCAAAGCCTTTCAAAGAGATGTCGCTGGCTCCATCAGCTGTCGCCACGCAATCCGTCATCCCATGAAGAGGTTGAGCCATAGCTCATCCCACTTCGATCCCTCAGCCCACCACTGGACTCCTTTTCCAGCTGGCTGGGCTGAAGTCTGCATGGAAACAGCTTCATACCAAGAGGGACTGACCAGTCCCCATGGCTATCTGTCCTCATCCACCTCATTTTTGTCCCTTCCCAGCTTCTTCAGGAGCGATTTTGCCTTTATTTCCAGCTCATTGGTGGAGAAGGCTGCATGGCTTTGGGCCTAGGATTTTGCACTGAAGAAACAGATCCAGTCACTAGCAATTCCCCATTGATCACCACTTTTTGAGATCTGTCAGTTAGCCAACTCTTAGCTCATTTAACACGTGCTCTACTGATGTGTGGTGCTTTTTTTCCCCCCACTGGAATGCCACGCTGTACAAATCTAATATTTTACAAGCATTTTGCATACGCAGTTATGTTTACGAACCAACCTTAGATTCTAAAAGAATAAAATCGAGTCGGTCCAACAAGACCCCTTTTCCATAAAACCATATTGACTGGAATTTATTATATTTCTGTTCTTTATGCTTTCATGAATCAGATTCTAGATCAGACTGTTATTATTAACAATCAGCCTGTTATTAGCCTGACATCATTCCTAGACATGTTTGTCCCCCAAAGGCAGTTTTGCTGCTCAACAGGCCCCTGAGGCTTAACACCATGTTAATACGGGTACTGGAGACCAGGAGAAGATACTGGCCCATGCAACAAAGCCTTTGCATCTTCCAAGGCATCAAGCTCCAGTCTTGCTTGGGTTGAGCCTGAAACAGCTGCTCAGTGTCCAAGAACCAGTTTCCTTATTGCATCCTGAAGTTTTTAGGAAAGCTCAGGTAGAAGATAGATATAATGGCAGCATCGAAGCTCATGGCATCTCCCTGTGGCCTTGCACAGTGGCCAGGGAGAGGAGGTGGTTGCGTGCAGCCTGGCAAAATACCCCGAGTGAGAGCTTAACTCAACTCTCTGAGCTTCTGGAGATGCACAGCCATGGTGGATCCTGCAAAGCCCTTTCTGCGTGAGAGCAGTGTGTTGTGGTCTTTGACCCTCGGGCTGCAGGACAGCAGGGATCAGGCTGGGTGTGATGCACAGCTGCAGGAAGCTGTCCCTGCCCTGAGAAGTTTAGGAAGCAACAGCACAATTTCCAAAACATCAAACCCTACCCAAAATCAAGGGGTGAAGCAGCTGATCGGCTGAGACCACTGGACCACACCGTCAAACGCCACTTGACCGTTCTCATACAGATGCTCCTGTTGCCTCATCTCAGGCTCTGCTTGGGGCTGTTTGGCAAGGGACTGCCCACATTTTATTCCACATGTGCACCTTCCTCTACAATATGTGCTTGAACTCCTGATCCACCAGGTCCCCTGGAAAACTCTAAAATTTCAGTGTGAAAGAGAAGATACTTCAGGTTTTGGACCTGGTACCAAGCCAAATCCTGGTGCCCAGTTCCACCAGCTTCTTACCCTGAGCTCACACCCACCCCGGCCCTCTTCTCTGGCAATCTGTGCTCGAGCACAATCGTTTGCGCGCTAAAAAACCCACCAGCATAAACAGCCAACCGCCCACCCATGCTCTCAGCCTGCCACCGGGGTTGAGAATCTCCGTCCTTAAGGACGCAGCCTTGAACAAAAGCCAGGGAAATAAAAAACCAAAACAGGCTCCTCTGCAGCCTGACCTTTTATTGTCTGTAAGGGGCTGCCAAACCAAACTGCGCTGCGGGTCCTTCTCACTCCTTGCATCTCGTCCGAGGTTTCTCCCCGCCCTGCCGTGGCTCGCACGGTCACAGCCCCGGCTGTGTCATCGGGTGTCCCCAGCAGTGAGGAAGGCAATGGGGGGGATATTCGGTGTGGTGTGGGCGGCTTCCTCTGCCTCCATCCAGGGAGGGGGTCCTACGGGGGAAGACTCAGTGGAGGGTGGGATCTGCAGTTACTGGCAGATGGGACAGTAAGCGAAGGTGGAAGAGCATCTGCAGCCTTTTGGGGTTGACCACATTGGAAGGACCGGAGAGGACACGTCAGGTTTAAATAATCTCCCCTCCAGCGCCTATCCAGGCCACTTCAGGAGGAAAAAAAAGAAGAAAGAAAAAAAAAAAAGAAAAAATTATCCCCCTGTGAATGTCTGGTGCCAGCTGCCAGAAGAAAAGCTTGGCTCTGGGCTCTGCTTGCCCCAGCAGAGCCTGCCTCGCTTTTGCTGCCCTTCACATTTCCCCACTACCCCCCCACTCAGCTTGCGAACTCCTGAGGACATGAGCTGGGCATAAGCATCTGAAAGCCCTTTGCCTGGACGTGGCAAGCAGTACCCTCCCTCCCTGCCTGCAAGCACACAGCTGGGGCTTGTCCACATTAGACAGCACCGGCTGCCTCTAATTAGCAGCGGGTGATAAATCCAAGGGGGGAGATGACAACCTGGTGGGATGAATCCAAGCATCCTGTCCTTTCAATTCTCTTCCTCCTATCACACATGGCCAGGCTTGCCCAGGACTATCATCTTCTGTGGCAATAAGCCACCCCCCTCAGATGGGGAAGGAACTCAATGGCTGTGTGTGCAGCCCCATCTGATGGACTAACCAAATGGGGCATTTGCTTTGTGCCTTCCTGTTGGGAAGAAGAGGTTGTCCTGGCTTCCCTATCCTGCTGGTGGTAGATGGAGATGCCATGAGGTCTCCCCTGTCAGACCGTGGAGGGGTTCAGCCACATTGTCCAGCATGGACATGCAGTGCCAGCTGACCTGGGACCCTACATGAACACCGCTTTGGTTTGGGAGACAGCTTGGGCGAAGAAGCACCTGGTCTCATGGTTTACTTCATGGTCTGTCTCTCCTCCTGAAAAATGGGCTGTTGCAATTGCAAATGGGATTTGCTGAAATTGGTGTCCTGCTGTGGACAGCCAAGAGAGGTGGTTCCCAGCTTGCACACCTCCATAAGCCTCCGTCCAGCCCAGCGCAGGAGACTGGGAGGGGCTTTAAAAGCATGAGGCTGCATGGAGACCCCAGCACCAAGAGCTGGGGGAGCTGTCACTGAGAGCCCTGGCACTAGCATGACATGCAGGAGCCTGGAAAGGGGCCAGGTACATCAAGAGGTGGGGGAAAAAGCCAAGCAGGTTGGGTGCAGGACAATGGCAAAATATGGGGTTGTATGGGGTTTCTGCCAGCCCTCTCCCCCACAGCTTAAGGGGACAGTCCATGCCTGCAGATTGATGCATTGGCTAGGTGACACCTCATGCCATGAGGTCCCACCTCACCACCTGTCCCCGCTCCCAACCTACCCCACTGTCTCCTGCTCACCGTACATCCATGCCGCTGCCACCGGCCCCCAGTCTCCCCAGCCAGGGCAGGGCCCTGCTGACCCAAAATGCCACCTCCTCACATTTCCATCTGGGAGAGCTGCTGGTTTGGGACAGGCTTCAGGGAATACCTTTTATGTCTGGGGCTGCCAGGGTGGCCGGGCAGAGGTGGGCACCAGGGTAGAGGGGCTCCCGTGGATGGAGAGGCACAGCTCAGCCTATTTTTTCACCCATGATTTCAGCGAGGCTCTGCCCTGGATCCTGCCAAGCACAGGGAGGGCCCCCTCAGTGCCATGGTCCCCAAGGGAAGTGGCTGCTTTTCCCCTCAAAATCTGGAGGGAACATAATCTCCTTGAGGGCTCCTCTACTCGGCATCGTTTGGGTTGAAACTGCCCAGGATGATTCACATAAATCTTGCTTCTTTATGAAAACAAGGGAAAAAAGCTGGGGTGTGGTGTAAAAGCAGCTTGCTGTGCCAAGAGCATCCCTGCTGGGTTTGCAAAACCTTCCCTGGTGTCTTGCAACCCTGCTCTGTGATTGTCGCTTTTGGGAGACCATAAACCATGACCAGGACTGGCACAGTTTTGGGGACCGCCAGCCTGAGGGGTGATGGAGAACAGCGTCTACTCTACAGACCTACCCGAACTGCTCTGAGCCCAGCTCTGCTGCTGGCTGGGGGTGGACAAGCTGTGAATTCATCCCCCTCTGAGGAAAAAATGGATTCACAACAGTTTCTCAGCTCTGCCCCCTGAAAGGAAAGTGTGCACCTCACTAGGGAGTTTCTTCACAGTCTTGTATAGTCATGCTTTGGTTTATGGTGCTTTTCCCATTGCACCAGACTTCTTTGCAGAGGAAATAAAAAGTGAGAGAGGATGTAGGAAGATGCAAGCCTCAGGTTTGGGCTTAGGCCAGGGTGGGATGCGTGCTGGAGAGGGGAGGAAAGGAAGAGCTGCGGGACATGGCTTCATAGTGATGCCCAGTTACATGCAGGGACACCTCATTCAGAGCTGGAGGCTTGCGGAGGTATTTTGGATCCTGCCAGCAGCCTGGGGATGCAAACATCTCTGGTAGTTGAAGGAGGAGGCAGCAGGTGAGGGTATGGATACAGCAGAGTGTGGAGGCTTGGGATGTAGTTTTGACTCAGCCACTGATCTGCTGGTAAATCAATTCTCCTCTTTTGGAGCAGCCTGACTCCTCTTTTTGGGCACAGTTTTCACTTGGCTGTGGTGGGGCAGTGGCTGGCACAGTAGGGACGGATAGGACACATGTCTGGGATGGGAAAACTGCAGGTCCAGCTGTCCTTAGCCCAGCCCTACACTGGATTGGCCATGTGTGGTGCATCAATGACCTCTTCAGGAGCCATGCAGCACCATCGCGCCCGGCATGGAGGGGACCGCAGGGCTTGTCCACGCAAGACAACCAGGGCATGGTCCTAAGGCAAACTCCCCGGACTGAGTCAAGAGAGAGAGGGCAGAAGGGATG
>JANZLQ010000029.1:49545202-49559778 GCA_026212715.1 Elanus axillaris | reverse complement strand
TTCAGGAGCCATGCAGCACCATCGCGCCCGGCATGGAGGGGACCGCAGGGCTTGTCCACGCAAGACAACCAGGGCATCTCCACGCAAGACAACCAGGGCATGGTCCTAAGGCAAACTCCCCGGACTGAGTCAAGAGAGAGAGGGCAGAAGGGATGCAATTCATGACAAGGCAAACTCATTTCCCCTTCTTTCCTCCTCACCAACCTCACTGCCAGAAAACAGTGAGGAAAATAAAGGGCTAAATGGAATAAAAAAGACAGAGCACCTGAGTGCAGGTCTTTGTCCCTCCAGTTGGAGTGGACTGTCCCTGAGCAGACCCTACAACATTTGGACAAGACCAACCTGATCATCTCCCAGGTGGGCCAAGTGAATGGCAAGTACGTCAGCAAAGTGGGCAGCTCTTTCATGAGTTTCTTTAAAAAGAAAAATTGTAAAATTAATTGCAGGCCAATTAACCACACCAAACAATCATTGTTGAGAACCTCCATCATCCTGTGCTGTCATGAAATGTGAGACCAATAAAACAGGTCCATTTCTCAGAGTCAGAGTAACAATAAAGTGAGATCTGCCCTGCTCCATCACCACAGACCCGGCCAAGACCTTCTGCAAGAACAAAACACATGTTGCAAAAATTTTTTCTGTTGGTATGAGAGGGACCTAAGCATGCAACAAGCACCTCTGCAGTCTACTCTTCTGCAAGTGCATCTCATGCCAACTGCAGTTAGTCTGGTGTTCTCTGGGATCCGTAGTGTCCTGTTGGCTACGGACCCCTTGCTGCAGCCTGTGAACAGAAACAAGCCTGTGGTGGCTTTAGACAGAAGCAGGGCTGGCTAGAGGACTCGTGTGGAGCCTCTTTCTTAGGCCAGAAGCTGGAGTGTCACCTCCTGGGGATAAGCAAGTGGTGTTTGCTGTGCGATGCAGTTATGCAGAGCCTGCCACGCTGACCTTCAGGCTGGGGCAGCTTGGGGATGGCTGATAGCTGCCTGTGTCAGCTCACCCAGTGTTACAGCTGAGGAGTTCACCCCAGTCTTTCCAGACACTGGGGCCTGGTTCCTACAGGATCTCAGATTCCCTGGATTTTGGTTGTTAAATCCAAGGTATATCCAAGATTCTTATGACTTGAAGATGTCAGGGATGGGCCATGGCTGGTCATCGCAGAGCCATGGTCACTGGAATGTCATGAGGCTTTCCTCCACACCTTCTGCCTTCCTGGCTCAGATGGATGTCACCAATGTGGTTAACCAAACCTTCCAGCACCATGGCTCTGGGACACATGGGTGGGAAGACACACATTAGCCCTCCACATGCTCCCATTTGGATGACCAAGGTCTTTCCTGGCCCCTGACACTCCAGGGCTCTCAGCTTTCTGCTGTAGACTCAGAGGAAATCCAGCACCCACAGGGGGTTTGCAATGAATATTTCCAGTGTTTCTCACCTGCTACTCCAGGCTCTGGGAGAATTGCAGCCACTTATAGCAAACTGGTGCTGGACAACCAACTGCTGTAAGAAAAACAGCCCCAGGGTGTCATCATCCCAGACAGTGTCATGCGTGAGGGTAGGAAGCTGCTGTTGGCATAGTTCTGCTGCTCCCTCATGTGTGTGCTCTGGTCTGCAGAAGGGTCTCTTGCAACCTGGAGGAGAGCAGATTCACTAGGGATGGTGGAAGGACCCTGTGCAGAGCAAGCGATATTGCTGTCGCCAGGTCTCAGCTATGAGAGACCCAAGGCAGCACATAACAGATCTCCGTAAGGTCTCACCATGTGATATTGGAGGCATTGTTCTGCCACCCTTGAGATAAAGAAGACAAAGTAACCTGTGCAGCAACCTGGGAGAACTCCCATCTCACCTGAGAGTGGCCCAGGACCAGAGGAAATGTTGCCCAGTGCTGCCAAAGACTGACTACATGTCTGTCCCTCAGCCCCATGCTGAGTGCCAGAAGCAAGTAGTTACAGGAGCTTGTTCTTGAAATAACCTCTCTGCTGCTGCCTTTGGAGCAGCTGGACCAAATCCTTCTTGAATGAAGTGTGTCAGGACCAGCCGAAGGATTACACCTGGATGCTGGCTTTTAAGAAGTCTAGTGGTCTCCAGATCAGTGGTCCTAGGAGGGTGCACAAGAGAGACTGCTCTTCTAGAGATTTTCCAAGAGGAGCCCCACATCACCTTGAGAATACATTACTTTTACTGAAGCCATACATCTCACCTTGGACCTTCAGCGCCTCTCAGATAAAGTATTCCTCAGGGAATGCAAAGGCTGAGGAGTTCGGAGCCGTCTCCTGATGGGCATTTTTTAGCAGTCATGTCCAGAAGTAATGCACAGAATGTGGCTTTCCCAGCCTTGGATCAAACACAGCATAGGCAGAGTGTACTCCAAATGAACAGCAGTTAAGCAAAATGGCTAACTACCCTTTCAGCTTGCAGGTCGGGCTGGATGTTCATGGGTACCTAGATCAAACTGGGTGACGGCAGCTGAAACCCATGAGCTACCTTGCGAGTTTTGACTCAGGTCTTTTTTTCCTGTAAGTCATTTGGACTCATTACTATTGCGTCATTATTTGGGGAGCTGACATTGAAAAAATGGTCCCACCACGTGGTAAGGCAGATAGATGTGAGTAAAACCTTTGATTTTTTGGCCTTTATCTTAATTATACAATTTGAATGCTCTTGGGAATTTTTCTCTGCTTTTTTCCTTGCAAATGGAATGGGTAATAATCCCTTGTGTTTATAAGTAGCCTGTATGATGTGCTTGCTTATTGGGCTAAAAATTACTGGGAAAAGATTAACAAAGGGCAGATATTTGAATAGTTGTTTAAAGTTCTTTTTTTTTTTTTTTTTTTTTTTGGTTAAACAACATTAAGGGGTGAGTGCCTTGGGTGGTGCACCAGCCACGCATTGGATCCATAAGATTTGTGTTCCCTATGTTCTTGGACTAAGTTAACAAATATTTACAGGCTGAGGCCCTGATTCAGCAAAGCACTCAGCTGTGTGCTTTAATCTCCTTGGCCTCAGCAGTGCTTAAATGCAGCCTTGTGCAACTTGCTAAATTTGAAGACCTTGGATTTTTTGGATAACAAAGACAACATGTCATTGCCAAACTAAGGGTCACTGAGTCATGTTGCTGGCTAGCACAAAGCTCTTCATCCCTTTTGTTCTCTCTTAAATGGTGAAATAGTAGCTGACTAGGTTATTTTCACGTTTTTACTTTTTTTTTTGTGTGTGTGTGTGTGTGTGGCAATGTTGTTGATTTCTAAACGACCTGTATGAAAATCTTTTAATCTGGATTCTGAGTTTGGAGGGTTCACACTTTTTTGACTTGCCTTTTTTGTGGTGCTGGTACTGCTGCAAGGCAATCAGGAGATTTTCTCGCATCCACCAGGTGAAGAAAGATTGCTGAGAAAGCCAGATGTCCCTTTTGTGAGTGAAGATGCAAAAGGACTCACTCATCAGGTGGCCGGGTCACTTCTCTGCAGGGCTAGTTCATCTCTGAGTGGGGCTCATAGAGCACCTGGGAGCATCAACCCACCCCCCCTTCTACTCAGTGTGTGCATTTCTTTTTTCCTTGCTCTTGCACTCCCTCTGCTGATGCAAAGGATCTATTACAATAGAGAAATGCTGGTCCCAGAGCTTAGTGCAGGGTGAAAACAGCTGTATAGCAAAAAAATAAACCAGCTCTTCCCAGATGGAGATTACCTGAAGTTCAGGGGGGAATAAGGGAAAAAATATATAGTGAGAAACGGAGATGTGGCAAATACAGTCCCAAAGCAGGAGGCTTCCAGCAGTCCCAGCTTGAGCATTAACTTCTTCAAAACCCCAAACTCCTCCCCATTGAAGCTCCCATCTCTGGACAAGCTCAAAGGTGGTGAAAGCTTCTTCAGTGGACCAAGAGCCCATCTACAGAGTTGTCTGAGATAGAACTGAGCTCCCCCTTTTCTCCAGCAGTGGCCATAGCAGAGGTCATAGGATTCACGGTATAATTCAGGCTGGGAGGGATCTCGGAAGGTTTCTAGTCCAACCTTCTGCTCAAAGCAGAGTCAGCTTCAGCAATCAGCCCAGGTTGCTCAGGGCTTTCTGCAGTTTTGTCCTGGAAAACTCCAAGGATGCAGACCACAAAACCTGTCCCAGTGTTAGACATCTTCACTATCCAGCTAGACCTACTCCAGCTCCTCTCTAAGACACAGGAAGGTCTTGAGCTGGCACAGCCAAAGCTGTATCAGCATATGGACACTCCTGCACATCTGGCTTTATCACCACCAAAACTAAGTCCTTCTGGGTCCAGAAGAGAAGCTCAGCTGAACCCTTGGAAACAAGAAAGTGCCCAGATTTAGAAAGTAAAGCTGCCCATCCCCTTTCATTGGTGCACTCACACACAAAACCAGTGGTCATCAGAGCTGGAAAACCAGACCTCCAGCAGTTAAAGACAAGAGACCCTTTGGCCATGGCTGGTACAGTCTCACCTTAGCAGGTCAGCCCCAGAGGATCCATTTCCCACCGCTGATAGATGCACCATCAGCGGAGGAAGGAGGCAAGGGCTTACATCAGTCAGCAGCTTTCCCCTTAGCTTGCACCTTGAGGGGCTTCAGTATCTGTGGACCCTTTGCAATGGCATCATCCCCCAGCGTGAGATGTGGTGACCAGGGTTGGAAGGGGAGGAGACAGTTCCCCACTCCTCCATCTCTCTCTTCACAGAACAAAGCTGTCCACTGCTCCCTTTTGACAGCTCAGGTCACGGTGGCTCTCTGCAGCCCAAAATACCCAGGGGGATATGAGGTAGCCAAGGAGCAGGTGGGATTCACCTTCCCACACCTTCTCCAAACTATGACCAAGGACACATGTCTGTCTGTCACCCACCCTCCTCTGCAGATGCCTCTTGGTCCTTTGGAGTCAACTTCAGCTCTACCAGTATGTTGGGTGCTTACCCCTCAAAAAAACAAACCCAAAATAAGAAGTCTCATTGTTCCGCTTTGGAGGCAAGCTCTGTAGGCCAGAAGAAACATAACCCGCAGGGGCCCAGTTAACCTTTCCCCAATCCACTTCGCCTTTCATAAGCCAAAAAGATCGGAACTAATGGGGCTGCTGGGAAGCAGGGGAGAAGCAGAGAATTGCTCTGTGTGTCCTTTTGAAGGTCCCAGGAGGAAAAGGTCTCTGACAAGGAGTTTATTTTCATTAAAAATGACAGGCCCAGCACAACCAGTCAAATAAACAAAGCAAGTCCGTAGAACAGCAAGTGCAAAAGGTCCTGGGTTATTTATAAAGGGCTTTTAAGTATATTAGGCCTAACACCAAGATAAATCAACCCTACTAGGATTCCAGAGGCATATCACATGTGGGTCTAGCTGTTGTCAGCTTTGTGCTGGAATATATTTAGAGGCCTGTTATCTTCCAAACCCTCTCTGCTTTTTCCCTAGTGACTCCCCTTTGAAAATTAATACATTGAGACCAGACACAAGTTCCTGTCTTCAGTCATATATTGACCAGCTCAAATCCTTCAGAAGCGTTCAAAGTCTTGCCGTTGCATTCAACAGATATTTTGCTGCCTAGTGTGTTGAGGAATGGTGAAGGATCCTGTTGAAGACCAGGTTTGCTTGAGCCAACAGGCTTTTTTTTTTTTCTGAGACAGGCTATTCAGTGCAGAGGGTCACCCACTCCTACCACTGAATTTCAGTTCAAATAAATCTGAGGGCTTACTTCTCAGCTGGTCGGAAGGAAGATAAGGATGTTTGGGATCTTGTGGGACTTGTTCACATGGCCAGTGGAAGACCCTGCAATCCAACTAAATAAAACATGAGTGATTTGTGAAAGCGACAGTAGGAGTTGGCTCTGCTGCCTCTGGGATGCAGGACTCTGGGAACCGAGGCAAGCCACACAGGCAAGGGAAGTGAGAGGAAGGCGCAGGGTAAAAGCCAGCTCCTTCACTTTGAGAGCTGGGCATAAAGCTCATAGAGAAGCTGGAAGAAAATTGACGGTCTGGTCCACCTAAGACAATGAAATACCTCATTTGCTGGCAACCAGCTCAGACCTTCGGCAAAGCCAGTGCTGGGAAACAGCCACCTGTTGGTCTGCTGCTTCCAACTCAACCTCTCCTCATTTCAACCCCTCTGCATTTCAGATCACACCTTACAGTGGCATGGGCACAGGAGAACTTCTTGAGTGCTTTCTTCTCCACTCCCACCAGCACAACTCTGTACCTTCCAGAGCCAGGGTCCAGCCCAAGTCCAGTAAGACGTGGCATGACCCCGACCGCCCAGAGCAGAAGAGGATTTCAGTTGGGGATTAGCTCTAGAGGTGTCTACATGTCTACATCTACTGCATGCTAAAGGTGCAATCTAGTGTCCTAACACAGGTGCTTCACACCATAGGGGGTATTCCCACCGACCTCCAATGCCACAGCATCAGGATATGGGTGTCCTATGGGTCTGTCTGGCCTTCCCTATATATCTTCCAGCTATCCTGAGGCATCTCAAACAGTGCCAGATGTTTAGGCAACTGTATCATTCTCTGTACGTCCCCAGAAACTTGAGGAAAATTTTTCACATTTAGTGCCTTGCACTGTACAGCTAGGGATAGTCCCGTTTCTAAGGCTCATTTCTGGCTTTTATTGCTCCAGGTCTTGTTTGGAAAGGATGCCACATCAGGGGAAGGGACTTCTGGGTGGAACAAAAATGTTCTTAGAGCAACGTTCAGGTGGGTGCCCATCCTTGAGAATCCCAGTTCACCTACCAAATAACTTGGCTGTCTGTGCCTCCGTGCTGGAGCAACCTGGACAACTCTTCCAGAGACCATTCAGGATTTTCACCTTCATTTTATGATGAGGTCAGATGCCTCTGTGTGCCACTTCCTGGGAAGACGATGATGTTCTTTCATCATCACGAGGCCAAGGCCAACATCATAGGCAAGGTTTCTGAAAGGAAGTGCAGAAAGGGAAGTACCTGATTTGGGGAATCCTTTGGATTTGCTTTTTGATGTCACATGCCTCAGATGTTTGCAATTTATTGAAATTAACTCCACTTTAGTAACACCCAATAATTGCTTAATTGGTTTGAACTAATTGGCTACATACAGCCGAGAAGATGCCAGCTGGTGACCCCCTGCCTTTCTGAAAAGGCTGTGGGAATTGTCTGCAGGAACAATTGCTCAGCAGGAAAGGCAAGTTTTGCAAAATCAAGCTTCACTGTGAGAAAAAGCTGTGGTTTTGCTCAAGTAGTTCCATTTCTTTTGTTTGTTTGTTTTTCTTCCCGGAAAACTTAAATCAAATCTCTTCATTTGGATTAGTTTAATGCCAGACATTTGCTTTTAACTTCATGCCATGACACACAGAGCCCCGGCAAACTCCTTGCTTCAGCTGAGCTGTGTTGGTGATGCCTGTGAACACAGCTCCCTCTTTCCCTTAACCAGGCAAAAAGGAGATGAAAGCACTGAGATTGAGGAAAATAAGAATTTGTCTATTGGGCCTTAGATAGGGACTTCTGTAGTCTTTTTGTCCCCATGAATAGGAAGAGAAACTGTTTTTTCCAGGGTGACATTCAGCTCTCCATCTTAAATACAAAAGTTAAAAGATCATATCTCTTAAAGACAAGAGTTAGCCAAATTTTAGCAACCCCATAGGCTCAGATGCTCCCTATGAAAAACAGGGTCTGGCCTCCACTGCTGATTGCTTTTCTTTCTTTTCTCTATCCCTGCACTCAGAAACTTGTTGTTTGATGCCCCAAATATTTCTGAGGGGAGAATCAGGCTGGAAAATTCTGAGGATCAAGGTGATCTGGTGATCTCTCCTTGAGCTATTCAGTCCACCAGTGCTGGGCTGGGACCAGCAATACTAGCATTGCTCTGGCCAGCTATAAAATCCCAGGCAAGTATTATGCTGGAGCTGCTCACAGCCAGTTAATTCCTGGAAACTTGCACCAGATGGCAGTGCCAGCCCATCTCCAGCTTCATCTCTTAAATAACTGAAAAGGCAAGCTCTGAAGCATCCCTGAATTTTGGGGATTTTTTGGGGGGTGGTGGTAGGGGTGTTAATGGCTGATACCTGCTGGAGTCCCTGAGCCATGCAGGTGTTCCAATGCAATGGTCCATGCTAAGGTGTGCCTCCTCAGGCACCCTCTGCTGTATCTTACCCATGTTCTGGGAGGAATAGATAGATAGGAGAAAAAACAGCCATCACTGTGTTCAGGACAAGGAACCATATATAGAGGTGGAAACATGGCTGGATATAAGGGGTCAGAACAGGCTGGGAATGGAAGGTGCCAAGAGCAAGATCAGGGCTGAGCAGCACAAGCCATCAAGAAACTGTCCTGTCTGTTTGCCTAGTAGATATTCCCCACCTCAGTGGGTTAAAAGAAGCTCGTACAGAGCCATGATAAATGCATGTGTCTCTGGTCACTGATCCCTGCCCCCACATGCTGTGGCACTGACCTTGCAGTGATGCTAAACAAGTTTTGTTGTCTCTAAGTCTTTTGGTGTTCCTCTCCAACAGCTCCCAGGGGCCCTGCTCTGGGAGACAGGCTGCAGCCATCACGGTCTGCCTGGTCACGAGCATTTTCATCACCCTGATATATGTTCCCAGTGCTCCCAGAACCTGTCAGGGAGCTGCTCAGTAAACAGCGATTGGATTTACAAAGCTTGTTCCTGGATGGGAAGTGCTGGCGGGTTGACAGGCCAGATCCTGCACATACCAGCTTACTTCTGGCCATGTGGAGTCACGGCCATGCAACCCAAAGGGCTTTCTTGTCCTGCAGTGGTGGGTGGGAGGTAGAGCTCATGCCATGATCTCTGTAACTCACGTCCTGCCCACGCATTGCCTTGGATTGCAATGCAGCACCAGCAGGCCTGTGGGCTGTGTACAGAAACACCACCGCCTGCGTGGACACAGGCAGCGTGACGAGTGGAGCCGGACACAAAACAGGCCTGACAAGACATTCGCTGAGAAAACTAAACTTTTTCTGCATAAGCCTCTGACATGCTGGCCTGAAAAGCAGCAGCCAGCAAGCTGGGGCAGGCCCCGTTGTCACACTGGAGATACACAGACTGAACAGTGTTGGTTGAAATATGCAACTTCCCAGTCTGATCCGTCTCTGTCCAGCATTTTAGGTTTATTACTTCTATCCGAACAAGACTGAGAATGTGATTTACCTGGTCAGATAGGAGCCTGGCCTCCCTCCTACCCAGAGGTGAAGGATGGCTCTGGGAGGAGGCAGGGAGAAGGTGGCTGGGTTGAGAAAAGCAGTCGGGCCTCGCTGGGACATGGTGTTTGCCATTGTCTGCTGAATAATAAGCACCTGCTCTACGCTGTGGTGGTCTGAAAGCCCTGATTGCAGCCAGTAGAAATTTCCATCCCCCATTTGCCCCTGCAAGCACAGCCTGATCCCAGGGGAATTCTGCATCAGAACGAAAATATGTCCTAACATTAACATGTACAGAAGTTTAGACCAGGCTGTCAAACAAACCCTGATCACTCATTGTTTAGCAGTTATGGATCCAAGCTACATAAATCGGTGACGGAGTACACTGGGAATTCGTCCACCTTTCCTTTCTGGAAACCCTCAAGGAATTTAGGCGTGACATGCCTAATGACCCTGCCAATCTCTCCAGCCGGTCAGGCAGATGTGTTTGCAGGTGCCAGTCCCCTGTGTGACAGGATGAGCACCATCTAACCAAGGGAAGAGTTCAGGGAACGACCACGGCGAGCAGGATGCAGGCAGCTTGGAGGTAGGTACCTGCCCGGGGGTTGTCTCTCCCCTTCCATTCAATGGGGTGGGTAATAAAATGGATTCCTTATTCTCAGAACTTCTGAAGAACTTCTGACCGAGAAAAAGAAAAAAAAAAGCAAATGTCAAGTTCAAGTTTTTCACAGAAAATCAGAGAATGGCACAGATGCAGTTACTTTTGCTTGGCCAGTCCGTAGACAGGTCACTTAGATGGCCTACCACAGTTCACATCTCTGTTTCACCCTCAGCCAACTCATCCACCCAACTTCCAACCACCACCACAAGCAAGCCCTTAGTTACCCCTGTTGTTGCAGACTCACACAGGCTGGAGGGCTACCAACCCTGCCCACAGCTGGGCTGAGCCACAGCAGGTTTCTCAGAGTCTTGCCCAGTCAAACTTATAGAGCCCAGTACTCGGTTATTCTTCATCACTCCAAAGACACACCGCTGTCACATCTGTGTTGAGTTGCCCTGCTTTCTAAAAGCCAGTATTCACAGCAGCAGGGATTTGAACCACTGTTCATCCCCATGCTATGGGATTTCCATATCCGTCAAGCTCAGATAAAATGGCATACAAACAAACTCCCTTCCTCTCTGGTTTTGACCACAAACTCAATCTGGGACCTGAGAAACTTTTCTCAGCTAAGGTTTCATTGAAATTGGTATGTTCCCATGGAAAGTTTCAGTTTCAATTAAGTCAGTATTTTTTGATGGAAAAAAAAAATCATCAGAAAGCATTCCAGTCAGTTCTATACAAATTTAATAATTTCTACCCCAAAAGAGACCCTCATGGCAGAGTTTGTTTCACTACCAAGATGGAAAGGCTCTGGGCTTTCAGGTTATACCCAGCAGTCTTCTAGAAAGACGGCATGAAAGGTTTTGAATTGATAATTTTAACATGTCTATCTTTACTTGATTAGGAGTGTTAGTGTTAGCCCACCATTTCTGGGTTCAAAAGCATATTTATTGCAATCTCTAAATTCTTCAGCTGAATGGGGAAAGGATGTTGAATCCTTAATAAAGACTTCCTTCCTCCCAGTGTTATTTATTCATTGGATAAAGATAGGCTAAAATAAACATAAATTACTGGTAAAGACTTAAAAACATCAGTGATTAAAACATCATTCTCCTGTCAAAGTTCCACATAAATTCCTTGATTCTTAGGATACTATTTCTCGATTTCTTCAGTTCAGCCTAAGTGATCTCAGATGGCAGACAAAGCCATTCTTTATCATGAATGAAAATTGGAGATTTTGGGAAATAAAATATTCTGGAATGCATGGATGGTTCCTCTGATCTCCCCAACTTGTAGATGTGCAGTTCATTAGAATCTTGGTCAGATAAGGTTTCTTCTGCCTGACCTCCTGTCATATTGCAATAGTTGCATACATTGTCCAGCCCTGTTCCTATGTCAAACATTTGTCTCAACTCTGTGCCCCCTTGAAAGGTTGTCACTCACTGCTTTCTCCAACAACTCCCATGCAGAAGAAACATCCCTTTTTGGAAGAGGCTTGATGATTAGGAGTGGACCAAAGCTGACAGCCCATGTTGCCTTCACGGTTGTCCCAGTCCTTTCCTGAGGAGGACACGACATGGAGCTCATTCTTTAAATAGACATGAAGCACTTTTGAACATGGGGTTTTGGCAAAACATTGATTAGTTTGTTATATGGCAGAGGCATCTGCTGTTCAGTCCAAAGTGGTAGGAAAGCTAAAAGGGAAGAGTTCAACTTGAGCCCACTTGAGCAGTTACTGGCAAAACCACCTCTTTTCTTGTTGAAGCTCCTTATGTGTTTAGTCCTTGGAAAAAGAGATCACCTGAGAAAAATACAAAAAGCGTGATTGTCGTTTGGCTTTTGAAAAAGAATAAATGAGAAAAGACTATGCATTTCCTCTGGCGCATCTCCACATTCAGATCGCAAGGCACTGCATGCTTTGTGCTTTCTGAGGTGGAGCTCCTTAAATTAAGGACCAGTTAGGGCAAAGCATGCCATACATGGCAAAAAAGGAATGCTGTCTGACTGCTAATCATGCTAGAACCCAACCAGTATTCAAAGAGACAGCCAGGCAAAGGGTTTGATACACACAGAAGGAAAGGGCTTTCATTCTGCATGATGCGTGCAATTAATTTGTGGGACTCATTGTCACAGGAGGTCATGGAGGCCAAAATTATGCACGAGATCACAAAGTATTTATTAAAAATTGTGGAGGATTTCATTGGGACAACTTGGCACAATGATCTGCCTGCAACTTCTGCAGCAGGAAGTCCCTAAAATATTGATTAACAAAGGCAGAGAGTCTGCCAAGTGTCTTGCACTAGGCATCTGTGTTTCTTGCAGTCATTCTTCAGACATCTGCTTCACTGTCAGAAGCAGCATACTGAGATGCACTGAAAGAGTTTAGCAGTTATTTATTGACCAGGGTGGCAAGGTAAGACTGAGGATTAAGGACATAATTCTTTATTTAATAGGATGTGGAGGAGAGATTTTTAAGCTGCTGAAAATCAGTTTAGGTCCCTAGCTTTCCATGAGGCTCTGGAGATTTACCCCTCCCAAGGATCTGGCCCTCTTTGTCTTTTCCAGACTGACGGGACATCAATTTCCAGCATGTCCTCAAGAGCTTCCCTTGCATTGCAAAGGGCCCTAGCAAAGCTTTTGAGACTTGCTGGAGGTTTCCTCATGTCCGTTCGCTCTTTGAACCTTCACAAGACCCTCACTGCAGTACTGTGCCCACACAGGCCATGCAGATGTCATGCTGGAGATGTTCAGACACTTCAACATCCAAATGCAGGGGTCAATTAAGGAGCAAGCCAAGGAGCCTTTCTCCAGTGCCAAGCCATGCCTCTTCCTCTCTTCTCCCCTGTTCTGAGGCTTTTTCTCTCCTTTCAGAATGGCCTTCAGCAGGGAGGGGAGAATTTCTTAGAAGTGCCCCAAGTGTTGTGTTAAGGCATAAAGAAGTTTGGCAGAAAATAAACCCCCTTGTGTTCCAGCTTATCCTCAGATATCAGAGGGGCTGGGGCGGTTAGGCTTAGATTCTGAGTGATGCCCAATTCAAGACTCCAAGTCCAGTCGCGTTCAATACATTGAACTACCACGATTACAGATGCACAAATAGTGCACTGTACTTTCAATTCGGTTGCATTCAATGAACTAGAACAGCCAGACTTAGGGAGTTTGGTTGCATTCAATGAACTATTATGGCTAGATTAATGAATAGTACAGTTTATTAAAGCAGCAGGAGTTCAGGTTCTTTTGGATTGCCAGTGATAAATACACTGTCTGCAAAGTATGTGCAAATTATAATACAGTCGACTACAAGCACACTAAATTATGGAAAAAAACTCTATAGTGATTTCTAAGTTTCCCAGGGAGGCACTCGCTATAACCGAGGGTTTGAATCTTACCCAGTAGGCTTCCCTATGGGCAGGAAGAGACTTTCAGCCCACCAACTGATCCCAGAAGTCGGCGATGTCCTCCTGACTTATCTATGATGGTATCTTCCCTAGTAATCCTGTTCTCTTAAGCCCTTTTATACTATTTTCTTATTTTTAGGTGGAGCTAGAGTGACTCTAGTGATACATACCTTTATTACGATTGGTGTACAATCTCCTTGCTTTACTTTTAAAGGTATATGCTAGAGAAAATTCAGAGCACATGCTCAGTGAGGGGTGGTCGCACCTTAAAGGTGGGTAACTTTTGGGGTTGGAGGTTGTGTTTTGGTATTATAATGAGATTATAATGAGCAAAGTTCACCCAGAGAACATGATTTAGCGTGTCATTACTCCAGAACTGGGCACTTATGATATAAATCAGAAGCGAGGCAACAGCATTGACAGAACCCCATTGTTTCACCTCCTTGCTTCAGTGGCTTCAAGGCAGGGACCTTCCATTCTTGTTCCAGTTCCCCATCCCTGCGTTGATATCACAGAGCCTGGCCACAGTGCTTCCACTCCGCTCCACCCTCCGTGTTGTTTCTCTTAGAGTCAGCACACCAAGCTCCCCTGGTGTTGCTAACATCTAAGGTTGCAGGTTATGTTGCTTAGGGAATTATTATGGAATAGATTTCTTGTATACCCACTGCCTTCCACCCTGGAGGTTCAGCTTCCCTTAAGAAGAGGACATAGCAATGTCACCTCCAGCAATCATTCCACATAATCCACGTGGTGACTGTAGTCACTCAAGCTTCACAATATTTAAAAGGAATTGAGTATGTCAATTATATATATGTCTCATGGGGGTAACAGCTGAGTTAAGCATTTTTCCATAATCCTGCGGTGGGTTGACCCTGGCTGGACACCAGGTGCCCACCAAACCCATTCTATCACTCCCCGCTCCTCAGCTGGACAGGGGAGAGAAAATATAACAAAGGGCTTGTGGGTCGAGATAAAGACAGGAGAGACCACTCACCAATTACCATCATGGGAAAAACAGACTCAGCTTGGGGAAAATTAACTCAATTTATAACCAGTCAACAAGAGTAGGGTAATGAGAAATAAAATCAAATCTCAAAACACTTCTCTCTACCCCTCCCTTCTTCCCGGGCACAGCTTCATTCCTGGATTCTCTACCTATGCCCCCAGTGGCACAGGGGGACGTGGAATGGGTTTTTTTCACGTTATTTCTGCCACTTCATCCTCCTCAGGGGCAGAACTCATCACACTCTTCCCCCACTCCAGCGTGGGGTCCCTCCCATGGGAGACGGTCCCTCCCACGGGAGACAGTCCTCCACGAACTTCTCCAGCATGGGTCCCTTCCCTGGGCTGCAGTCCTTCAGGCACAGAAGGCTCCAGCGTGGGTCCCCTGCAGGGTCACAAGTCCTGCCAGAAAACCTGCTCCAGCCTGGGCTCCTCTCTCCACAGATCCACAGGTCCTGCGAGGAG
>JANZLQ010000029.1:49494575-49545102 GCA_026212715.1 Elanus axillaris | reverse complement strand
TCTGCACTGACCTGGGGGTCTGCAGGGTTGTTTCTCTTACATGTTCTCACTCTCTCTCCAGCTGCTGTTTCTCTCTGTCCAGCAACATTTTTTCCTTCTTAAAAATGTTATCACAGAGGCTTTACCACTATCGCTGATTGGCTCGGCCTTGGCCGGTGGCGAGTCCATCTTAGAGCCGGCTGGTATTGGCTCTGTCGGACACAGGATTCGGGGAAGCTTCCAACAGCTTCTCACAGAAGCCACCCCTGTAAACCCCCTGCTGCCAAAACTTTGCCACACAAACCCAATACAGGTTAACATATAGGGTGATTATCAAAACAGAACACAATACAGTGAATATTAATAAGATGACAGGATGAAGCGTCTTGTTGAAGATTCCTTTGGCAGTTGGCAACCATCTGAAAAGGCAGTCACATCATTTATGTTCTCCTTTTTTTTTTACTCTTTCCAACACCTGATGAATCCTCTCTGCATTGTGACGGACAGTAATCAGAGGATTTTGTCCATTTTCTTGAACTCGCTTCAACAGCTGCTTCAGGTCTTCATGTTGTAGGACTTTTCTCACTAAGGCGAGGTTCATTCCAATTGGGGTAGGTCGCAGGTCATGAATTTGTATGTAGTCAGATTGTAACAATTGATAAGAGCTAACAGGAGGTGAATAATCAAAGTCACATCCCATCATTTTAGTAAAGTTACAAACACAACTATTTGAGTGATTACTTATATCTACAGTAATGTTATGTACTTATGTTATGAATATAAAATCACAAAGGTTCTCATATAAACACATCCTTTTCCAATATATATAAATACAATTTCAGGGGTTTCATCAGGGTGTATTTCAAAATGGCAGACATTTTTTTCAGTGTCAAGACAAATGTCTTGAGCCTTAATGGTATTACTTTCACAAATGAATCCCCATTGTTCCTATACAATGCGTGCATCAATGTCAGTAGTTTGCCATTAGATAGTAGCTAGTTTGGGAGGTTTTCACTACAGCATGTACTTAACTTAGCAATGAGCAATATACACCTCTTGAGATCTACCAGCTGCTTGGACTTTGAGTGGCTGAGGAAAGGTATAAAACGTCTGCTAAACTAACCATGATAAGGCAAGCCAGCCCTCAAAAACAAAGGCAGAAACACTCTCGTGCCAGCAGAAAAATATCATGCATACTAAACACAGAGCCGGCAGCTGCTTGTCAGCCCCCACCCATTCCCATGGGACCACTCTATCTGGTCCTACAGGATTTGCCACCATCTCATAACATTTTAAGGTTTCTTTCCCTGTAAGTCCCTAAATAAACCTTTCTAATATCCATAATGTGAACTGATCCCAGCTGCTCCCAAGATGGATGGCTGTATCACAGAGCAGTATCAGATGCTGACATAACACTCAAGAGCTTTGCCTTCCGTGCTTCCCACCCCTTGTGACACCGTATTTCGCAAGAAGTAATCATTAGCAATACTCAGCCAGCAGCTCAGAGGCTGGAAATGATATGTAGAGAGGAGATCTGCTCGTGCTCTGAAAGAATTATGCCGGCTGACTGAGTTTCTGTAGGCAACTAGGGAAAAATTTTGCCTCCGAATGGTAATAATGTGGCTGGCAAGTTTTGAGGTTCCTGCTGGTTGACACAGACTCAGCCTGGAATGGTGGCAGCCCATGGAGAACAGGTGATCTCAGCCTTTTCTCTGCTGGTTTGATTACCATAGACCCCCTGCAGAACTGGCATGGGCTACCAAGATATTTGGGATGAGAGGCTTGGGATTTATTGTCCTCTGAGACCAAAATACCATGTTTCTGCTAAAGACCGTGCCTTCCACCAAGCATTGGCAGGGCAGTATGAAGAAGATGCTATGAAGAAGATGTTATGTGCAGCTGTAGCTGTGAGGGCTGTATTTTTGCCTGCGATATTAAAATTTACCTGTGTGCCAGGGTAAAACTGATCACCTGGTCATTCTCATGTGCTAAAATCAGAGGCAGTCAATGGGCCTTAGCTGGAAGTATTACTTCCCAGCAATCTTCATATGAGACTTCGTCCTTCACTTTATTAGCTGCAGCCTATCAATTAGTCTCACACACGTCTTCTCAGGGGTCTGTCCTACAGAGGACAGCCAGAGGTCTGGCTCCATCACTCTTCTGTCTCCCATCGGGGCCAGCACTTTCCTAGGAAAGAGCATGCGAACAAGGCTGGACTGCAGTAAAACTTCCCCAAAATATCCCCACTTCAGTCACAAGAGCTGTATTTCTCCCTAAGTATTTTTCTTCATGAATTTGTCCAGGCATACGAATCCTTTTGTGCATTCACAAGACATTGGCCATTAGACCCACACTGAGCTTCACACTTGGTGAAAAAACAGCTGCAACCAGGATCAGTTTAAATATGAACCAGTGCCTACTAGTTCCCAAAACATAGTCCTCCTAGACCTTGATTTGGAAATTATGTGAGCTTTATATATTTTCTGTGCTGCCAAAAGCCACCAAGCGAATCTGTTGTTCACACACATGTGCATGCATGCAGAGAGTGGCTCATCCATGCTCCAGCTCCCATTGCATGGAGCTTCAGAAAGGTCCTTGAACAGCATATTACAATCCCTGGTTCTGGACAATATCTTCTACCCCTGTCTGATGTCCTCTAGGTTTCCACAAACTTTTGCCAGCATCCGTCAGGCGTGCTGTGACCTGGGTATGACTGAGGATGCTAAGGCAGGGTTGAGGAGAGAGCACATTAAGAGACCTGTGATGAGCAGTGTACTGGAAGATGGGAAACAGTGGATTAAAATATCACATTCCCACTTGTTTATTTGATTGAAAAAATGAGGGTCCTAAAATGGCAATATCCATCCCCAAGCCAGTGGCTTTTCCAGTGTGAGTCAGTGGGGTTCAGGGCATGGAACACCTCACCCTAAAAGCAGAGACGTATTTCAGAGTCAAACACCCTGCAGTTCAGAAGGGGCTGTCAAAGGAAAAAAAAATACTTTCCTTCCTTGCTTTAAATTCTTCAGGCTCTTTACAGCTGGATACACCTCAGGGTCTTGCTGGTGTTCATTAGTCTTCTCTCCCTTGTCATCACTAGGTGGATGCATCTCTGATCCAGCACAGGCCAGGAGTACAAGTATTTGGACCCCTGAAAACCCAGGGGTATGCCTGATACCAGGAATCACTGTCCTTTGTCCCCAGTGCCAGCTCTGATGTCCACTGCTGTGTGATTATGAAAGCTTTCACTCCCGTCTCGATACATCAAGACAGCATCGCTATGCCCTCTGAGAGCACCTCCTTTCCTAGGCATGCTTTGGAGCCCTCATCCACCCCTGAGACAGAAGAGGAGGGCACTGGGTCAAACCAAGAGAGGGATCTCAGGTGTGCTGGCACTCAGTTTTATTTTCAGCATCAATTTCCGTCCTTGCACCAAAAGAAACCTCACCAGGAGGTTGCTCACTGCTCTCTAATGCCATCCAATTTGTTCTTTGATGTACATAAAAAAGACTTCACCTCCTTTTGGGCTGGTATCTCCTCTGTCTCCTTCTGCTCCCAGCTCTTGCTCCCTTCCCTGTCCCCAAACAGAATGGGAGAAAAACATTTCTCCTGAGCCTTGCACCCAGCAAAGGGCTCAGAGTAGCTCCAAAAAGCTGGGGGCAGTTTAACAATACACTTGTTTCATGCATTTAACTAACTTAGCCTTTTCTTCCTGACTTACTTTTGCTGACCCTGCAATGCAGTTTGTTACCCTGCCCTGGTAGCCCATGGGTCATGCTGTAGCCCAGACCATCTTCCCAAATCCAAATCCCTGCAGAACCTGTTCTTCATCATGAAAGAGGAAAGACCCTTTGTAGCCATTGTAGCCAGCAGCAGAGGGTTCTGCCAGCTCTGCCCATGACCCTGAGGGTTTCCAATCACATCTCTCCAACCTACAGCATCTTACCATCCCTCTGGGTCCAACCACTGTCCCAGGTTAGCCTGAGCTCCCTCAAGGGAAATGAGACCAAGGTACCATGGATATTATTGCACTGATAGCTGGATTTACGCTTTCTTCGTCTGGTCCAGTCATCACTTTGCACAGCTCATTGCTCTGCTTTCTGTCCAGCCCTGCTTCTTCCTCCCTCCTCTCCCTTTATGAATAGATATTTTATTGCAAACACTCTGGCTTTTATAACCGGATTTTTCACGCTCTGGCCCACCTCCCCCATCAATTCTGGATAAAAATAAAAAAAATAAAAAAAGAAGTGCCAGGTTTTGTGAGCTGGTCTCCATGCTTAGGAGAAACTGCAGAGAAAAAGGGGAAAATTACATTGAATAACAAGGCTACCTGTCAGGAGGAGCAGTGGCAAAATATAATATGGTGGGTGAACAGCACAGTGCATTGTAACTTGCTGTTTAATTGAAAGGTTGTTCTGTTTTTCTTCGAGGTCCTCTTCTTCTGACCAAAGACCGAGTGGGTGTTCATTAAAGAGCCTCTCATAGTCCACCCCAGCCTGAGCTGGAAGCAAACAGATGCTGCGGTAATTCCCCACTGAGACCCTGTTCCCATCAGAGCTGTGCTCTGTCCTGCTCCCACCCAATCATGGGACCCACCAGCCCCTCTCCCAGGCAATCAATCCGTAGTGACTGACATAAAAGGCATCATGCCATGAAGTTAGATCTAGAAGAAAACCCATCTATTCCCTGGAGAAGTTCACAGACCCAGGGCAGGAGGGTCTTGCCTCACAGCCCCATATCAGCAGGGTTTCATTAGGAATGAGAAAAACTCCAGAGTCAGGAAAGGCTACTCGTTGTCCTTGGCTCAGTCCATCCTTGCTGCATCCTATGAGCTTTGCAGCAAGGAAATCAGAATAATCCCTAATTACGCACTTGGAGCAACTAATGCTGGTTTTCTACCACCACTGAATAACTAGAAAGGGACTCTCTTTTGCAGATGTTCATAAAACCCACAAGAGTTCAGCCAAGTAGAGTTGATTCTGCTTCTGCTCTTATCCCAAGCCTGACAGTCACTATGTCTATGTCAGCAACCTTAAGTGTGCAGGGAACACTCCTGGGATCACACTGGAATGTCATCTCTTATACTGGTAAACCGTTGGCCCAGTCCTTGGCATGACCAGGGGCAGCCAGCACTCTCCTAAATGATACCCCAGCACAAAAATCAGGATTTAGCGCTGGGCTTTTCCCACCAGGCCACTTGCATCCAACCACCTCGCTTTAGGTGTAAGGAGTGTTTAGCAGTACAGATGTGCCTAGATCATTCCCACTGAGCTCGAGATAATAGAAAATTCCCTGACACTGGCAAATTTACTGTTGTAGACATAGGTGGCAAGTGCAGATGAGCTGGTATTGCAGCTGCTGCCCTTCTGGCCTGGGCATTACTCAGACTGTAGAGCTTTGTAGGACTATTCCTCACAGGACCCGAAGTCAGTGTCACAGCCAGGGACTTTGCTAGTGTTCATGTTTACTTACAAAAAAAGCTCCTGTAACTCATCCTTCACAGCAGCTCCCACCTGCTGTGAACCAGCAGCCCTGCTCTCTGCTGGCCTCTGTCTCTGAGAAAGCTCCATCTCCCTGCTTGTCCTCTTTGCTCAAAGCTGTTCTCCTGGCTTCCTACCCGCAACCCAGGCCAACACCCCAGCCCTGGTGCTAGGAGCTCCAAGACATCTCCCAGCCTTTCTGTGCTTCCACCTTCCCCTCCTCTTGCTGTTGGTATTCCCCAAAAGATTTTCCATTTAACCTTCCCAGAACAGACCTTCCTGGGCTGGTTCTTAGACAGCCAAGCGAGCGCACATTCATGCATTTTTCTTCTCCACAGAACAAAGCTGTGGGCTGCTGGTTTTGCTCTTTCTCTTTTCTTTCCAAGGCAGGGTTGACTGCACATCACATGGCAGCTCAAGAGGGTTAGTGGGGATTCCCTTGAGCAACGCTTCCCAAGGTTTCATCCACATTGCACTGTGCGTGCTCAGCATACTGCTCCGGAGGAGAGCGGCTCAGGAGGCAACATCCCCCCAGACCACCACCAGGCGTGGGGCACCAGTCCCAAAGCCAGCCTGGCCTCCCTGGTTTGGCAAAGAGGACAGCAGCATCCCATTAGCCATGCTGAGATCTCAGTGCCTGCCCTGGTCGTGGAGGCATAGATTTCTACAAAAGGTTTCTCTTTCAGTAGATTGCCATTTTCTGGTAGAATGAAAGCCAACTCTAAAAAAACAACGCAGGCATCGGTGCTCCAAGAAGAAAGAATGCAAAATTTGTTTCACTTTACTGCAGGTGTCCAACAGTTAGGCATTAAATCTGAGTCCATCATTAAAGCTATTTCTCTTGTTAGTATCTGAATGAACCATCCCATGCATATTGTAGCTGAGTCTTTTCAGATGTTTGTTATTTCTGATAAAAATACTTTCCTATAAAGATGGAAGATTCTCCCTTAAGTCTATGCATATCTGCCATATAACATAGGTTACAGTAAGTGAGGGCTGAATTTGTCATAGAATTCAGTTCCGTGCAAGGAATGAAAAACTTGATTTAGAAGCTAAACATTTTTCTTTGAAAATTATGCTGAAAAATAATTTCTCAGTGCTTTTTTACAAAAATGAAAGGGAATGTGGTACAGCAGCTCATAAACACCTGGGTAATACAGCAGCTCATCTCCAGGGATATGACTTTCATTTATATTACAAACTAAATAAAGATACTAAAGTTGCACGGTTTTTTTCATTTGCATTAATTAGACTGAGAGTATCACAGACAAAATGACACAATTGTGACTCTAATTGGTGGGAAAGCACTGTTTCCAAGTTGACAGGAAAAAAATTTCCTGTCCAAATTGGATTCAAATCAGTTTATGTATAATTTTTAGTTTCCTAGAAACTGGGAGCTTTCCAAACACAGTGCACACCCAACAGAATCGGCATTTTATCAGTTCCACAGCCAGTAGCAGAAAAATAGGAATTAATACCAATTGCACTGCATTGACACAGGCAGCACTCACGTTCCCCTACTCCTGGGGTTAATCAGATGTGAACTCACCCAGGGCTTGAAAACTGGCAGGTCTGAGAGTTCCTGGCCCTTAATCCTGGCCAGGTTCCACTGAAGCCTAACCTTGTACTCAGTAAAATCACTTTAAACCCAAGTTTTTTCAAACAAAGAATTTTGTGTTTGCTCAATTAGTATTTTCCCATGACCCTTTTTCTTTAGCAAAAAAAAAGAAAATTAATAATTCTAGTTGCTACAGTAGGTCTTTCATATGCCTGTCCTTGATTTTACATGGACATCTGTGCAACCTCTCCTACCCAAGCAAGGGCCAAGCATGCATAATATAACCACATAGCTAATAAAAGTAGTTCATGTCAGAGAGAGCCTGGAAACAGGAGATAAAACCACAGATTAAAAATAACTTAAATCCTGATGGAGTCGAGGTTGAAAGCATATCAGCAGTTTTCAGGTAAGCAAGTTACAGGGTATAGGTGCCAAAATAAAGCATTACAAACACTGGAAATTCACTTTAAGTCTAAATTTAAAGAAGTCCAAACACTTCAATGTAAAGAAATGCAAAGTTAGGATAGCCAAAAATGTTGACTCTGTCCTGTAGCAAGTCCACACAATAACCCATTTCATTAAGTGCTCTAATTCTATTTTTAAGTCATCAGATAGATTGAGCTGCCCAAGGTCACATTTGATACTCTCACTTTTCTCTTTTGTGATGCAATTCAGGCAAAATTAACAAATGGACGTCAAGAGCTTTAAAAAAGCAGTTTTGCAAAAGTGCATGTAGGCAGTGGAATTTTCTTGCAATAACAGTCTTATTGCTGGAGTTGTTTAAATCTAGATGAGGCACTTGAGAACGAAAGCAGAGAAAATCTCGTTCTGCTCCTGCCGGGGCATGTGGACAGGATGACCTAACAAGTCTTTCCCATCTGCCATCCCTGTGGTTCTCTGAGAAATTAAATCCCAGGAGACCCAGGGCCTGATCCTGAGAGGTGAACCCAACGGACTAGACTTCACCCTACTTAGGCTTACTATAAATAAGTTTGTGTTGGGGCCAATTACTGGCATTTGCCTCTTTCTCTATCGTTTCAGTCAGAACCTCTTGGCATTTAATGATGTGATTTTTCCAGCAATATATGGATTTCTTTCACTTCTATGTTTTTCCCAGCTGTCTGACTCAGAAATGTGGGCTGACTTGGTTAAATCTAGGGTGCCAATGCTAAAGAGAGATGGGCAAAGATGTCGAAAAAAAAAAAATCCCACACCCTAATTTTGCAAATATTTGTGCAAAGGAAAAAATGAATCTGCCTCTCATGGGTCACCCCTCTTGCTGAGTTTATAGTGAGTATGCCAACGGATTACTTTTCTGGCAGGAAAACTGGTGTAAAGAGCACACATTAAGTGAACGCTTGAAAAAATTTCAGGAGGGTTAATTTTCATTGCACAGCCCTCATCCTAAATGTCATTAATCTCATCAAAGATCAAAAACATGACTGTTTAATATGTGTAGCCTACAAAAAGTTAACCAGACATGAAACTGTCACCAACTGAGAAATATTTACTACAACTAGATGAAAAATAATATCCCATAATGTGTACAATCAATAAAACCTTCATCCCCTAGGGGATAAATTAAAAACAGAAAAGGAGGCTAAATTCCTGGCATGTGTTATTTAACTGAATTACGTTCTCAGCCTTCATTTCAGTTTTTTTCATATGTGCCTTCCAATCTGGGGAAAGCATTTAACAACATTTTACAGCTGTTCAGAATTTGGGGGGAAGCTACTTATTTGTATGCAATCCACCCTTTTCCGTCAAATGGAATTTACACAAGAAATTTCCATTTTTCATGCAATAATTTTAGCCAGCAAAAATGCCCTGGGACAGACATTTCAGTCAATTGAAAGGAAGTTAGCAATTAAGTACTGAATGAGTTGCTGAGAATTTGAAAATTATTTGCACTCAGCTTTCAAACATGGAAAAACTGGAACTTTATGCTAAAAATTGCATTATGTTTACAGAAAATGGCCTTTTTTCACATGCACATCTGGGGGCAGAAGGTGGCCTTCTAGCACATCAAATATTTTGCCTACGTGCTGGCACTGCTAACAAGATCAGCAGCAGTGTTGATGCCAACCTGCTGTGTCCTGTGGCTAGCAGCTACAAGAATATGCCAACACCAGGGTTACCCCTCAATGCTCTGGGTCCCTTCTTCATGCTACACTGCGTCAAGACACCATCAAGGTATCAACTGTGGAAAAATCATGCTGAACAAAAAAGATGGCCTCTGAGAAAGATAAGATCTTCCAAGTTATGATCACCAGCACACATGCATATTATAATTTCTGCAGCAAAAGAGGCTAGAGGATTTTTCCAGGCCTTTTCTCACCCACACAGATGTTTGAACCCTGGCCAGGACTCCCTGCATCTGTTCCATATGAATGGGCTCTGGTATAGGAGTGTTGCTTCGTGTCACTTATTACAGTCCTCCATGACTCAATAATGAACACCTCAATCCAGCTCAATTTCAGTCCAGCAAACCGTTCCTTGTCACTTTAACATGAGATATAAAGGGTGATTTTCTCATCCTGGTCCATTCATTGGTTTCCATTTGCCACATCCTGTCCACTTTCCACAGGGCCACTGCCCAAGGTGGAGGCAATGGATGGACCCAGTGTGTGGCTGCCTGGAAAGGCCACTGAGCAACAAGAGGATCGGAGGTGAAGATGTCCAAGTTGAATGAAGAAAATGTAGACCTGGTGCCTTGACAGATGGTAAAGACCTGGGGACATTCCTGGCTTTCTGTACCTTTTTCAATACAGATTGATTTGTGTCCATCTTGGACAGAACCACATCATGCATCTGAAGACAAGGCAACAAAGAAAATGTCCTCCATGCCCTGTGTGGTTATATTCATCATCCCTACCGCTCCACCCAAGGCCTGTGTCTGGAAGGTGCTGACCTCTTCCTAGTGGAAAAGCAAAGCTTTTTTTTCCCGCATCCACATCATCTCAGCACTTCACGGGTGGACACTGTCGTGGGCTTCCACCCAGCCTGAGTGGGCTTTGGGAGTTGGCAGCCCTTCTGTTACAGATATAATCTGTAATAATCAGATCAATAACGAGAAATCCACTTGTGGGAAAGGCTGGGGCCACACTGGGGAAGGGCTCCATGGAAGGAAGAGACAACTACATGCTCCTTCTCATAGGACTTTCCCCCCACTCTGCTGGAAGTTAGGCAGACCAGCAGGTCACCAGGCAGAGCTCAGAGATGACTGGCCTTATTGCCAGTGATGGAGATGACAGTCCTGTGGTCTCTGCACCTCTCCAAAGGAGCTGGCTATAGAAAGCTCCCACCAGCACAGACTTCTCAACACAGTTCTGCAAAAGCTATCACAGGAAGCATACAGTGCTACCTAGCCCACCCAAGCCAAGACACACACCTGCTGTCCACAGTGGCAATGATGTGAGTCATGTCTTCAGTCCAATCCATGCAACGCCTTGCCCTTCCCGAAGTGACTGGTTCCAAGGGGAAGAAAATTATATCCATTTATATGAGCCCTGAGAAGAGCAGAGGTCAGTGAATAGGCAGCAAGAGTAGAAGGAATTTGGGCTACTCTGTTCCTGGTAGATTCGTGCTTCTGAACCTCTAGCCATGAATGGAGACTACTCCTTTTCAAAGGAAGATCATGCTCCTATCTCAGTCAACAGCAAAATGTCCAGCGATTTCAGTGGCAGCAGAAAAAATCCTTGTAGAAAAAAAGGGCAAAGAAGAAGGGCAGCAAATTCACAGTTGCCATATATGTGCTTGCACATCAGCTTTCTATCTGCAAAGGCTCTGTGTGAGCTAACCTCATCCCCGTCGCCACAAGCCATCAGCCTGCGTGGTGGGTGGTCAGGGCAGCATTCAAGGCAGGGCAGATGTATATCAATGAGCCACTGAGCACCAGAACTCTGCTCTGCTCGGAGGGGAGGTCCCACATGCTGAGATCGCCCATGTTAGGTAGTGCTCAGGAGACACATGGATTGTGCCAATCCATCATGCCAGACCAAGGAGACAGATGGGGGAAGTCAGGCGTGGGGTAGGGAACTTCCCACCATTGCCGCAAAGCTTTGTCTTTCAATGGCTGTTCATTCTCTATTGATTTCAGAGGCAGTGTATGTCATCTTTACGTCGTGCTGCTGACACTGCGCAGAGGAAAATGATAGTCCTGGGAGAGTGACACCTGGGTATTGTTTCAAAATGCTGCTTTGCTCTGGATTCCTTACTGCCTAGGAAAAGGAACAGAGCCCAGGCTCCAAGGCAGCTTGCCAGGCAAGGATCCTGGAATCTCCAGCTCTGGGCAGTTCACCTGATGAAGCATCCTGAAAGTCCAGAGAAAGCCCGGTCTGCTCAGCTGCCTCCACACTAAGCAGCAAATGTGGCAGGAACCAGGCAGGCACGCACTACAGTCTGTTTTGCTAGGACCTTTACCAGACCAGCTGGGTCTGCTGGCACATCAGTGCCATGCAGTACTCCAAGGTATGGGAGGGTCTGGACTGTACTCCCACCACAAGGGTAAGTATTCATCATATTCCTGCCTCATCATATAGGCAATTAGTCTGGTGGGGCAGAAATGCCTTCTCACTTTGTCTGTTTGCAAAATCCCTCTCCCGAAAATCCTACAGAGTAAATTAGCAGATAATAGACTCAGAAAAAAAACTTTTGGGTTTTTTTTTTTTTTCAGAGGGTGAAGCCTTAACCTTTGGGGGGAAAGAGGAAGAAGTATTTTTTAAGATGAAAGAGAGAGGCAGGTGCAACATGAGCTCTAATCTTACTGAGCTGTGGCCACCAGGAGAAGTATTAGGACATTGGATTCTCAGGCATTCATCTCCAGCTCTTGTATAAACAGAATTCTAAACCATCAAGCAAAGGCTTTATCTCCCAGAGAATTTAACATTTTTCTTGAGTGCTCTTCAAAGGAAAAGAATGTAGATCCAGAGCTGGACATGGTTGATGTCACCATGGATAAACAAAGCAATTCTGGGGCCAGCCATTATAAAAATGGCAAGTTCTTCCTTGAACATTACACCGAGAGCTACCTTGTCTGTTCTGGGGACAAAGCAAGCTCCTGTCCAGCTGACCAGAGGGCTCTTTGGAAAGTGGAAAAGAGCCTGAAAAGGCCACGGAGACCTAATTGCTGACCCCTATTGTCACAAGAGTACCACCATTTTCCTCAGTGGGATGGAAAAGCTCCAAGACAATTGTACTTGAGGCCAGCCCTCCCTCATCATCCCTGATTTTGCAAAGTGCAGGGTACAAAAGAAATCTATATGGCATGGCCATGGGGTCACAAGTGGAGGATAGGGGCAATATTCTGAATAACAAACAAGTGTTGTGTTCTCTCCTCCTGAATTTGTCTGAGAAGAATGAAAATAGGATGAAATAGTTCGCATTCATGTCATGTTCTCACCGCCATCCTCCTGATTTACCTACCTAGCAGGCAGTACAGACTGAGAATACCTCCAGGTTAAGACACCCACATTTAGGTGCTCCCATGTAAATTTGGTGTCTGAGTTTCCACTACAGTAACTTGAGTTGAAGTCAATGAGCCTAGAGCTCGATCCAGCCCAACCTACAGTAGATATCCAGCTTGGGGTGGATTCTTGCCTAAAAGGAGACACCTAGAAACATCTGAGATGCCCAAGGGTATCCAAGACATCCACATCAGGCTGGTAGATAAGACACAGGATCCATTTCAAATGAGGAGTGTTTCAACAATTGAATCCCATCCACAGCTACCCCATGGGGGTCAATGACATTGACAAATGAGGTACCCAGATATGTCCTCAGGAAACCTAAATGCTCTGTTTACTTAAATGATTCCACAAACTTCAGAAATAGTGTTAGGCAACTGTGCAGTCCTTTCTGCAGGGGCTGACAGAAACCCATGCCTTTGGCTTACAAGGGTGCCAGACCAGCATTTCTCCTGAATGCTCTCCTCAGCATCTGTTCTTGAGGAATAATCTAAATTTCTTGTTGATGCTAAAGAAAAGTGTTAAAAATGAAAACGTCACCTCGTCTGGACAAATTGAGTGCCACTGTCTGTTCAGACTCTGGATATCCTCTCCACTAATAATGGCTTCTGCTCTGAGCAATGTGTTCTCCAGCCTGCAAGCCACCTGCCTAGCAGAAAGGAAATAATTCAGAGACATTCAGAACATATCAAGCCATAGTGAGAAGACCTCCACAGAGCTCATTTAACATTGCAGATTACAAAAGATTAATCATTTAACCAGAAAAGGGTCCCTGTATAGTCTTCTGTTCTTATGATTTTCTGTTTGAAGCAGCCCAGATAGTCTGTTAACTCTCTGAGGAAACACCTCAAAAGAATCACCATTCTCCAGCTCAATGCCATGCTATATTAATACAACACCTTCATTTCCAGAGTTCAGAAATGTTCATTGTTTAACTGGTCTTCCTGCTATTTAGGCACCATTTCCCACCTAATCCTTGCAGTAGTTTCACTAGTGTTGGTGGAACCTCCATTCAAATCGTGATCATCATGTTTGGTATGGGTTTCTTGGTCCTAGAAGGCTACATGTGAATGTCAACCATGTCAGCCTATGTCCACACTAGCCCAAAAAGAAGGATTAAAAAAAAAACCTGAGTCGCCAGGCTGCCTAGCTATGGCTGAACCCAGGGTCAGTATATCCTCAGTGCTTTTGCAACGTCTCCATTTGGTGTAGATGTCTCCACGCTACCGGTTCCTTCAGCATGGAGGCTGAGACAGTAAAACACGAAACCACATCCAGTTTCCCACTAAAACAAGAGTATCTTTGACTCCATCCAAAATGCTTCGTTCCCTGGCTCCAATGCCCCAGGCTGTGTGTACATCACCTCTTCTGGACACTTCAACCATCCCCTGGGACTAACAGGAGAACAAGCTGCATGAGTCAGCATCCTGCCTCCAACAGTGGACGCCCAAGAAAGAACATAGGCTTAGAACAACTATTTAACAATATTTCCTTAAAACACTTCCCAGCATTCAGCAGCCTGTGGGTTGGGAATTTCCCAGGTAAGAAAAGGGATCTCTGCATTTAGTAGTCTTCAGTGAACTTTTCTCCCAGACTTTTCCAGCCTCTTTCTAAGCATACACAAACTTTCCAGACCCCACAACCTGCTGCAGCAAGGCATGGCACAGTTTTGTGACACACTATGTGAACAACTACCTCTTTTTCTTGTCCCTCAGTAGCTTCTTTTGGTGTCCTCTAGTTCTGGTATTGGCAGGGATTGTGAGGAGTCATCCTTTAGTCTCCACCTCTGTGCTGCTGGAGTAATATTGTCGTATGCCCCTTCAGTCCTCACTTTCCAACCTGAGGAGTCCTAAAATTTGGCAGCACAGCTTCTCTCCAGAGCAGGTCAGCAGAGGGAGCTGATGGTCTGAGCCCTTCCAGCAGCTTATGCCTCTTTGCGTATTTCAGCTTTTAATGCTCAGTCTAAATATAAAACAATACCCATTGTTTCTCCCAGCTGCATGTCTGAAAGCTTCAGAGGAATACAATCTAATAGCCAATTAAGGCAATGCACTCAGAAGGAAGAATACTGGTACTTAAGATAATGTTTTATGCTGAACAAAGGCAGATTTCAGAGCTTCTCCTAAGACACCAGCCAAAAGAATGAGTCAAGCAAGAGAAAAAAAAATCCTGATTCAGACACCTCGACAAGGTCAACACCTCGACCTTGGCATGTTTTTAGGCAGTTGCTTTCACCTGTATTATCAGACCTTGAAAGGTCCTGCTTTGAATATCATGTACCATCGGGGTCTGCAGAAGCATAGCTTGACTTTTGCTGGAAACCCCCTTTAAGCCTCAGAGACATCATCTGAGGTCTCTGTGCCTCAGTTTCTCCACTCCTTTATGCTTTGTCCATCTTTATTATAGTTGCATCAGAACAAGGAGCATGTCTTGCTGCGGTGATTAGAGAAAGCCCCAGCTAATGTGACCCAGACTGGCCCAGAATTTACCACTATACATGAACCTTGTCACAGGTACAGCCTGGAGGAATTAATCGTCTGCAACTGCCTGGAAAAGCTCACTTTCCAGAGTCTTTCCCGAGATTTCCCCTGAGCATTTTCTGCACTGTAAAAGGACTTTGTCTCAGCCTGGAGGAAACCAGGAGCTGGGGGGATGTTGTCTAAGAGGAGGTGATGTTGGTGAGGTCTGCCATGAGATCCAGGGCATGGGAAGCTCTGTCTGCCAGCCCTAAGCACCCACATGTCCCTAACCTGGGCCCTGGAGCCACCAGCTGAAATGGGTCCCTGGGAAGCCAATTCCATCAGGAGACCCAGGGACCTGATGCCTTCCAGTCCTCCGGAAACTTCAGGGGAAAAAAAGTTTGGGTTTGGTCCGATTTGGACCCAAACCAGCTCATTAAAAAAAAAATTACAACCCACACTTGATGACATTTCCCACTAAGCGGAAAGCCAGCGAGCTCTCACTCCCCCCATCACCCCTGGTTTTGGCATCCTCCAGAGCCCACGTGCTTTGGCCGAGTTTTGTTTGATCCACAGCGCAAAGGAGCCTCGTGTCTCATTTCTGGCAGCTGGATTGCACCACCGGGTAATTCTGTGGCTAAACTGTTTAAATAATGTTAATGGCTTTACAAATTCACTTTCAAAACAGCCTGAAGTGTAAAGCCAGCGCAGCTGAAGCAGCATGCTGGGGCTTAGGCATGTTTAGATAAGAGTGGGTGCAGAGTAAGCTTTCAGAGTGCTCCACACAAGCTACTCAAAAGCTGGGAACCAAAGACTTCTGCTTCCTAACTACATCTCCTGAACTGCGATGGAGTAGATGTTCGCTACAGCAGGGCAAGGATTAAAAGCCAGCACAGCTAGAGGCTTTAAGGGATTAGTATTTTTATTTTTCTTGGCAGCCAGCTCCCTCTGTGGCAGGTGCTGTTGGAGAAAACAACAGCAGATCCATGGGTATGCTCAGGTTTTCAAAACAGCAATAAATAAAAAAAAAAATTTTAAAAATCAAAGGCTTAGCTGAGGGTGCTGAATGTACGACAAAAGGTCAAGCTTTAACACAGGGTAAATCTGGCTCGCACCAACCTACTCAAGGCAAAAATTGTAGTTGTCTGGCACAGTGTCATGCTCTTAGTTTTTAGTCAGGATGTGCCCTGGCTCCTTAGCCGGTAAGGAGGAGGTTGAGAAATGCAACACGGCTTGCTGGAGGGCAAGACTCAGCTGCATGAACCTGGGCAGAATGCAAGCCACGGGGATGCAAGTCCCAAAGGCAGAGACAGAAACATGGCAAGGTGGGCGCTTCTACCTCCAGGCCTTTTCTGGATTCAGCACAGAAATCTATCAGGGAATACCAGCGCTCTCCATGCTCATGCATTTGCACACCTACCCCTCTCTGGTGCCTGCAGGAGCCATGCAGGTCATGCTGTGATCGTGATAGTCATAACAGCATCACGCAGGATTATGTGTGCCTCTTAGGAGCCCAGATTTCACAAGGATCACCCACTGCATTCACGTAGACGCAGCTGTACTCAATAATCTCTCTTGGCCAAATAAAAATAGGTTAGGGATGTGTTTGTGCTTTGATTTACATCAGGATAAATCAGCTGTTCTGCCCCAGTGGTCGGCTGTCTACCAGCAAAGGAGAAGTGAGATAAGGTCAGCACAAACCTTTGGATTGTCTGCAGGAGAGATTTAATGTGCGACAGCACGGGTCAAACTCATATTTAGGAAACCAAACAAATTCAAAAGAAAAATGAAGTGCATGTTTTAACAATATGGATGATAAACCACTAAAACAAGTCAGTACAGGAAGGGGTAGATTTGCCAATTCTTGATGCCTTCAAACCAAAACCAAGGGCTTTTTTAGCCAACCATAACTTAGGGCAAGTGAGATGCTCACTGAAACACCCTTCACTACAAACCATGAATGTAGTGTAAGATTTGGGTTTCTTACCAAGCAGGAAAGATAGATTTGCAGCCAGTGTGCAGCCATCCTCATACTGATCCTGACACCAGCTAAGAGGAAGCCCAACCATGATCAGAGAAGACCCAAAGCCCTAACACAGTCCATGGTCCCAAAACAGCGTTCATCATGTCCCTCAAAGCCGTTGTCCCAACATGATCCAGCAACTGCTCATTCCCTCTGGATCCAACTCTTTGGCCATGCAGTGCCCCTGCCCAGAGGATCCACACTGCTCCCAAGTGCAAACCATTGGGCTCCAAACATGCTCTGCACAGAGCTGATGGTGCCACAGACCTCACCTGGTCCCAGGGCTGGGTCTGGTGGGATAGCCTCACACTCAAAGCTGGACCCAGAGTTTAGGGGTTTAGGCACTTTGTGGGGCATGGTCCACCCTGCCAGGCCATTTCCATGTTGCATGGTTCTTGCACACCTTCTGCTGCACTCGATGGGGACTGCCAAGAGTCACTGCTTTCTCATGAGCTCCTCCCCTCCAAGTGGTGAGAGTGTTTTTTCCAGTCAGCTGAACCCAGAAATAGAAAAAAAAATGCTAATATATACCATTCCATCAAGCTGCCCCATGTCCCCTCGCCTCTGATTGCAATCCCACAGATTCTGTGAAAAAGGAGCTATGTCCAGAAAGATAGGAACAAATCATTCAAAAAGGGACATTTGGGGGAAATTACTTCACTTTGCCAGGCCAGCAGATGCTTCCCAAACATATTGCTCAGTCTGTGCACATCTGGAATTAATACAGATGGTAAAAAAAGAGCATCCAGAGACTTAGATGTGATGGCTGACCACTGGTCATCTGCAAGTTACTTTTTCTTAATAGTTCCTCCCAAAATTGTTTTGGGCAATTTGCTGAGCAATGAGGCAAAAGCCTGAGGCTTCTGAAGTCAGGAGGTCCGCCAGTGACTCTGAAGGTTTGCAGTCTGGTTTTAGCCTTGATAGGATGAGAGAGATCAAACAGAAAAAAGGGTTTGGGAAGAGAGGAGGTCTCTGGCCATCACAGAACAAAGATGAGTCATTTGTTACAGTGGTGGTTGTGGGCACCCTACAGTAAACATGGACCACTGAAGGATTCAGTGCCGTGAGGTCAGGGCTGGCCAAGCTGGGATCTCAAAGACAATGCAAGTGTAAAGGACAGGTTGGAAATAAAAGGCATGAAGACAGGCTGTGTCCATTGCTAATGCTGTCTCACGTGGCAGCTTCCTCCCGGCCCAGCAGTGACATGTCCATTGCGTGGTCGACATACCACAACATGTTGCCTGGGATGGTCCTGGCCCATAACCCCAGGTTATGAATCCAGTCTCATCTCCCAGGATGGAGACTGGAAAACCTGTCTTCTTGGCATTGCAACCTGCCCATCATTCACCTTGGCTGGGCTGGGGTGAGGCCCCCACACAAGCTGAGCCGTGTCAGAGTCACCCCATTCAAAGCAACAACAGAGGAGGCAACACAGGGAGGGTGCACAAAGGAGCAGGGCTATGCTCATGGAAGCTGGATACAGCCTGGCAGCCTTCCTTCAGCTTTCCCCAGGAGCAAGCAAACATATGATCCTACCCAAGGAGGGGTTGCAAGGGACTTCGCCCTTCCCACACCCTCACCCCCCCATCTCCTCGTGGCCTCTCTCGGGCCGCAGGAGGCCAAAGGCACCTTTTGCTGCACCGGGATGGCTGCGGCTTCTCGCAGCTCAACCTTTCCAGCAAGGGTGCCCTGCAGTCCCCCTCCAGCTCACTGCCCTGCCGTGATTCATGGCTCCTCTCCTGCCCGTCTTTATATGGGAACTTTGCATTTCCTCACATTTCCTGCACTGGGAAAGCCAACGCCAAAGAATGCCTTTTTATATGCTCTGCCACCAGTCCCGTTTGTTCTCCCAGCCCCCTGCCCAGGAGCGGGTCACAGACCCACCATGCCCCATAGTGCTCCCCACGCAACTACGGTTCCTCCGTGTTCCCATCCCATGCCATTGCCCACCACCTGAGTCATCACAGATGCCATCCACATGTCTCTTCCCTATGCAGCAACCCCTGGTCATTCCCATGTCCCCACATGATGGCATACGTGCAGCAGAGCAGATCAGCCAGGCAATGCATCCCTGCTGACCGCAGCATGGGCAAGGGGCTGTGGTGTAGCAGCCTCTCTTAACATGGGCATTCACTCCTGAGTGCTGAGAAACTTGCTAGAACATTTTCCCTTTGAAGTCTCCAACTGGTGTCATGTTTAGTTCCAGGTAGCCAAAAAAGACTGAAAAGTTAGAGCAGGGAGGAACATACGGAGAGATGGACAAGCGCCCATTTCCTTACGAAACGAGGCTAAAAATAGCAGGATATCGGCCCTTGAGAAGGCACCCAGTCCATCCCTTTGTGCCGAGGTGGGAACACTTCTACGAAAGCACTTGCGACAGAAACTATTTTTAGCCCCCTCCACCTCCTCCCTGAGCAAGTTGCTCATGTTCATCCCCACTACCCTGCTCCCTCATGTCAGGGGCACGCCACAGGGTTGCCCATCTCTTCCCACCAGCAATCCTTCCCTTCACAGCAGCCATTTATGGATACAGAGGCTGTCACTGTGTGCCGGTATCCACAAGGCCCATGGCAATGGTGTGTCCTCACGCTCCTCTTCTGCTCCCAGTTCCAAATGCATGTCAGACACACAGGCACTAACAGCCAGAAATTCAAGTTCTTGCACCTAGTCAACATAAGCCACTGAAGTAATGAGCTCCTCCTTAATTTTCACAAAATAAAATGGAGTAAAATTTGTATGTATTCCACCTATTTCTTTATGGCTGATTTCTGCCTCAATTTCATGACTGATTTTTTAATTTCCATTATTTCCCTTGGAGATGCTTTCCTACAGTGAATGCCCTCTGCTTGATTCTCCCATCCCTCCTCAGCACCAAATACACCCAGATTTCCTCAGCCTCCTTGTGCTTCTAAACCTGAAATGGACCCAGTAGTCATATACAGGGTAAGAAGGACCAAACCTGATGATTCTTCAACCATCTCAAACTCATGTCCTTAAAGGGGGCCACATCCTCGGAAATGCCATCCCTGCTCTTTTCAAAATCCTTCTCACAAAATCCAGCCCCTGCCCTGGCAGTGGTGTCCAAGGAGACCTGTGTCTCAGCTGACCCTCATGTTTTGAGTCAGAAATTTGCCTTTCCCCATCTTCCTTCATTTCTCCTATTCTGCTCCAATGGACCAGCCACCCCCTGTGGCTGTTTAATCCTGACTAAGATGTTTGTTATTATCTAGTTGCAGCAAAATCAGAATTTTTGGGTTTATGTTGGGAGGTGAAGCTCTCCCTGTTTGAAAAAAAAAAAGGCTGAGAATTTATTTAGGTAGAAAAAAATGTAATGTAATGTTATGTAACGTAATGTAATGTAACGTAATGTAATGTAACGTAATGTATGAAATAAAATAAAATAAAGCAAAATAAAGAAAAATAAATACACAGGAAGAAGTGTAGTAGCTAATTCTCAGAGCCATTAAACCACAGGCCTTTTACTGCCTAAGTCCTTGATGGGAAGATTTTGATCTGTAATGACAATCTGCCGCCTTAGCAGCCCTTTCTTGTCCAGCAATTTCCAGACAAGGATATGTTAGTCCTGACTGTGGCAGCCACCTTGAAAATGCTCCTTTTGCAGACAGGAAACTGCGACATAGCAGATGTGGCAAAAAGGGAATGGCGATATCAGAAGGAAATTCCCAGAAAAAATCTTCTGTCTGGCAAGAAGAGCATGGAAAGGCAAAGTCTCCTGGGACAGAAAAGCCTGTGGAGGAGAGATGAGATGATGCAGAGCTTCAGACACTCCAGCCCTCTCCTGATTCTCCTGAATATAAAAATAAAACAAGGGAACATAAAGGGACAAACAAGTGTGGGGTAGGACTGAGCTGGTCAGAAATTTAGGAAGAGGAAAAAGGAAAATAGCCTTTTCTAAACAGATTGGACAGAAGAGCTTTCAGCAAGTGGGCACACAAACCTTGTAGGATGGGGAATCATTGCCCCCATTCCTTTCCTCCCACCTGGTGGCAGGCGCAGCACCCACAGTCACACTGCAAAGAGAAAAAACAGTCTGAGCAAGAGGAAAAAATGGACCCTACTGGGTCCTGATCCAAAGGGTAAAATGAGTTAAGGTTTTTTACAATTTCTTGTTCATCCCTTTCTGTTTTGCCACTTCCAACGTTTTCCACTGCTGCATCTCAGGGTAGTTCTGGGCTGTGTCCATCCCAGCTGCTTTCCCGTAGGATAAGCCTTCCTCCCTCTCCATGCAAAGCCAGCTTGTCCAAATCTCCAGGGGACAGCAAAGGGATGGAAGACACTGCAGAAATCCCCAGGGCCCTTCCTGCACCATCATGTTCCTGGAAGGAATAGGGAGGTTTAGTGAGGGTGATTCCTCTTTGGAGATCTCACATATACAGCTGGAGTTTGCAGTTTCAGAGATTTGGCTCCAAAGCCCCGGGTATGATTTCAAATCTGACAGTCTCTGCTGCCTCCATGCATTGCTGCTCATTTTCCATGTCCCTGGCAGGTGAACAAGGAGGAGATGACACGTACTCTCATGGGACTTGGGTGATTATTGCTTTTGCTGCTCACATTTAACAGCCACATGTTCCCACTGACATTTATTTCAGATGACTTCCGTTTCTTCATAAAATGATCACATCTCTCTATATGGAAAATTTAGCTGCTCTAAGTATCAAGCTGTGTTGCTTATTCCATATGGGAAGGATCGGAAACGGTTTAAGTTGGGTTTCAAAATGCGGATTAAAATGATGGGCTGGAACAAGATCTTGGTTTGGAAGCACCATGAAAACATCATCTCAGGTTTCAGCAAGCTAAAACTTAGGAATGAATTGCTCGCCAGGATTTTTCAGGCTGGAAAGAAAGATGAGCAATAGGAGGGATGACAGAGATTTATAAAACCACGAAAGGCATAGAAAGGGTATGTGGTGTCTTTTAATGCAAAATCTAGGCCTTTAATTAAACCAACACAAGGAAGCTTCAAAGAAAATGTAAGGCAGTTCTCCACGTAATGTGTGGTCAAACTGCAAATCCTTGCCACAAGACTTTGTGGGTGCTAAAAATTGCACAAGTCAACAGGACAGTAGGTGATGAAGCAAAATACACTGAGGGTTGCTAAATATGTAAAACTAACATGCAACTCAGAAGACCTTTAATGCACAAGTATTAAAGGCAGGGAGGGTACTTGGAGGAAGAATTTCATGCATGTTTACTCTGTTCTTATACAGTGTATGTACATAGAGAATAGAGCTTCAATTCCCCTATAAGCACAGAGGAGACATCCAGCCACCCTGAGCTGGGTAGCACACAGGAACTTGATTATGCCCCTGCTCCCGTCATTTTAATCAGATGAAAACAAAGGCTGTGCAAAATTGCCCAGTCAGTGGTCAGGGACAGTTCATTCTTTCTGTCGATTCCCAGTTCTGACAGGTCCTTCTCCAGTAACAAAAGGATGAATGAAGGGAAACTCCCCACCCACTGGCATCACTGTTTCCCTGGGGTGCTGTCAGGAAACAGCAGTTTGACCCGAGATGACTGTGTATGTCCCAGGATGCAACGAACAGCCTTGCTTTGCCACAGGTTAAGTTCCCCAAGGTATCACATGTGATAAGGTGCCTCCTTGGTGTTTCACCCCAAAACAAACATCCATCATCCCTGGAGGTCCCTGATGCTGCTTTGAGCCAGGAGAATGGACTAGAGACTGCAGAGGTCCCTTCTGACCTGAATTATCCCATCACCCTATGAGCTCGTGTTTATTTGCAGCTGTGGTTGGATTCCTCCATTGCTTCCTTTGCAGCCGATCAGTCCAGACCTGCAGGGTTAAACCCACAGCAATGCAATATTGTTTTGGTGCAACCAAACCACAGCCACATCCTGTAAGCTTGTCTTTAAGTTCACAGAAGCACAGAGATCATTGAATAGTTTGGGTTGGAAGGGACCTTTAAAGGTCATCTAGTCCAATCCCCTGCAATGAGCAGGGACATCTTCACTAGATCAGGTTGCTCAGAGCCCCGTCCAACCTGACCTGGAATGCTTCCAGGGATGGGGCATCCACCACCTCTCTGGGCAACCTCTTCCAGTTTTCACCACCCTCATCATAAAAAATTTCTTCCTTAGATCTAGTCTGAATCTACCCTCTTTTAGATTAAAACCATTATGCCATGTCCTATCGCTACAGGCCCTATTAAAAAGTCTGTCCCCATCTTTCTTAGAAGCCCCCTTTAAGTACTGAAAGGCTGCAATAAAGTCTCCCCAGAGCCTTCTCTTCTCCAGGCTGAACAACCCCAACTCTCTCAGCCTTTCTTCATAGCAGAGGTGTTCCAGTCCTCTGATCATTTTTGTGGCCTCCTCTGGTCCATGTCTTCCCTGTGCTGAGGACCCCAGAGCTGGACGCAGCACTGCAGGTGGGGTCTCACCAGAGCAGAGTAGAGGGAGACAATCGCCTCCCTCAACCTGCTGGTCACACTGCTTTGGATGCAGCCCAGGATACGGTTGGCCTTCTGGGCTGCTAGTGCACATTGCTGGCTCACGTCCAGCTTTTCATCCACCAGTATCCCCAAGTCCTTCTCCACAGGGCTGCTCTCAATCCCCTCATCCCTCAGCCTGTATTGATACCTGGAGTTGCCCTCACCCAGGTGCAGGACCTTGTACTTGGCCTTGTTGAACCTCATGAGGTTCACATGGGCCCACTTCTCGAGCTTGTCCAGGTCTCTCTGGATGACATGCCATCCCTCAGGCGTGTCAACCGCACCACTCAGCTTAGTGTTGTCTGCAAACTTGCTGAGGGTGCAATTGATCCCACTGTCTATGTCTGATGAATATACTAGACAGTACTGGTCCCAATACAGACCCCTGAGGGACACCACTTGTTACCAGTCTCCATCCAGATATTGAGCCATTGAGCACTACCCTCTGGATGTGACCATCCCACCAATTCTTCATCTACTGAATAGTCCATTCATCAAATCTGTATCTCTCCAATTTAGAGAGAATGATGTTGTGGGGGACCGTGTCAAAGGCCTTCAGGGATGCTCCTGTATAATTTACTGGCATGGACATAGCCTGTGCATCCTCTCAGCCACAGCCATGGTGGGACAGGTGAAGCCAAAACAGCACCAAGGCTGAGGTCCAGTGACATCAAGGTGTCGGACAAGGTGAGTTCAGCTATGACTTACCAGTGTTCCTTATTGCCTATAGCTGTTTGGACATGTGTGAAGTAGATAACATCTTCTACCTGATCCAACCCTGTTGCTGATGCTCCCTAGCATCAACGATCACTCAGCACTGATTAAACACTCAGTCTCCCCTTGAACTGTCTCTCTCCTGCTCCATGCCCTCAAGTTCAGTCTCGCCTCAGGGGAATTGTAGCACAACTTGGCTTTAACCAAAATAAACTGTCCTGGCACAAGTTCCTGTTTTTCAAGATATAGCTTTAAAATAATAAGGAACAATTTTCCCCTTTCCTTGCTTTTACAGGCACCATGTGCTTCATTGTGAAAGCTTCAAAGATTGTCACCTACAACACCAAAATGACCCCAGAGTACTCTATTTATTTTCTCATGAGAGGCAATTCTGTAGCCGATGGAGATTTGTAAGTTGAAAACAGACAAGATTTTCCATGGCTTGTAAACTTGTGGAAAAATAAGAGGGACAAAGACAGCTCGGGGCTTCGAAGCTGTAAATCAACACTCAGCCTATCTGATTTTAAGTGCTTTAGACCTTATATCAATATTGTTCTTGCATTGGGGGGGTAGAAAGAGGGACTCATCTACCCCAACAGCAGGAGAAATCTTTTGGAAACAACAACAAAACCACAGGCCTGGGTAATCCCTGTTAATAAAAACAAAGCTGCAGTTCAGATTGTATGTACAAGCTGGAATCAGGCAAACTTATTCCCGTGGTGCTGTGAGACCAAAGAGATATCAAAGTGGTCACAGAAGTATTTTGGAAGCTCCCCAAGTGCATCCTTTTGTCATCTTCTCTTTTCTTTTTTAATTCGAAGGAATTGAGCCCCAAGTACTATAATCTGTCTTGGATCTCCCACTCTGTTCCTCCTGTTATTTTAACTTTAGGCATAGCAGTCCTTTGAAAAAGTGCCCCGTTCCCACTGCCTGGGAGCTATGGGAAAAAGCTATCTTGGTCCTATCAGGAATGTGCCTCGCCTCTGCCCTGCGGTTGTGCTGCCTTCGGAGAAACTGGTGTCACAAAGCACCGCAGAAGGACAGGCCACAGCGTTCCCTTGGAAGAGCAGGGGAAATGGGGGGACAAGTGGATCAGGCTGTTCTGTCCCTTTGCTTCTTAGAGTTGGAGGAAAGTTGGAGAGACCTGGTGGGGGGGGCATGGGCGGGCAGCCCTGCTTCTTAGGGATGGGAATGTTTTAGAGAGGTGGAAAGTTTAGGACAACATGCAGCAGGGCTTTGGAAAATCCATGCCCTGTGAGCAGCTGGAGGCCAAGTGAGATGCTGGAGATCATCTCACACAGTGCTAGAAGCCTGCACATTTGCAATTAAATCAAGATCTTTCTGGCTGGTCTCTGCTAACTAGCTCTCCATGGGTTATAATGGGAGCTCAGACACCTAGCACACATGGATACATGGACATGGAGACTCCTACGTGTCTGGGTCTCCATCCAGACCTGAATGTCACCTTGGAGCTGGTGAGATGAATTCCCACCCACAGGGCCAAAGGGTTTCATGGGTATGGGGACCATGGAAATTACACAGCAAGGGTTGAGTGGGGAAGAGCAGGTTTTGTAGCTTGGGTTTGCTGCAGGACCTACATGACACAGTTCCTGGAAAGCTCATCTTTAAACCTGAAAGTTCAATCCCTTTGAAGGTGGAAGAGCTTAATCAAGAAAAGAGAAGTCCAATGAGCACGGACTGACCCATGATGTATCTAGTACTTGCCTCCCAGTCAGGAGGGGTGTTAACCTGGAGGATATTACATGCTGAAAAGATACAGCTGGCATTCCCCAAATAGACCCCCTACCCATGGAAAACTAGAGCATCCTGCCCCAGATTCCCTGACAGAGCTACAAGGAGTGACCAGGATGGACATGCTGAGACATCAGGACACCCAGCCTCAGAGGATGAGTCTACATTAGTTCAGTCTTTGCAAGCAGGGCCAAAATCTACTTTCCATGCCAAAACCACTGTCTCCCTTTACTCATGCCACTGCCCTCCATCCCACAGCCTCTGCAGGCTCCAACCATTGTCCATACAAAAGTATCTCATGCCAGGGTGTCTGAGAGGTCCAGCTGGGGGTGAAAGATTTGGGCCCCCGGGATCTACAGGACGTCCAATCACCTTTCTGAACCAATCGATCAGGCAATATTCCCAAGGGTATCTCAAATACCACTAAATGCCCCTGTTTAGGCAACTGGTGCCTGACCATGCCTGATCAGCTTCTCATAGACCCAAACCCAGCATCTCCATCTGATTTGCAGGTTCAGCTTGCAACATCTGGTTGTTCAGAGTCCAGAAATGGGCAGGTCTTTCTTCCCTTGGTGCCCATAGCAAAATTCTTACTGACCTCAGAGGAGAGGGCCAGAAGTCACAGCCCTCAGTGATGGAGAATGCACAGACAAGTGGTGAGGAGGGAAATCACAGAAAACAGCTCACCCAAAGCTCCCCCAAGACACTGTCACAGCCCCCTTCACCTCAGCCTTGTCCTCAAGCACATAGACCCTCATCCACAAGTGAAACTGCCAGGGACATTACACTTGGCACCTGATGTGCCTCCCCCAAATACCTTCAGCTGTGCAAAATGTGGTTGGTTCCAGTCTGGAAACACAAACCACTCTGAGAAGAGCTCTTCCCCTACTAGCTGTGTTTGGATAGAGCTGGTTAATCAACCCTTTCACAAGGGTGCTAGGCCAGCTGCCAAGGAAACTGTCCAAACCTGACTCATCCTCAAGCGATTCAGATTGTTCCCCTTAGTACTTTGGAAAAGGTTATCAGTCTTCTTCCTTCAGGGCAGAGGGGGATTGATGGATGAGGGAGAAGGCAACTCATACACTTGGCCTCCTTCAAGAAGAGGACTTTATCTGTGGAAGGCAGATAAAGGTGTGTCATTTAGGACTGGGTAGTCACTTGTCCTCCACAGAAACCCATTTTCCACATGTGAAATGAAGGGGTTTGCATTTCTCTGTAGTATCTGACTGTCTCAGGAGATGACTTCAGGCTACCCAAGCACCCCAACTCTACCACACAGGGACCCTGTTAAAAAGCAAAGCAAGTGGTGAGTCAAGCACTTGGTATGCTGCCCTTGTAGGAGCATTCTGCAGTAAATGCATTGGCCAGAGCACAAAACCCAGTCAAAGAAACAGTTCGTCCAGTGCAAGCACAGCCTAGAGCTGGGAATGTCACACTTTCCTTTCCACAGACACCCCTAAGATCATGCTGGTTTCTAGGCTCTGGAGAAACCTGGGTGAGAACTTATCTCTGCTGAACCACCAAAGCCAGGAGAGGAGACAGTAAGCATCAAGCCACAGGAAGTCACTGCTTCCTTCCATCCTCCCTTGGAGCAAGCAGGATCCTCATCTGCACATTCTCAGATGAGTAGGATCTCCCACACCAGTCATGCAGCCATGTCAGTGTGTCTTCTGCTAATGCTGGGACTAGTAAATAACTATAGGGACCCTGTAGGAGGGAGAGAGAGAGAGCAGCGGGGATAGCTGGAAAGGAGTAGGGTGAGCTGGTTCTGCAGCTAACACACCCAGCACCACCAGGTTCCACATTTGGTTATCCCTCTAGACTCTCCTCTTCAGCTGAGCCTACATCTGCCCTTGCAGGCACCCTGGGGAAGGTTGTACTTCAGTCCCTCCTGTCTTTTGTCCCTGTTCAAAAGGCAACCCAGCAGCTGCCCAGATTCTGTGCATCCAGCATTTGGTCTTTCCAGCCTGGTTTCAGGTGAAGGTCTCCAGAGATTTTCCTTTCTCTGAAAAACTTCCGCCTTGCTCTGCCACGTGCACGTCCTCCTGCCCAGGTCTGGCAGAAGATGCCTCACAATTCCCTTGTATCCTGTGCACTGCAGGCTGGCTGACTCCAGAAGAACAGAAATTGCACAACAAAACCAAATTGCCTGTAGTCTCTGCCCTTCAGGAGGGAAGGTGAGTTTAGATAGAGCCCACATTGATATGGTTCTACCTAGCAAGCTATTACATGACAGTCCGTCCACATCCCCAGACACATGCCCACCTCTTGGTTGGAAGAGGCATCTCTTCAGGTGGTCATGTCCTGAGGAGCTGCCAAGAGGCAGCTGCTTGAGGGGGACCTGCTGGTTCGGTTGCCAGATGCATTTACTAAACTATCATAGGCAGGGATCGCAGGTGTAGTTATAGCACTTTTAAGACCAAAAATATCTTGGAAGGAGATTTAGGAGTCCTTTTGACTGAGTAATGAACTGAAACTAAGAACAAAGCAGATCAGAACATCACTTGCAAATACAGACTCTTCCCAAATAACAGGGTGTCGGAATAGTCCTAATTAGATCAAACACATAAACAGCGGGTCATAGCAAATATAATCTAAATGGGAGGGCATGCTTATGTCATCATGTCCCACACAAAGTGCTCAGAAGTAACCTTGGAAGACCTCAAAAACGGAGGCCATTTCTGGTAACAGCACAGAGCGGCCGCACAACCCACATTTGTTCATCAACACTTGATATGGCTTTGCCTCAGAGCTGTGCTGGAGGCCAAAGATAATTAACATCACTTTCCCATTAATCTGTGGCCCAAACAGCAACCGGGTGCATGGAAGCAAAACAGTATGTTTCTGAGATCTACTTCTTTCCCCTGGTTTTGCATCCACTGTCCTTTGCCAAAAGCTCCTAAAGCCATCAATAGGAACAAATCAATAACACGTCTATAATCACTTCCAGGAATGAAATGTGTGCTGGTTTCTAGTAAAATCCTAAAGGAAAGACCTTGGCCTCATTGCTCAAGCACACAGAAAGGCTTCATAGAGTGCAAATTAAAAAGCTATAAAATATACCAATGAACTAGCTATTCCTTAAACATTTTATTGCTTCCTTTTGTGTTAATACGTCTTCTTGATGGGCTTGAGGCTGAAGGCAGTTTGATGGATACCACCAGTTATGTAAGTAGATGGAGGGAGCTTGACACTTTCTCTTTAGCGCACATCAGCCAAGATTACACAACACAACCCCTCCAACAGGCTGGTACAATGGTGCAGATGGTGATGTTAGAGGCCAACTGCACATCAGAAAAGAAGCATTTTCTGAGCTCATCAGAGTAATGACTCATGGGACTGTGTCCTTACCGACAACTGCCCGAGTGTAGCACTGCGGTCATCTCCAACCAACGCTAAGTCCATGCTGTTTCAGCAAGGACTAGTCCTGCTTCACCCACCATGACCTTCCTAGCATACATGAGCTCCCACGCTCCTTTCGTGCAGAAAGGCTGGTCGGGGAACTGGTCCAGCATGGGATTAAGCAATGTTTCATTTTTCCAAGACCCTTTCACATCACTTCTCTGAGTCAGTTCCCAGGAAACGACTCCAGCATTTTCCTGGTGCAGATAGGGCAGGAGAAATGTGTGGCTGCATGGGAGGGGAGGGTGCATGGCTGCAGAGCTCTGACAAAAGCTGAGGAAACCAACAGTGCCTCATCCTCAGGCATGACTCCTGCTCACCCATAGACTACAGAGGCAATTTCAGAGAGGGTGGACATTTGTCACCACCCTCTGCAAGGTGTTCCCACACAGCAGCCTCTCTTGGCAACCTGCCCCATCCATTTCACCGCAAGGTCCTGCAGCTCAGCTCAGCTCAAAAGCCAGCAAAAGTGGGTTCTGCCAGGTTTTCTCTGGAGGATGTGGCCTCCAGCCTGGAGAACAGTTACCTGAGAGGGGTAACTTTGGCACTACTATCAGAAACTTTTGACCTTCTTTGGTCATACCTTTACTTGCTCCATGCCAGAGCCGACATGAAAAAAACTTACATTGGCATCCTCTTTTAGGCTCCTTTGCATCATCAGAAGAAAGATGCATGATTCAGAATCAGGCTCAAAAGTTAATTTGTCTCTAGGAATGTATCCCTTGCACATACTACATAGTGTGTTAATGGTTTGGCATATTCATAGAAGAGCTTGACAGACCATTTTAAATTGTAGTTTAGGGACAGCCCAGAAAGATTCCTTTCCAAGGCAGGTTGCTGGCACCCCCTAATCTGGGTGTAGACAAGGCCACTCAGTAGATACGCATATCCCTGCTCATGGGAGGAGGAGCACTTGGCCATGAGCAACCTGATGCTTATGCAGAAGATGAATCAAAATCAACTGAGCTCCAGCTCAGGTTTTGGTTGGTTGTTTTCTTCACAAATTGTTTGGGGAAACTCTTTTACCCAAAATGACTATTCTGGAGAAGCCAAGGAAAAGTTACTACATGTCCTATAACACATAAAGTCCTGTGACAGCTCCTCTATTCATGTCACAGTGTATGACACATTGCCTACCATAATTCCTTTTGAAGGTCCTGCCTAGAAGCCAAAGGACCCAAAGGCAAAACTCCCACCGATTTCAACAGGAGTAGAATTAGCTACAAAAGATTAACTTCTTTGATTGCATTATTAATGTTCAAATTGTTTACATTGTTACTCATCAACAAGGCGAGATGCCTAGGAGTCTACTACCAGCAGGCTGACTTTGGCCCAAGAAAGTCCTGGCTATTCCTCCATTGGCTGTACTACTTTACATAAAACAAATGTGTTATTTTCTTTCCAAACAGCTCAGCTCATTCCAGCCACAAATCTTTGAGTTCACAATACCCTTAGAGCAAACTGGCCAAGAGACAGTGAGGACACACTTAATGAGACCAGGGCAGGCAGCGCTTGAGTCAGTGAAGCTGGAAATTAAAGGGAAGAGCTATTTTTTTCCCCCTTTTTTTCTGCTCTGGGATAGATAAATCCCTGTAATGTCAAAGTTCTTGTATTACCAGAGGTGGTCAGCACTGATTAGATACCCACATATGAAATGCATTTTACCTATCAAACTCACTTTAAGTAGACAAGGTGCTGGTACCTAAATGGCCAGCTTTGCATCAAACTGGTGTTCCATGGTACACAGCTTATGGTAACTCTTGTCAAGGTTGGGAACAGCTCTGCACACCAGACCAGGTGGTGTTGGCATTGCTGCTATGCTGTAGGGCACCCATCCCATTGCACTGCCAAGAATAGAGCAGGTGGTTCCCTCAAGAACCTGACCTCCTCCATCAAAGGTTAAACCATGGAAAATTCCCAAGTACCAGATGATCTGCCATTTGCAAACCAGGCAGTTAGTTATGTGTGTCCTTCTCTGACCAATAGAACTAGGATTTACATGAGTTGTCCTATTGACTAATGGAAAGTTAAGTCTTAAGGGCTCTGAAGATTGGGCCACTGAGCCTTAAAATTGCTGTGCTTTGCCAGTTTGTCTGAGACACTTTGGGCAGTAGAGAACATTGTTGTTGGGGTTTTATTTTTATTTTTAATCTTAATTTTAGCCAGAATGGAAGAGCAAGACGATGGAAGAAATGTAGTAAGGGTATTTGAAATGGGCATGGAATTTTACACAGGATAGAGCTCCCAGAAATAGCTTCAAAACAGACTGCTTTAAAAATTTTAAAATAACAGATTTTATTGGTGTTAGAAGGGTGATTTCTCAGGGCTCTGTTTACTGTGGCAAGCCTAGAAGGGAGGGAGCATGTATTCCTACACAACAGAAAGCAGGAGACATGCCATTACACAACCAGACAGCACATGAGACCAGGCTGCTCCACCATATATGCTGTTTAGATAGTGACATTGCAGTCTTGTATGTTCATATAGCAAAATGCTTTTGTAGATGTAAAGACTCCTGGAGATTTGCTCAGATCACAGGCTTATTTATTACTTTGAGGAGAGGAAGGGTAAAGATGCAGATCAGTTGCAATCTTCTTCTTCACTTGTCACTGAGGAAGGAAAAAAAATATCCAAGTAACTGCTGCCACATCTTCATTTTGTAAGTAAACTCATTGGACATGGTTTCGTGTTTCCCTGGGTCTGATCTGATACCTAAATTTATGCAAAATGGGAAAGGAGGGAAAGGAAAAGCTCAGCAAAATGAGCTCAGCCTGAGTTCCCACCATCCTCACCCTGAAAGCCCCTTTTACAGAGGTGTGTGAGCACCAAAGCAAGGAAGACACAGCCTCTGAATGCAACCTTCAGCTCAGGCAGAAGTTCACTGGGATAAATAATAAGCCCTGGCAGGGCCCCAAATGAACCATTATGTCTTTATGAGCCATTGTTTCCCTTATTGATGGACCAGCTCTCATTCAGAAAAAGCTGCTTTTGCACAGCAAGAGGAAAAAACACATTTGAAAACACAGAAGTGAGGCCCTGCGTGGTTAGGGCACCATGGGAGCATTGTGAGAACCCAATCACACAGATAAGGCATTGCTTAAGGGCATAAATGAAGGCGAAAGATGCTGAAATCTGACCTGTTTCATCCCTCAGTTGATCAGTTGGCCAAATGACAAGATCGCTGGCCACCCAGCTTGGGAGAGGGTGCTTGTGCTCAATTTAGTTGTACACTTGGCGGCAATTTGAGCTATTGGAGTTGTCCTTCGGCACCCAGTTAAGGCAAATGGGAGCCCATGCAATTAAAGAATAGCAAGCGGAGGCCAAGTTAGCACCTCTAAAATGGCATCCGCATGTGGGCAACAGACTTGAGACCCTCCTGGCTTGTGACTGAGTCTCTGTCTAGACTAGCCGACTGTATTGACTAGATGTCCAGCAACTGGAGCAGGAATCTGGACACCCAGAGGACAGGAAAACACCAGCACTTTGGATTCTTCACAACAGACTGAATCCAGCTGTCTGTGCTATGACAGGGTCAGATATCCGGTGATGTCCACGGTGTTTTAGTAAAACCTACACTCCTCGCAAGGATAGGAGACAAGACACAGGTCCTACTGGAGACCTGTGATCTCAGTGGCTATGCTTCAGCATCTCAGGTGAGACCAGACACCTTCCTACAGACAGCTTGAGTCTAGTCCCAAGCTCTTCTTCTCTGTTTCCTCCTCTAAGCCAAGCCATGAAGATCTGTACCATGAAATGCACTTCGATGCAGAGCTCATGGTGCCAGGCAGAGCTAGCTGCAGGCATGCAGCCAGGGGAACCAGCCATGAAGACGTGACCACATGGTCCTGTGTACCACAGCTGGCTCTGATGCCATTGCATCCCACAGCCCAGCCTGGCTCTGCAGAAGAACACAGCAGGCTGGCTGGGAAAGAGATGTCGTTTGCAAATGATACCGTAGAAAAGAGCTCCCACCATTCTCACAAGGAGTCTGGGAGTGTTGTGTCCTGTGCTGGGAGAAAGGGATTTTTCTAGCAGCGTGAAGTGTTGAACACTTGTTGGACTCCACCTCTGCATGTTCGCTTTTGGAGAGTCCTCTGCTGTTTCTAGAGTGGTGCAGATTTGCCTGCTTGCAGAGGTGGTTTGGAAGCAGCTGTTGGAGCAGAGAGATCCCACTCTTCTCTTGCTTTCCCTAGGTCACCTTGGATGTTCATGTCTTCAAAGCACAGAGCCATGCTCCGGCAGCCTCCCAGCACCACTTTCGCTCCCAGCACTGGGAAACTCAGGGAATTTTTTCTTCCACCCTAGAAAGCTCCTCAGATATGTGCCAAGCTAAAATCTACACTGTCCCAGCTGGTCTGTGCTCCTCTGCAGAGTGTGGGCTTGGAAAGCCAGTGCATCAGCTCATCTAAGTACCTAGAAAGGCTCCCCATCAGCTTGAAGCCTTATGAGTACGACACTGCCTGGGGTCCCTGTCCTGGGAAAAGCGGGAAAGGACCATCTCACTTGGAGACAGGAGCAGCTGAATACACACCAGGACACCCTAAAGGTAAGGAGCAGCCAAGTCTACCCTGCAGGGCCTGGAGAGCTGCTGTTCATCTTTGAAGAAGAAACCATCCCACAGGCTGCAGCCACCTAGTAGAGGACCTATGGGACCCCATCATGATGGAAGGTTTGAGAGCCTACAGCCTCCCTAGCTCCCACCTCAAGTCCACATGGCTAAAACTGTGGTCCTAAACCTCTCTTCCACCAGCTACACTGGATCCTGAAGTCCCTGGTGTATCTGGTATAACTAGGGCTTTTTTGCCAGTTTTTCACTGGGACCCTGAAGATACCTGCTCGAGCCTAGACGTACTTGTGTTTTCAGATCAGGTCTGCTCACCAGACCCATGTCACCACTGAGCCTTGCTGAGATGAGTGGCAGTTCAGCCCAGGAGGCACCTTAGCACAACCAGCCCTACATAAGTGCAACCAAAGGATGAAGACCTGCTTATTCAGAATTTTTCTATCCAATAGCTTGGAAACTTACTCAAAAGAGAGAAAATTCTTCTCACTGCGAATCTCTCAGTTAAAGTCCCTCCTGCATGCAGGAGAGTTCAAATCCACATCACCTGACTCTCAGTTACCAAGTTAAAATATCCGGGGATGAGGGCCAAGTATTCACCTCTGTAGAAGATCTTCCAGTTTCTGCTAGGACTCCACGTACAGACAGGGCACATTATTGTGCAGCTGCATAGCCAGGGTCATGGAAGAGATGCCATGACAGTCCCTGCTCTAATGAACATTGAGATGTTTCCAAAAAATAAGACCCTGAATATACTTCTCCAGAGTTAACAGAGCAAGGACTGCAAAGCAGGTGACCAGCAAGAGCTTCCTATCTATGAGGCAAGACAGAGAAGAGACCCCAAAACTCTGCCATCCTTCGGTGTTATCACCATCCACGCATCAAGGACTCTCTATGCTTTTCATTCAAATTGAAAGTTCTGAATATATGGCTTTTAAGTCCCTTCACCCAGGTGTAGTCTGTACAGTGCTTAGTAAACCTCATTCCCCAGACATGTCTAAGAGCCCTAGCCAGGATATGCCTCAATTCCCTTTCAATCCAACACCCTCATGATCATATGATGTCCCTGAGCAGCCCTTGACACCCTCCAAAAGCTGTGAAATACTGTAAAAATCCCTGCCAGGTAAATGAAGAGTTAATATGCCAGCTACCTGGGAGGTTATCACTAAAACTGGACTCCTGCCCAGGATGATGGCTTATAGGCACAGCTCCACTATGATGGTTTCTTCAGAACTAGTTGGTCTGCCTTCTTCTGTTCAGGAGGTACATTTGTAGGAAAAACCTATAAATAGTCCGATGTGTTGGGAGAAGTGAAAAAGGGCCACTGCTGGGTCATTCAATGTATAGACAAATACATGTTCACTTCATCTGCCATGTAAATCTCAACTGCTCAAGTTTATCACTCACTGCCAAAAATGCTATTACAACAGCTTGAGGTTTCAAAGACAGTTTTATTCCTGTTTCTGACTGACCTTTGGATGGATTTTTCAACTCGGAAAAAGAAAAAAAAATATGTGCTCTGAAATGGAGCTTAGAAGGTTTAATGCATTTCTAAGTATAGACATGGTGATTTACAAGGACCTCTTTTTCTGGTTTTTATAAGACTCTGTCTTTCTTCAACTGTGAACAATGTATTGGTTCTGACAAGGACACCAGGAATCTTTGAAACTTCAGCTTTATTTATGACGGAGAGCGTGTAATCCAATGGCCAAGAAACTGGACTTATTGCTTAGCTCTGCCATGGATGTGCTGAACAACCTAAGAGCTTTCCCTTCCTGTGTCTCTTCTTCTCTGTAGTGATGGTACACTGGGGTCAAAAACTATTTTCTCACCACTGGTTTTCAAATAAACCGATACGGCCCAATCATTCTGGTGGTACCGGATGATGCTTCCTTGCCAATAATCCCTGCTCCCTGCGAGGTTTTATTACTACAGTTTCCAAGGGTCAACCAACCCAATTACATCAGTGTCACCAGGTGGTTGGGGCTGTTTATGAGTTCTGGTGCCTGGATTCATACAGACTAATCTCTATGCTTGCTCCTAAGAGCTTGCAATGAATGGTTTGCATCAAGGTATCATATAGATGGTCTAATAAGAGGTGACAGACCAGTTGTGTTAAGAGCTGGACAAATGCATCATAGAAAGGTGATCCATGACACAGAAAGAGCACAGGTTTAATTAGAGTTGTGCAACAGCACTGGGACTAGCTCTGCATTTGCCTTTACGAGGCTCTAAGATCCAAGTGCTCAAGCGTTTGCATCACACTACCCAAGTGAATGAGTACTCATGAACCTAATAGAAAACTACCCATATTTAGGGCATGAAAGCCTTACGGTGGAATTCCTGGAAGTTGTTTGGCCATGCAAAGAAATCTGGCTTTGCTCCCAGCCCGAAAGAAGCCCTAAACATAGGTGTGATTAATCTGCTGTGAATAATTCAGCATTAACAATCGCACTTGCAGGTTCCACTTTCTGACAGTGTTGTCCAAATCCCTCACAAGCATCAGCCCTTTACAAGTCCCAGAAATGTGTCCATGCACATGTCCGCTGCACAGTGGGTGCACAGGACTGGGGGATGGATGTGCACACCATGCAGCAAAAATCCCAGGATAAAGTCTGAGCCTCACCCTGACAGAGCAGGATCTCCACAGGAGACAAGTACTTTCCAGTTTTACAAGGGTCTAGGGAGAGGCGAGTTATTCACTAACCTGAATGCTAGAGGCTGTGACCTGTAAGCCTGTAAAAGGCTGATCTGTATGCATAGACAGGCATATTCAGGTACACGCTTATCTACGACTGCATGGCCCATGGAGCCCATGTCTTTAAGGCCATCCTTTGAGATGGTAAAAGCAACTCAAATTGGCATCTCCTTATTCCCTTGGAGACAGACTCTGGCTCTGGCCTCGGCACAGAGGCAGCACAACTGGGCAGCTGTGTCCATGTGGCATTGTGTAGGGGCAATAGACCTCCCTTGGTCCCTCAGCACTCCCTCTCCCCTTGAACCAGCACGCAGGTACAAACAGCCACCAAAGGGGGGGAAGGCAGGGCTCGTGCTCCCCGTCGGGGTGCTGGTGCAGGTGGGAAAGCTGCTCTCTCTGCAGATGTGAGGGTCAGGCCTCCAACATACCCACATCCAGGTGATGATCTACACCCAGGGTCAATGTGGGCTCCATAAGCACCCTTTCTTTCAGCATTAGCCACTAAAACCTCCCACCACTGGCTGCCCAAGTCACAAAAACTCATCTCCAGCTCATCCTCACTCCTCTCCCTTTCCGACCCCTCCCCTCCACCCTGAAGACATCCTTTTACCAAAACGAGCTGTGGAGGCTAGAAAAGGCACTGACGTCAATGTAAAAGTAAACCAAAGAGGTCTGGTTCCTGTATCATCACTGCGCCGAGCTGAGCGCTGGGGAGCGAGCGCACGGTCGCTCAGTCGAGGAATCTGGGAGCAGGATCAGCAGCTGAGCTTTCTCATTCAGGCTGTGTAAGTACTGGCTGCGGCATGCTTCGGGCTGGGAGCGAGGGGGGGAGAGGGAGGGAGATTCACCAGCTGCAGCTTGGGAAGGCAGCGTGCTCCAGTCCCAGCTGAGCTAAGAGTTTGGAGGGATGCGGATGGGGATGGAAGCCCTCGCAAGCCAGGTGGAGAGCGAAGCACGTGGGTTTGGATGCGGTTTGGCTCCACGTGGGTGGGAAGAGCGCTGGAGAGGAGAGTCTCCTACACCAGGTGCTGCAGGGGTAGAGGAGGGTCAGGGAGTTTAGGGCTGGTGCAAAGGAAAAAAATGCCTCATAGAGGGAAACGTGGGGTTTTCTAGATACTGAACTGATCCATTTGCATGCCAAAGTGCATTTGGGCTGGTCTATTATCTCAGTCTGGGATGTGCATGTGAGGACACACGGATGTCTATACATAGAAAACAGGCTCTGGGCAGAGCCATCTGAGGGATTCTGCATGAAAACTTGAGTATTTCTGGTATACCTCCATATACTGACTATCTCTGTCAAGTCCAGCTGCATATACACATACGCATCCTGCAAGTGTCCCTGTATATAGACGCAGAGCTAGACACAAGGCTTTTAGACTTAGGCCATGAAAAAGTGGTCTGAGAGGGCTCAAAATGAACTTTATAGTATAGAGTTAGGAAGCAGAAAACTTTCCCCAGGGAAACGGTACAGAAATGTCCTTACTTTGGTGCAGTGTGAATGGGAGAAGCAGCTGGGCCAGAGCTGGGATGAGTGAGAGGGATGAATGGCCCCACTAGCTCCATTGGCAAGTCGCTGCCAACTGAGACGTGTCTGGCTGCAGTACATCATATAGAGAGCATCTCCTGTCGTTTACACAAACTATACTCGGTGGCAGTGTGATGAATTGGCAATGCAGCTCTTCAGACTCATTTCAGCTGTGTTTTGGTAACATGAGGCGCCTTCTCTTCGAACATTTCACATGCCAGGGCCAATTTGTCTTCTTCAGTAAAAAGCCAGTCCTTTTCCTGAAATGGCAGCTCCTTCAGCAAAGCTAAAACTCCCCCATTCAGAAATAAAAGAGAGCGGGCATACAAGTTTAATCCCTATTAACGTGTGCGTGATAATCCCAATTGAAAACCACCCGGGCAAATGCCTCTGTCACCCATGATTAGATGCAATGCTGCATCTCAGCTCGCTCTGTAAATCCCTTCCTGAGCAGGGACAAGCTGGGCAGGCACAAAAAGGAGGCAGAAATGCCCATCAGCTCTGTATTATAGCATCTACCAGCACGAGTGAGGGCAGAAGCCTGCCTTTGGTGGAAGCCTCTTTACTAAGAAACTTTTCTATCTATCTACCTCATTTGTGCACAGAAATCTCTGCCAACCACAATTAGAAAGAAAATCTTCTTCCCCTCTCCTTTCTTAAAAGGACACATGGCAACTTAACAATGCAACTGACAGCTACTTTATTAATCAATCAATTTCAGCACATTTTGTTTCACTCTGCTGGAGCCTCCTTCTCCATATCCCCAGTGGATTGAGATAAAACACAGACAGGGATCCATTTCTTCCCTCCCCACAGAGTGTAAAGGTGCCAAAAGCACCCTACAAGTCTTCCTTCCCCTGTTTTGAAGAAGGAGGCAAAGGCCAAGGAAGGAATTGTACATGAAACATCTCTCACGGCACGTTCTCCCGGAGGCAGAGCAAGCAGAATGGGGGAGGCAGCTGAACAGAGCAATAAATCCCACCACGCGCACGTACAATGCCACCGCAGCTCTGCTCCCCTTTACGTGCATCATGCCCTGGGGATGACGTGATTCCCGCAGGGATGTGGGCCATCCTGTCCCTACTTCCCCTTTCAGGGGGGAAGACCAAACCCTGCACTCCAAATTGTCAGAAGGGCTGTGGGATCTTGGCTGTCCACATTTTAACAGGCTGGAGACATGTAAACAGGGGTGTTTAGCAGGCAGGTGCTCAGCACATTCAGGGAAACCTCACCCTTTAAGGAGATGTGAGTCCTGACATATAAAAACAGAGTCATCCAAATTCCTGCACTCTTTTTAAAGTGGGAGCCAAAAATCCCGCATGGGAGTAACGTTCTAAGAAACACACAAAGCGCACATTGTTTGGACTTTCCTTTATACCATGGACTGTTACAGCAGGTTTCTATAAATGCCAGGTTTATAGGTTTAGGGGGAGATGGGACAATATATTACCTAAATGTGCACGTTAGTGAACTTCCTGTGACATCTAAGGTAAAGTCTACAGCCTGCTCTGAGGAACATCTGCTGCTTCTTAGCAAGCCCATCTGTAAATATTGTAAAGACCCTGCCATCCCTTCTTGCTGTCTCTTTTACCTCTCCTCCAGTTTTTATACTTGCATTTTAATTTGTAGCTTTTAGCTGTAGATTTTGCTCCTGCTCAAAACAACTGATTATGGATAGCTGAGCAAATCCTATCAGCAGCTTAGCTGAGGAACAAGTACCATCCAGCAAGTCCTAGATAGGCATGGCAGAGTCCAGCTAAGCATGACAAAGTCCAGAGATAAAAGTAGTTGTGCTGAGGTGAAGGGTGAATCGGGGGAATAGAAAAGTGAAGCCCAGGGCCAGAGAAAAGTGGACCAGTAAAGCTGTGGGTGTTAGATGGGACTAGTCTGAGCTGGCTGTGACACCCAAAGAAATGATGTCACCCATCAGGATGACACTAACCAGGGATGCTGCTGTTCAATCTCAGCGTGATATTTACTGGGATCGATATGCCATTAGTGTATAGACACAGAGGAACTGAATTCTTTATTACCTCTTATGTGTAAGCCATAAAAGATGTGCATCTCATCTATCACAGCCTCAAAAGCACCACTACAGCCATTATCACACAACAGAAAGGATGACTTCTTCCACATTGGTGCCAAAAAGATTTACTGTCAAATGTCCCTTCCTCTTCGTGGCTCTGGCCACCTTATCTACAAATACCTGCCAAAAAGATGGGGCTCTGGGAAATGCCCCCAAGGCTAACAAACATGGGGTATGGGTCCTGGTGCAGTGGTCCAGTAGACAGCTCCCCATCTTTGCTTTTCTATGGGACACCTGGAGAGATGGATTGGGGTCTCTCTGGGGAGCTGCCCCATAATGAAGCTATCTCAAGTAGGCTTTGGCCTCATGTAAAAGGTTGAGGATCCTGTGGAGGTTTGCCGAAATTCTGTTTCATCCAAAGCTACAAACAGCTGCAAAAACCTACATTAGAGTAGCTCGTTCACCACACGTAGGCATTAGCAAGGCAAAATGGCACCAAGTTCTGAGCACGTGGACCCACACAGAGACCACAGCAGGCGTTCATAACCCACGAGGGTCCTCTCAGAGTGAAAAACCCAGGATGTAGTGAAGTGGGTACCTGGGACAGCAGGAGAGGACGTGGAGGCAGGCTCAGCAGGGCAACCAGCTTCTTGTATGACATGAAGGGGGTTTCTAGCATTCATGTGCGGAGGACAGGACATTGCTGGTGGATGGCTTACGTGGTGGGCACAGACCTCCACTGCACAGAGCCACTATTGTGCAACCAGTCTCTCCACTCAGTGGGGTGTATGAGCACCATCTTGCTGGTCTGCCCACTTTCCAGGAGCCAGACAACAGGCAGTGTGAACTGAACACGTGGAACATGCCTTCCCCTATAATCAGCACGGCCTGATTTGTCATTATCCATCTCAGCGGGGAGGCCAATGCATTAGCAGGCTTATTAGCAGGACATTTAGCCAGGTGCAATTTCATCGTCATCCTGAGGATCCTTTTCTGGCACGATGGAGAGAGAAAGCTGGGTTATCATGCTGGGTTTCACCTGCTTGGCACTCACAGATTTGCAGTTCTCCAGCAGCCAGACTGACTCCTTTTGCCTTGGTTGAATATGCCAAGCAATACATCTCTGAGAAAAATCCAGGCTGCCAAGCCACGTTATGCTGTCTCCAGCTACCAATTATGCGGATAAATTGATTGTCATTAGAGTGATGAAGTAGCTCAACAAATAAACTTTCAGGAACAAGGCAGCCCATTTTTCACACAGCAGCCTCAAGGCTTCCTGCTGCTTTGATCAAACACAGAGGAAATTGTCTCCGGGCTGTGGTGGTGTTAGAGACACAGACTTGCGAAGGCTGGAACAAGCCAGCGGGGGACAGAGATTTATAATACGCCAATGACTCCACTTTTGTACACTGTTGTGCAAGGCAGGTTGAGCAGATTCTTTCTGAAGGGATCCAGGGCTGAGTTGTGCAGCAGGGTTGCCCAGGGCAGGGTTGTACAAGGTACAGCCCAGGGAAACATGGTGCCACCAAGTTACCCCTTCTCCCACCACCCACAAAGGGGTTTGGCAATGTTGGGAGTAGTGCATATGCATTTCCCATCTGTGTCTCAGCAACGCAGGTTCAGGTCAGCAGCACAAAGAGAGATGGGTGTCACACCCCACTATTGCGTGAAGCCACCATAAAGCTCACGCCAACCAGCAGCCACCTCGGAGGATACCCAGGACTGAAATAGCAAGGGGCAGACATCAGGAATCAGAGTCACTGGCAGGAGAGGGAAAGGAAGGGGAGTCGTGATGCCTCTGGCCCCTGCCTAGATTAGATCTGTCTCATACCAGGGCTGTTCATCTCCCACTCACGACAGTATTAAGTTCACCCAGAGAATCAGAGCTACTAAGACACTAGCAGTAATAAATCCCAATGGTATGATTCCTCATGAGCAGCTTACCTAGGCGAGTGCATGATTATTTTAAACACACTGATTTATTAATACACTCAGGATGGCTCAAGCCACTCATTCTTGCCCAAGGGAGTTCAAGCAATGGAGCTCAGCATCCTGACTCACAGTATTGGGACTGATATATGACTAGCTGTGATCAGATGGCATATCTAAAAATACAGAGCCTGTGGTTTATTTTTCTTGGAAAATGGAAAGACACCCAAAGAAGCAGAGCTCAGTTTAGCAACCACCGCAGGCTGGATTTTTGCTTTAAAGAAGCCAGCAGAATTTGCCCAAAAGAAGCTGTGACTTTGGTTGTGTTACAGCCATGGGATTAACCTGCAGCTCTGGCACCATGGGGGGATACTCCGGCTGCCCCAGCTGCTGCTGTGGCTTTAACTCTGTATTAGAGAGAGCAGGGATGTGCAATGTCTTCTAGGGCAGATGTGCAATCAGCATCCCTGCCCTAGAAGACACAAGCAATAGGATTCCTCCTACCCAAAGGAGGTCTGTACACTGGGACCACCACAAACTGGACTGGTCATTTAGTACACATTTGTATTAGTACACATTTGTATTAATGAACTAAGCCCTGCGAGATGAACGACATTTGCACCATTCCCAGGGAAGCTGCTTGAAAACCAGTGGTGACAATCTGTTCCTGTCTATAACCTCATCCCAGTCAGAGGAAATATTCCTCAGGATTTTTGAATTGGCACATTTCCACCTGACTCAGGTTCGCAGCAGGTCCCCTTTGCCCCATGTGAGAGAAGAAAGGTCTTGCAATCCTATAGCAAAACCCACCAACACCACAAACAGTGCCTGCTGGATTCTGCTGCCCACCCATTTGTCTTCAAGAGAAAACTGATTATTCTGGTACTGTAATTTCCAGTAAGAAACCCCTTTAAATCACGTGTATGATTCCCTCCTTCCCTTCCTGGAAACTTCCCAGGGCATGTCTGCACCTTGTGCTTAGAGGAGTTGTTGCAACAATAGGGAAACTGAGGCACCTCCCCAGCAAGTGGCTTTTTGTCCCTGATGAGGCCCCTCATGCAGAGCTCACCATGGGAGCAGGGACTGCCTGCAGGGACAGGAGCTGTAATTCCAAACAGCTGAAAACACAAAGGAAAGCACCCTCTCCAAAATAACACGCAAAAAAGTCAGCAAATGTACCAGCCTCTTCCAGAGGCAGCAATTTTAGGAATCACTTGTAACCAGACAGCAGCGGCAGGGTGGTTGTGTGGTTTTTGTCTCCCCAAATGGGGCCCTTTCTTTTCTTCCTGTTCCTATAGGGTTTTTCATCACTGTGGCATTTCCTACTATAATCCATCAGATTTATGCTGCCCTGTTCCAGATCAGAGCATCGCTGAGCTCTGTGCACGTCTAACAAAAGACAGCCCTGCCCTGAGCCATTCGCAATCTCTACAAACCAGGCAAACAAAGGCAGTGGGAGAGACGGGATTAGCATGTTTGCAGACAGAGAGCAGGAAGGGGATGTCTTTCTCTAAAGCCATTTGAGGAGCGTGGGTTGAAAGACCAGATTTTCTGAGTTGCAGGCATCCTTCCTCCTGGGTTAGGCTGCTTGTATGGCAAAGGACACTGGCCATTGAACAGATGGCCCTGGAAGCACCCTGCTGGCCCTTACCAGGTTTGTGTTTGATGCTAAATCACAGCAAGTGAAGGTACCAGACTGCTCCCCTAAGGTCCTCAACACTTCTTTGCCATGTGTTTGTGAATGCCCCTTCTGTCTTATGCAGCCTCGCAGGGCACCATGCATCTTGCATTCAAGGTTTTCTGGCTCAGCCCTGCCACGCTGTGCTTCCCACACCCTCAAATTCAAGAGAAAAGCACTGAGAGCTGCCTGGGGGCTCTCTCCACCACCCTCCAGCCCCATCCCAGTACAGCCACACCAAGCATCCTGCCAATTCCTGCTTTGCAGCCCTTGAGCCAGAGCTGGGCAAGACCTGCTCCACCCAGCTCTGACCTCCCTGGGGCACATGTGCCCAAGCAATGCCAAAGCCCTGGCTGCCTGCGTAGCTTTCCCCTCCAAGCACCAGTGTCTCTATGTGCCCAGTGACAAACAAATCCAGCAGGAAATATTTTTCTGGGAATGGGGAGAGCTCTGCGGTGAGGTTGTGACGCTGGACGCTGTGTTCTTGGCAATTAGCTCCTGAAAATTTGAAAAAATATCAAGAAAAGAACAAGAGGTGGCTGCTGGCCAGAGCTGGTTTGGGGGGCCAGAAAGGTCAGAGCAGGACCCTTCAAGGGATTCCAATGTGGGTTGGATCACAAGGGGCAGCCGAGACACCACTTGCCTTGTTGAGTGGCCAAAGAGTCTCTGTGGCTCATTTTGTTGGTTCCTTGACTGAGGAACCTTGTCAGAAACCTCACTCTTGTGAGATCTGTGGTGAACTAGGTAGACTGGGATGGAGGGGGGGATCCTGACTCACCCCCACAGAGAACATTTATACCAGGACAGGGCACACCCCTTGTCATGCAAGAACTTGCTGTAGAAAGGCAGGATCAACGTACTTCAAACCAGTCACCAGCGAGAGACCTCAGGGTCACCCAGAGGAGCAGCTTGCTCTTCGTGCACTGTAGATGTCTTAATTTTTCTTTCAGCTCAGCAGGTCCGTCAGCAAAAATGCCATGGCCTGTGGAGAAAAATGGAGGGGGAGGCAATGGTCAGAAAAGTCAGTTCCCAAATATGCGGCAGGCAGGCAGGAAACTGGCTCCTACACACTTTCTCCCCCATGCCTGACTCACCGAACAGGATCCATGACCATCATTTTGGAACCACTTGTCTTTCCCTGTTCCTCATCAAACAGACAAATCACGGCTGGATCCCATCAGCAGAGGCCCTCATATGGCAACTGTCTGATCTCCCTCCTTGTATAAACACGCAGATGAGGAGCCTGTTCAGAGGCAGGACTACACGCTAACGGTGGCCTTTGCTCTTTACAGTCCTCTGAGGATGGTGAGCAACAGCTCAGCAGGCACTGGGAAACACCTGTGATCTCGAGCTGTTGGCAGGAGATGTCAACTGCTATCTGCTGAGCTTCTTATGTCAGGTAGGTGCAGCTGCCTCTGGACCCTGCTGAGATGCCGTTACAGAGGCAGCTGAACCATCTTTTATGGCTCACCACAGCCTCTGTTGCCCATGCTGAGAGTCATGCAATCAGCCCTGGGCATGTTGAACATGACCAGGGGCAGTAGTCCAAGCCCTCCTTCTCCAGACAGAAGCACCTCATGTTTCTTTGCCTTTTTGGTGTTTCTGCCCCAGTATTGCAGGAGGGGGACACAGATTTTGTCTAGGGCTCAGTGCAGAGGGCTCTGATCTTTCCCTACAGCCCCTCCAGCTACCACCTTAGGCATAGCCATCACGAATGTTTCAGGGTTCAGATCCCAAAGGAGTCTCTGATCTCCCAGACATCCCAGCATGGCACACCTGGATCACCATGAGAACAGCAGAGAATGACCTCTCAACAGCCCAGCAGCTGAAGCCCCCTCCTGCGCTAGTGATGGAGCAGGACTGAGCGAGGGACAAGGAGCAACCCCCAGCCCTGATCCCCTGTGAGCTCCCTTTTCCCTGCAGACCCTGTTGTGACCACCAAAGCCTCTCTCTCTGCCACAGGGTTGCTGCACCCACCTGAATTCAAGCATCCCTGCAGGGTCCAATTTTGACTCTGCTTGAGTAAATGGAGCTCTGCAGGGTCAAATCCAGCCCTTGAGCTCCTTCCTTTCCGCAAGGCCTCCTACACTTCTGTCTCACTGGCAAGGAGATTGCCACCCACAGCATGAGAAGGACCCAAGCTGGATGTAGGACAAGGAGTCAGGGGTTTTCCCTGGCCCTTCTCAGCTCCACTAAATCAGAATAGCTACAAGTGGTTCCCACCAAATACCAGCTTCTCTCCCCTCTCCTCACTGTTGGCAGGGGGCTGTAAAAGCTAGGGCAGGTGACTTCATCCATCAGGCACCACCTGCCAGATCCCTGCTCTGCTCCATTATGGTCTGCAGCAGGGCTGGGACAGAAGCCAGTGTTTTGTTCCTTGTCCTTTGACAACATTCCCACACTGCTGTCCAAGGCTTTCCTTCCAGGGGAAGGCAACGTACATCCCACACATTAATGAAAAGGAAGTGTGATGGGATTGAAGCATAAGCCCCTCTGCAAGGAGGAAAATCCCTACACATTTGGGGAGAGTCTCAGTGTCCACAGATTTCCCCATAAACCAAATGCCATGTGGTGCTTTCTTGGCACTTACCCTCTCTAAAAGGTGACTCTCCTGGAAAGGCATTCAGCACAGCAGCTTCTCCACTCTTAGTCCATCTGTGAGAACAAACCCAATTCTCTGGGTCAATTCTGCATCTGATCCACAGCATCCCATGACAGCCCTGGAGACTGTAGAGAATCAAGAATTTAGGACTCAGGGGCAGTGCACATCATAGGGACATACATGAGGGAACTTCCTGGGGAAGGCCTGGGGAACTTCCAAAGCAGATTTTTCTAGAAGGAAAAGTAGTTGGGGAGGGCAAAATGCATGTAGACTCTCCTCCATACCATTAACACTATCTGCCATGGCAAAAGTTTTACTCACATGGCAGGGAGCAGAGCCCGTCTACTGTTGCCTCTCCATCAACCCTGCAGCTACATCAGCTGGGCAACCTCCCCGGCAAGCAGTTTTCTGAGGACAGGCTCATGTTTGTGTGTTTTTGTTGTGACTGTGGGCATTACTTGCTCCATTTCTCCTTCTGGTTCTCCTGCTTCCTGGTGCAGGAGCAAGGCAGTGGAAAAATGTCTCAGGAACATGTGTATTGGAGGGAAAATGGGAGAATGTTCAGTGGAGGTGTTCTATGGGCATGTGAGTTCACTTTCTCTGAAGCTGCTTATAAAAAGAGGCTTCCCAGACAGCTCAGTGAAGATCCCACCCTTCCATGACATCCATGTTGTGAGGAACCCACTCTTTGGTGTCCTCCACACAGTCATGGTAAAGGCTCCTCAATTTTCTGAGCTCTGATCCCATCAGGTTTGGGTCCAAGACCTTCTTGGGTAGAAGCTCTCATTCGCCACTGAAGATAATTCATTTGTGAGGAGCTCAGTATAACAGAGCTTAAATTCAATTTCCTACAAAAAAAAAGCAGACATGTTCAGACACTGGATTCTGGTTTAGGTCCTTACAGAGTTCATCAAGAGAGACATCTTGAAAGCTGATCCAGCCATGTGTCTTGAGCCCATCTCAGTAGTGCAATAGTTTGTTGTTCTGTGCCCAGTCTCAATTTCTTCCCCTGCATAAGGGGATAAAAGGACGCTCCATTTCCTTTTTTAGAGCCACAAAAATGATCAGAAAGATGGAACACCTCTCCTGTGAAGAAAAGCTGAGAGAGTTGGGGTTGTTCAGCCTGGAGAAGAGAAGGCTCTGGGGAGACTTTATTGCAGCCTTTCAGTACTTAAAGGGGGCTTCTAAGAAAGATGGGGACAGACTTTTTAATAGGGCCTGTAGCGATAGGACATGGCATAATGGTTCTAATCTAAAAGAGGGTAGATTCAGACTAGATATAAGGAAGAAATTTTTTATGATGAGGGTGGTGAAACACTGGAAGAGGTTGCCCAGAGAGATGATCGATGCCCCATGCCTGGAAACATTCAAGGTCAGGTTGGACGGGGCTCTGAGCAACCTGATCTAGTTGAAGATGTCCCTGCTCATTGCAGGGGGATTGGACTAGATGACCTTTAAAGGTCCCTTCCAACCCAAACTGTTCTATGGTTCTATGATTTTTTAATAGGACTGGAAAAGTATACCCTTCGCCTGACAAAAACTGAGAAGACGTTTCCTCAGGGTGGTGTGTGGTATCAGACTTCTGACACCCTCCTTTAGAGCTGTCTGGCCTCCTGCTTTGCTGCTCTGTACCACAGAAGACTTTTAAACGGAGCCTTGTCCCGTCCCTATTTTACACAGCACGGTTAAGGGATTGCTAGGAATTGTTATGGGACCCTAGCACCCATCCCTTCCGTAACTATTATTCCTTCCCCTACACGCTAATTTCGGCTGAGTCAATACCTTCTTCCACCTACAGTCTTAAGATATTCACTGCAATACTTAATACTGTTGTATATTCAGCGAACAAGCTTGAAAATTTTCCACTTACTAAAGTTTCACTTTTTTTTCTTCCTTTCCCCCTCCCTCTGGGAGAGTGATAAATGACTGAAAATCAAGAGATGATAGAAGCTTTTCATTCATCAGCAACGGTTGCAACTCCTCCTGAAGTCGAGTGTGGGAACCAAGTCTGGGACAAAGCATGGCCCTGAGCCCGGATGTGCCTTCTCCACCTTAACAGCAGCATCTGCTTCCCAAAATGGCATGCTCTGCACTATCTCAGGCACAACTTGAAACTTTGCAGCTGTTGCCTCTCCAAGTCTAGCTCTAAATCCAGCAAGGAGGGAGAGGCCAGTATAGTGGGGGAGTGCAGGGCACTCATTATCCTGCACACAGGGATGGGAACAAAGTTGTCATGCATCACCCAGAAGTACAAAACCAAGCCAGTCCTTGCGCAGGAAGGGCCAGGCAGTCCCTGAGCAGGTGAACAGCGTGTAGGTACCAATATCTCATCCTGGAGAAAAGTCTCCTCTTTCTTTCAGTCTTGCATTTGTAAGTCCATAGAGCTATTCTCCAAGTACAAAAGTTTTGTTACCAGGCTGGGGGAAACTCAAGCATTTGCACCATAGACAGTAAGAATGATAGGGTCCAAGTTCACGCACCCTGCCCAACATTGGACTATAGGGTGGTTTCTTCTCTTTTGTTCTTCCCCTTTCCAACTCCCAAGACGTAAGGAAGTGAAGGCAAGATCATTACCCAGACAGGACTCATGGAGGCCTTCCAATCACACTTGTTTCCAACTCGTAAGGAAGTGAAAAGCAGATCAGAGCCCAGACACGTGTCTGAGCTGGAGGTCACTTGTGAAAGGCTGGATGCCTGGCTCAGGGACACATAAAGTCAAGGAGGATGTCCCTGAAACTGGGGGAAGAAACTGCCCCTCGATGTGAGAAAACTCAAAATAGAAAATCAATAAAATAACCAGACAAAAAAGATCAGCTCAGTCTTCCTGGGAAAGGTCCAAGAGTGAAAAACTAATTCCAGAAAATGAGGTCAAACTTCTCTAATAACCATAGCTACTGTTTGTGCTCCAGTGAGACATGCATGTGTGGAGTTTACCTCTCCTCTATTTATGGATTTGACCTCCTGACCTGGAATTCAATGCCTCTCAGTTGATCCTGTCGTGTTGTGACGGGCCATATTCTGCATGTTTATTGCATTGGCACCAGTGTTGTCTTAATCTAAAGGGTGAGGGAAAAGAGCAGTCCAGGGCTGACACTAAAATCCAGCATCCATCCTCCCTGTCCTTCTAACCAACTAATTTTGATGCAACTCCCCACTTTATTTTTTTCAGTCCTTTTTCCCAGAAGGGACCTCAAAAGCTACTGTAAACCCTCCTGGAGAGAACATCTGTGCAAACTCCACAAAAGATGGGGGTTTTGGTACCCAATTTAGAGCAGGAAGTATCCCAACATGAGGTGGGACTTTGGAGGATTTGGGAGATTTGGGTCCTTACAGCACTGGTCAGCAGAGACATCTTGAAAGCTGATCTGTCCATGTGCTTTGAACCCATCTCTACCGTTGGATACATCATGATGCTTTGTCCAATCTCAGTCTCTTGTGCAGCCAAGGGTGAAGGGATACTTAAATCCCTACTCTGAGAAGGACCTGATACTCACAATGACTCTACCACCAGTAGGGAAGGGCTGTGTGAGGATGGAGGAACATGTTGGGGTGGTCCTCAGTGGAATCTCAGACTCTCTATTTCTACCTTCAGCTTATCTACGCTCAGCCACTTCAGCCCAGTCCTTGGATACATTTTATTAACCCCTCTCCCAAAGGACTGCAGCCAGAGCATCACCAAAGTGTGCAGGGTCACCCTTTGTCTCCTCGTTTTTGTCAGGGTCTGGACAGCTGGATTGGTTCAAAACATGTCACAAGCTTAGTGGCATTTGGTGCAGCACCTTCCTACAACTGCCAGGGATGCTTCTGTCTAATCCCAGTTTGTATCAGGAAGATGAAAAGAGAGGCTTTTTCCTCGTGTCACATGTTGGTGGCTCGGTGGCATTGCGGTGGCCTTAAGCTGGTGAATTCTCAGCAAGGAGATTTTGTTCCCACAGAGACACAGGAAAATTGACCCGGGGAGGGGACAAGAGGAGGGCAGCAACATTAGTTTTAGTTTACTAGAGATGTTCAGGCATTAGCACCGTGAGGAAGGCTGGAGCCCTCTTTAGTGTTTCCAGCACTTCATAAATTTCAGAGAGATTTAGGGCAAGGAGCCAGATGTTTGGGGAGAAATTCTGAACACTAAAGACAAGTGGAAATTTTTTTTTTTTGGTAGTGTGTATTTTTTCCCATTAGTTGCAAGGCTATATTTAGAAGGGGAGGCGGGGG
>JANZLQ010000029.1:49468794-49494475 GCA_026212715.1 Elanus axillaris | reverse complement strand
GAGGCGGGGGGGGGGGGAGATTAGGCATTTCTTCATATTCTGTAGTTACTCCAGTTGTTCTGCTTGTAAGAACAGATGTTTCTTTCCTCGGGTGATAGCATTCAGGTCCACAAGGAAATTTTCTTACCAGCAGCTCCTCTCACATAGAAGGGAGATCGGGCCAGAGGTAAGTCAGAGCATCGTGGAGGAATATACTACAGGGACCATTGCAGTGAATGCTTTGGGATATTGGTCGGAGAGAAAGAGGGGGCATGGGATCGGAGTGGTGACAGCGGGGGGCCAGGAGGGAATTGCTGGAGACCAGACCACAAGTCTGGAGTGGAAAGCATGCCTATTGCTGCAGGGAGCCCTGGCAGGGATGGTGGCAGAGAGGGTCGTGCATCAAACACGTGGATGAGCAGCCCGCAAAGCCCCTGGCTCTGCCTGTGTGGCAGGTGGAGAAGTTCATCAGGAGGTGCCTGACCTGGAAAGCCAGGCTGTGCCAGCAGCCGTGAGTGACTGCGAGGGGGTTCTCCCGCTGTGAGCTTCTCTGCTTTTGGGTTTTGGAGCACTGCTATGATATTTGGTTGTTTTCTGAGGAGATGAGGAGTGTTGAAAAGTGTGTGAAACTACTGGCTTTCCCCCATCAAAAAGTACTATGCCAGCTCTTATGAGTAATAGGGTGATGTCTTGTTCGTATCTGTGTATTCCCAGGCATAATGAAATCTGGGGGAAATGCATTCGGGCAGGTTTTGGAAGCCAGGGGAGTGCACTGCCTGGCATGGGGTCAGCTATGATTGGGGTTGTTTTACCTCTGTTTGGCCGTGCAGCAGAATGTGAGCTCAGCTCTAGCAAAGATGCTGTTTTCTTCCTCTGAATCCACTTGCTGGGTCTGTCTAAGGAGAAACAGATCCTTTCCAAGGTCCTTAACCAGGTTGCTTCAGAAATGCCCCCTGCTCTCATAGCAACACACCCACTAACAGCTCAAAGTTTTTCCAGATTAACCTGGAAAATCCAAAACTTGCAAATCCCTGAAAGCACTGGGAACGCAGTGCCTAGCAAAGGAAGCAACAGAAACCAGTCTCCCAAATGGTTAAGATCTGGTTATCCATCCTGGGATGCCTCAAAAAATGTCTGCTCCCTGACCAGGTGTCCCATCTCACTGCCTTCCCTGGGCCAAGACCAGGCATGGCTCCATGCCTCAGTTTCTCCCTGCAGCCAAGAGAGCAGCACAACTTGAAGTGCTGGTCTGCAGAGCTGCATCCGTAACGGGCTGGTTTGCTGCTCATGGTGCACCTGACTCCTCTCCCCTCTACATCACTGCTTCGTCCCTTCTTGCATTTGTGTCACCTCCATTCCCTGTGCTTCCCGGGATATGGGCATTGTATCTTCTGACCTGCATCCCTGGGCCATGCAGGACTGTGGGTATTCCTCAACAACAGACCTCTGTTGCTGCTTTTCCTTCACTGTCCTTCTCAGGCTTTTTGCCAAGGGACAGAGCAAGTAGGCAGCTGAAGGCAGAAAGAGGGAAGAGTCCTCAAAGATTGCCATTAAAAATTTCCTTTTCAAAAGCAAGCATCAACGCACAGGCCAGATGTTGCTCAGTTTAATCTTCTGCGATGTTTTTTGCGCTTGCCTGTGAAGTTCCTGTATGTGCCTATATGGTAATTTTCTCTGCAAGTGTTCTCCTTGTACAACAGCCACAATAGCTGTTATTCCAAACTGACATTTCTAGCACTTTGTCCCAGGCACCCTTGAAATGCCAGATTGATTACTGTAATCCCAATAAAATCAAACGCATTTCTCTTGTACTGTTACAACCTCCCAAGAAGACAGGCACAAATCCATCTCTGCTGGCTGGACCTATAAAACTACAAATCCACATGTTTCTTTCCAGATCTAGCTTTAAAAAAAAAAAAAATTAAACCCTCTTAGAAAAAAATTTCCCCAAAAAATATGTGCTTTCCCCTCACATTATACTGGTCCACAAAGGACAGAGAGGAATACATGCAGGAAGTCATGCTCTGATTTCTCTTAAAGTATCAGAGCTATAAATGAACAGCATCTACTGCAGAGATGTCACTCCATGCTCCCTTGTGACAGATGGCACTTGGTACTAGCCTTGACAGGCTATGACATATTGGTCTGTTAAATGCTAACAGTATGATTTATAGAGCATTCACCAAGACACTTAATATTTCTGTCACTCCAAGGCCAAGATCTGGTAATGCAGAAAATGGCATGAAAAATGCCACGGTATCAATAAGGCATTGTAGATGTCTATATGTTTCAGGACGGTCTTTTCTACACAGTGTGGTATAAACAAGCAAGTGGAGATGTAAACCCTTTATTAGCACTGTAAGGTGACCAGTACTAGCAAGCCTCATTAGACATGTGCTGAAGGACCTCTGGTTGCCTACTGCTGTGCTGGGCACGTATTTGCAGGTCTGGAGAGGCAATGTATGTATAATCTGACTTATTTGCTTGCTTGTACATGTACATCTGTGTTCTTTCTTTCAAAGGCTGAGGCATTACTGTTGCAAATGGGTATAGAGAAGGTATAATCTCATAAGAAATCTTCCAACACATAAATTTCCTGCTCTGGGTATCTTTGGGCGCTTCGTTCCATATTCGCCGTGCATGTGCACACACAGCATTGAACACAGCATGGTGGGTGGAGCTCAGATCACAACTCACAGCAATACCCATTGTCCATCCATAGCAGGGCCTTAGAGATCAAGGACCACATGTAGGCTAACTGGGCATATCAGGCCGGAGGCAAATGCCTCAACAACACATCAGCAACACCAGCCCAACAACCAACATTGCATTAGCTTCCACACATCCTTAGTCTGTGTTTGCTTACATGACTTGAAGGACAACCCCTGGCTATGCCTGGGACTGGACATCCAAGTTTTTTCTCTGGCCATATGGGAAATTGATTCTCATGGGCAACTTTAGAGATGCAAAAGTCAATAGGGGGGGTTAATCCCTCTTCCTGTTCTGCAAAATAAGTTCACACCTTTCTCCTTTCAGACAAAGGCTGTAATTCAGCACATGACCATTCAAACCACTGGACAAAGTAGGAGTTGCTGGCCATCATGCTCTTGATTACACGCAGGAAAGCATACCATGGGTAACTAGTGCAGACACCAGGCAATTAGCTATCATCTGTCCCCAGTCAGGCTCATTCTGAGAGAAGCAGTTATCCTCAGGGTACTCTGCCCCTTGAGCTGGAAGGAAGGACAGAGAGCAGAATATACCCCTCATAATCCAGGATGAAATAGTTAGTGACCTACTACACTGTCTGGACACTCACAAGTCTATGGGACCAGATGGGATCCATCCAAGAGTAGTGACGGAGCTGGCGGAGGTGCTTGCCAAGCCACTCTCCATCCTTTATCAGCAGTTCTGGTCAACAGGGGAAGTCCCAGATGACTGTAGGCTTGCCAATGGGACACCCATTTGTAAGAAGGGTCAGAAGGAGGATCCGGGGAACTACGGGCCTGTCAGCCTGACCTCGGTAGCAGGGAAGATTATGGAGCAGTTCATCTTGAATGCACTCATATGACATGTGCAGGACAACTGGGGATCAGGCCCAGCCAGCATGAGTTCATGAAAGACAGGTCCTGCTTGACCAACCTGATCTCCTTCTATGACCAGGTGACCAGCCTAGAGGATGAAGGAAAGGCTGTGGATGTTGTCTTCTTGGACTTCAGTAAGGCCTTTGACACTGGCCCTCATGGCATACTCCTTGAGAAGCTGGCAGCTCATGGCTTAGACAAGTGTACTCTTCGCTGGGTAAAAAACTGGCTGGATGGACAAGCCCAGAGGGTTTTGGTGAATGGAGTTAAATCCAGTCGGCAGCCAGTCACAAGTGGTGCTCCCTAGGGCTCAGTACTGGGGGCAGCTCTCTTTAGTATCTTTATGAATGATCTGGATGGGGGGATCAAGTGCACCCTCAGTAAGTTTGCGGATGACACCAAGTTGGGAGGGAGTGTTGATCTGCTCGAGGGTAGGAAGGTTCTACAGAGGGATCTGGACAGGCTGGATCAATGGGCTGAGGCCAATTGTATGAAGTTCAACAAGGCACAAGGCCAAGTGCCGGGTCCTGCACTTGGGTCACAACAACCCCATGCAGCGCTACAGGCTGGGGAAGAGTGGCTGGAAAGCTGCCCGGCAGAGAAAGACCTGGGGGTGCTGGTTGACAGACAGCTCAATGTCAGCCAGCAGTGGGTCCAGGTGGCCAAGAAGGCAAATGGCACCCTGGCCTGTATCAGAAATAGTGTGGCCAGCAGGAGCAGGGAGCTGATTGTTCCCCTGTACTCAGCACTGGTGATGCCGCACCTCGAGTGCTGGGTTCAGTTTTGGGCCCCTCACTACAAGAAAGACATGGAGGTGCTGGAGTGTGTCCAGAGAAGGTCAACAGAGCTGGTGAGCGGCCTGGAGCACAAGTCTGATGAGGAGCAGCTGAAGGAACTGGGGCTGTTTAGCCTGGATAAAAGGGGGCTGAGGGGAGACCTTATCGCTCTCTGCAACTGCCTGAAAGGGCTTTGTGGTGAGGTGGGGGCTGGTCTGTTCTGTCTGGTGGCTGGTGATAGGACAAGAGGAAATGGCCTCAAGTTGTGGCAGGAGAGGTTTAAATTGGATATTTCATTACTGAAAGGGTTGTCAGACACTGGAACAGGCTGTCCAGGGAAGTGGTTGAGTCACCATCCCCGGAGGTATTCAAAAAGCACATACACAAGGCAGTTCAGGACATGGTTTAGTGGGCATGTTGATGGTTGGACTTGCTGATCTTAAAGGTCTTTTCCAACCTAAATGATTCTATTATTTTGCCATGAGGAAGATATGATTTGGTGTAAATTTGAAATTATTTCACTTCAGGAAAACAATGAGAGGCAGTCAATGCTCTCTCTTTGCAAAGAACCATCCAGCCCTGTTTGCAGTGTTTCAATGCCAAAGCAATTGTGAATTTGCAGGGAATAAGACCTAAATGAAAAGATGTGTGGTGGAGAGTGCTAGCAAACTCCTTACAGGTTCATATTAAAGGAAACAAGGATCACTCTCAGTGCCTATTTGTGTGTTCGTCAGCTCTGATTCCCTCTCCTAATGTTTTTCAATCTGTTGACTAATTTCAAACAAAATTTGGCAGAAGGGAAAGATCACCTCAATTTTCAGGAAATTAGGCAGCAAAGAGAAGAGAAACTCAAACAAGTGTTGGAGCCAAGGGAAGAGCTGGAATTTGAGTGCTCATTAAGGCAGTCAAGTGTCCACATGGGAAAAAGTTATAATAAGCATCTCAATCAGGGCAAAGCATTCATCCAGTGAGCCACTGCAAGTCATGAAAACGTAAGAAAGAAGGTGACATTTAATCTGACAGTCACAGAACTACGTGTTTTGTGTCTCCAAAGCACCTTTTATCTCCACAGCATTGGAGGGGAGGGAATAATCCAACTCTGGACTGGGTTTAACTATTTCTAGCTGCAATTCCCCAGCAGTTGGGTGTCCCACACACTCTTTCCGGACACCCTCAGACTTGGAGGCTTGTAGGAGACATCAATGCCCAGGAATCAAGTGAGAGCAGAGATCTGATGCCCACAAATATGGGATCTTCCCTGCCCTGGGAATAGCCCCATTTCTGCTTCAGGGTGGGGTATTTTTCCCCTGGACATTAGGTCCCTTCTCACAGCCTGAGGGCTAGATGGGCACCAGGTTTTCCCTTTCAGCAGCTGGATTAACTCCCTTTCTCTCTCTTTCTCCCTCAGCTCCCACTGTCAGCAAACCCACCCTTCCCAGGCTGAGCATGAGACACACAGAACAAGCTCTACCACGTATAGGGCAAGGTCCTCGACATGCACAAAACCACCATATTTGGCCAGTTTGAGCCAGAGTTGAGTGAGAGCTTGCCAGAAGGAGAATCATACAATTTAAACTGAAAGAGAGTGAGTTTAACCCTTCATTTATAAATAGGACGATAAATCACCCAGGGAACTTTAAACACAGAAAGGTTGCAAAACTAAACACAAGCTGCTGCCATCCCAGGCAGCAGTGTAACACTAGCAGGCAGGACAGGGTGAGGGGGACAGGAGGGATGATAGAGGAGACAGGTTGCCTTATTAGATGTTCTAATTCAGGATAGGGAGATGAGAAAAGCTGAAGCTGTTTATACTAAATAACAAGCGTTCATGCTCGTTAATGTCCTTTTCATCTTTCCAATCCCAGTGCATGGCTCTCTTGTTCTCTGTCTCTGGGTCTGCACGCAGAGATCCTATCTGCACACACCAATAAATAACCCTTTTGGAGAGCAGTTAGGACAAAGCTCAGTTGTCTGACATGTCTTTTCTTTTGTATCCCATAACTTGAATTGAACCAGATCCAGAAGTCCCCTGGATCAAGGACATGAACCCCATTAACTTCAGCAAGTGGAGGGTGAAACTTAAGGCTGACACCAAGAAAAAAGTTGGGTGGAACAAAATACAGAATGGTCAAGGATATCCTCCTGGGGCAGACGTAGCACTGAGCTGCACATGCTAAATGAACAAGTGTGATACCAAACAGCGAGCAAGCGAGGGAAGAGGCTGCAGGACCTGATTTCAGCACAGCTACCATCTGTTTCCTATTTGGCCCAAGAATGATGGAATTGGTCATGTCACACAACAATGAGAAAGTATTTCAGGGCAAGTCCCCCTCTCCCATTGCTGAGCAGGGACCTTTACCAGAACGAGGGAAACCAGGTCAACTTCCAGTCTCTGTCCCTCCCCTTATCCCATTTCTACCCAGATGCCTGCTGTACTTTTAAGGAAATGCTACCCACAGTCTTACAGCCAGACAGACAAAATCCAGTCTGAGAGGTATAATATAACAGCTTAGGCCAACTGGCGCGGTCAGACAGCACTCAGAAGGATGTGTGTTTACCCATCTTGGGCTTTGCAGAATGGCAGCTCCAAGAAACAGGGATTGTATGGAAATCTGGGGGGCTGAGAGCTAAAATAGGCATGAAGAAGGCTGAGCTCCAAACTCTTTGAAGATTTTAGGAAGGGGGTTAGCACAAGAGTTATTTACTCTGCAAGCAAAGGTAATTGTGGTTCTTGTAGCTCTGCATGAGCTCATGCCAGAGCTGGAAGCAATAAATAGTATGAAAAATAGCAAAATAAAGGTTTGCAGAGGCTGAGAAGCTTCCCATGTATTTAGCCATGCCCCCCACTGGATGCTATATGCCACCACTCCATGGTGATGGGTAGCTGAACTGACTCACTTTAACACCTGCGTGACAATTTCTGATGGCAGAGAGACTTGCTTGCTGTAATTTTTTGCTGGGGGAGGGGAGGCAGAACTGGAAATCTTTGGAAATGTTTGCTTTTCCTTAGACACGAGGTCATGCTGCCATTCTGTGCCTTGTTCAGCCTGCTGCAAAATGGGGCAATGTACCTTTGTCAAGTGCTTGGAGACTCACAATGGAAAAATACTTAGTAGCTGTTAACCAGGGGTTTGGTCCAGCTCCATGTCATTAAAAGCACTCAAAGGAATGCTGTTGCTTTGCCAGTCCAGCTCTCCATCCTTTCTGCTTGTGAGCCATGAGATGAGAGCAGTCTCACAAAGAAAGGAAAAGGCCATTCACCCAAACATCCATCGGTAATGATTTGATTAGAGGAAGACTTTTCCCAATACAGCCCAAAAGGCAGCTTTTCCACAGCCTGTCAGTGAGGAAATCTTCAGAATTAATTATATTTGTTGGGACTTCTATCATGTAGCTGGTTGAACTTTAGGTTCAGACATGGCAGCGATGGACTAGGAAAAGACTCTAATTCAGCTCTTCCTTTGCATATTCAACTTGGCAAACAAAATGTTACTTGTTGGTTTTTAGCAGTTTATAATATCTGGAGTTTATTTCACTGCACATGGTCCTCAGTGGAAGAGGTGACTATGTAAGCCAGCACACTGTATATGCTGATGATTTTAATGTGTGTGCATGGACAGTACTCATAGTAGATCCTTTTCTATTAGTCTGTAAAGTGCCTACGTACCTCAATAGCATTGTAAGGATGAGGAACACTTGAATGCATTTTGAGTTACTGATTTCACTGAGGCAGGAAAGGAAAAATATAATATAAGTATCAGGTGTTTGTGATAAAGGACCTGAGACTGAATAAAAATCTCCCAGAGGAGGCAAGCTACTAACAAGATGTAAAATCAGAACAAAGAGCCAGTGCCTTGGAATTACAGTAAGACAAATGCATATGCAACTCAATACACTCCAGTGCATGCTAAGGGATGGGATGGGTGATTTTGTCTTCTCCCCTTGCTCAACTGTCTGTATGAACATAGCTATACAAGCTCATGCTGCACTCGAGGGGCAACAAAGTCTTTATTCCTTGGTTTGCACTGGTGCAGTGGCTTCCACAATGCTCCTCTTGACAGCACCTGCAAACAGAAACCTGGGAGCAGATCCAGGTATCTGCTCATTTTGGGGTTTTTTTGTAATTAAGGAGTGAAACAAACAGAAGATCAGACAGTGAGAATATTAGAAAATCATTAGAAAATGGGCCAGTGTTCTGCATCCTCCCCATGCATCTTTCTCAGGTGCCAGACTTTGTAACTCCACTACCTTCAGCCAGACTTGGGTCCAGTTTTTCCTGTTATTCACTGACAGCGTGCTTGGCACAAAATGTAAAGACACAAGACTCTCCCCCAGGAGTCTGCAGGCTCAATCAGACCCAGACAAAATAATGTGAACATGTGTACTACTTTGGCTGCCACCAGAGTTCAGAGCAGGGTGAGGTAATCTGGTCATTCCTGAAATACAAGATGTTCCAATGTCCGGTTGCTGCTGGAGACGGCCTAAGTGTAAAAATGGACAGAAATTAGGATCGCTCCTCTTTGCCCAGCAGTTCTTTGGGCCATTACAGTTGTTCTGTCCCTAAGCTTCAGGATTTCAGTCCTGCAAGAATAATCTGGCACTGGTTTGATCTCAGGAGGGCTTTATGGTTGAGCACCAGCTATTCCAATGAACAATTCAACTACTTGGGGCTTGAGTGGCTACCTAAACAGAATAAATTGCCATTTGATCATAAATAGTTTTCCAGGTTCAAGGATATTAAAAACCAGCTTTTTCTTTAACAGCACTTACATAGACTATATGAGAGGCAAGAAGAAACTAGAGCAATCACCAGACTCCGGGCCAACAGACCTAAGCTCCATCATGATGGCGAAGTCACTTCTCCAAGAATTTCCAGAGGGAACTTCACATCTGGTCTTCTAAATTCTCAGTCCTAATCTCTGCTTTTGTTCAACAAATGTTCTGCTTCATGCTCACCTGGCTTGAATGAACTGTACAGAATAACCACGATTAGGCTGTAGCATCCCATGAGGACTCTTGATCTTGAATGTTGACCATTTACCAAACATACTTCATTCCCAGAACTCTCCAAAGTGAGAAGTGGCAGGAAAGAACCCACACTTTGATCACTTGGTGCTCCACAGAAGCGTGGCTGGCCATGTCCTATGATCCCATTCACCAGTACAGGCTGGGAACTGCTCTACTGAAAAGGACATGGGTGTTATGGTGGATCTTAGGCTGAAAAAGAACCAGCAAGCAGTGTGCACACACTGCAGACAAGGCAAAGTACTGTTCTACATTAGGAGGTTTGTGTCAGCAGATGGAGGGGAGTTACTACCTCCATCAATTCATCATTCGTGAGCTGTCCAGTTTGGGACCACGCTGTTCAGGTGGTCCCTAATTGAAAGGCAGGAGAGGGTCCAGCAGAGGCTTTACCAGGATGAGGGGAATGTATCAGTACAGCCTGAGGCTAACCAGCTGGAAAGTGTCTTTGCAGAGGACTTTGAGGTCCTGGTGGACACCAAGTTGCACATGATCCACCTTGAATTCCAATCCCCACAAGCAGCAAAAAGGTTTAGTGCAGGCAGAAAGCCAGCTGCAGAGGATGGGGCATGCTTGGGGGAGCTGGATATCCAGATTCCTTTAGCAGTTCAAGCCTTCCTCATTAAGACACACAGCCTAGGCATACTGCAGTTCCTGTGAGCGCTGGAAGATGTGTTTGCAGCTCCTTGTCTCCTAGCTCTTCCGCACTTGGCTCTTTGGTAGCAGGGATTTCAAACCCTCATAACTCAAGTCTTTCAGCATCATTCTCTGCTGATTCAAGCTGATTTTTTTAACCTCAAAGTCCTGCTCAGCCACTTTGAGATATTCCAGACATTTTTCAACCATTTATTTTTATTGAAACCAGCCAAGTCTCTGTATATATTGGGCTTTTTTTTTTATCTTTTTAATATACAAATCAGTTTAAAATAGTATATAAGTCAGGAATGATTTGCAAATTAAACTGTCAAAACCTGGCAGGAGTAGCAGCTGACGCCCTCGGTTTGAAATCTCCCGGCTGCTGTTGCTGTGAGTGCAGATCTCTGGAAGATGCCACACAACCTGCTTGTGCTTTCCTGGAAAATTCAGTAATCCTTTGATTTCAGGAGTCTTTCAGTTCCTAAAAATGCTGCTGCATCTAACTTTCTAATGGGATCACCTGGCCAAGGGAAGAAATGTGATATTTTAGGAGTCAGATGCTGGGGCTATGGTTGTGCCAATAGGCTAGGCAAATGTCATCTGGCTGCCAGCACTATCCTGCTCCCATGGCAAGGTAGGAAAAGCCTCCAGTTGGGAAGAAGCTGCTCCAATGGAGGAAGGGCTCAAAAGAATAAGAACCATGTTCAGGAAATGAGACTTGGTAGGAGCCTTATATTGGCCTGACCCTCCCTGTCATGGCAGAAAATGGCCTGTGCCCTCTCTGAGCATCAGGGCACCCTGCTTGGGCTCAGGAACCCCATCTATTTCTCTGGGCCATTTGCTACGTGGCTGGCTCAAACATTACCATGTGTAGGTCCCCCGACTTTCCCTTCTCCTTTGCTCCCCTTGGCATAGTTCACATCTCTGTTCTTGCTCAGGCCTTAAAACCACTTCTGCACAGGGCAGAGGAATTGAAACTTGAAGTGGTGATTGTGTGTCTTCTCCAAAACATGCATCTGGAACAACTGGAAGACGCTAATTATAAACCCAGGTATTTTCCTAGCAATTATTGGTAATCCCATATTGGCAGATGAGATGCTCAGAGAGTACACCGGTATATATAACTACTGAGGATGTACAAATACATTGCTTAAAATGTTCTTAGGGGACAACATTTTGAGCCCTAAGGAACACTGACACATCCATCGATATACCTCTGTTTCTTTTCTTCCAGATCGCTGGGAAGCCAGTGACCATGCCGACCTCCTCCACCCATCTGGCAGCCCCTGACTCTATCAACTCCACCCAGCAACCCAACTCCAGCATCTACTTGTTCTCCAAGTTCATCCACCCTGACAAAGAACTGTACACAGAATTTTACAGACTGTGGATTGCCCTGATGGTAGTTAATGCCATCATTTTCCTGGTGGGTGTTGTGCTAAACAGCTTGGCGCTGTATGTCTTCTGCTTCCGTACCAAGACAAAAACCACCTCTGTTATTTACACCATCAACCTGATTGTTACTGATCTCTTGGTGGGCTTTTCCTTGCCTGTCCGGATCATCATGTTCTACAGTGCAGGGGAGTGCCTGAATTGTTCCTTGGTTCATATCTTTGGCTACTTTGTCAACATGTACTGCAGCATCCTCTTCTTGACATGCATCTGCGTTGACCGTTATCTGGCAATCGTACAGGTGGAGGCCTCACGTAAATGGAGGAACCCCACCTGTGCCAAGGGAATCTGCATCTTCATTTGGATCTTTGCCACTGTGGTGACTTTCTCCATTCTGACCATGGCAATACAGTTTGCTGCATGCTGTCTCTCAAAGATTCTGGTCCTGATGGTCTGTGAGTACTTCTTCCCCCTCATCATAATCATCTTCTTCACCACCAGGATTATGTGTGCTCTGTCCAAGCCCAGCCTCATGCACCAGAGTCGGGAGAGGAGAATGAGGGCTGTGCAACTCCTCATCACCGTCCTCATCATCTTCATGATCTGCTTCACTCCTTTTCACGTGCGACAGGTAGCAATCTCCGTCAACCCAGACATGCCCCATGATGTCAGCCTCCTCGTCTACCATGTGACAGTGACTCTGAGCAGCCTCAATAGCTGCATGGATCCCATTGTCTACTGCTTTGTCACCAATAACTTCCAGTCAACCATGAAAAACATCTTCAGGAAAACTGAGCCAGAGCAAACCAGTGTGGACATCCTGGGTATGAACAAGAACTCCAAGGGGTCCAATGCAATCACTGCCTTCTCAAACACAATAGGAAGCCCTGTGAGCTTGCCATCACCAAGCAGTGTCCAGATATAACCCACATCTGATGGCACACACTGCAGTAAGCCAGTGTAATGATGCTGGAATATTGCTAGGATGCACAGTACTATTGGCTTTGACCTTTTTTTTTTAGGCTGATGTTCAGAGTGACAGTGGTGGAATTTATTCCTCAAGAACATTGTGATCCGTTTGGAAAATGGAACTTGCAGTGCTGTTAGTACCAATCCAAAAGAGCGTCTATTAATTACTGTTCCCAACAGGAAAGTTTTCTTTGTATTTTAATACAGACATTTTGTTAGCAACAAATTCTTTACTGTGGTTTTCTTTTTGCGTTTGACATCGTAATGCGACACTCCTAGGATGACTTAGAAAGCAGGAAATCTTTGTTTTCTATGAAAGTGTTTGGGTTTTGGGCATGCGCTTGAGAATAAAGGATAAGAAGGATGTTTCCAGAGCTACTCACTACAAAGATTTTAGATGCCAATGGACTGGGAAAGAAAGTATTCTAACCCACCCATCACTAGTAACTACTCATTTGTTTCTGAAAAAGTCTGAACCTTCTCAGGGAAGAGAAGATGAAGTCAAGCTGTAAAGTCTCCTCTCACTATTTCAGCTATAAGAAAAAAATACATGTGGGTGTATATGTTTTCATACACATTGTCTGGTCTTGGGGAGAGGTTAAGGATATGTTCCACCTTCGTATGGATCACTAAATCTCCTAAAATGCAGATAAGCATACAAAAAAGTTGTGAAAAATGAACATGCTTTCCAGCAAATTCTGCTGTTCTGCTCTCTCCCTGAAGAATAGCCAAGATGAAAAGCAGAACCAGACTATGTTGCTATACTACTCTTGTTTGATTTTTCTTCCTGGCATGTTGTAATGTCAGGGCTTGTTGTCCTAATTCCCACTATCAGTCCATCCACTCAGTCACTTAAAAGCTGATGTTTCCAAGGACAAAAAAAAGAATCTATCTCAGGCATCTAGATTGAAATTCACCCCAGTAAAAAGTCACTAGGATGATTTAAGAGCCATGTTTAAAAGGTATGTGAGGGTAAGGATGCCACAAAATTCTGTCCACAATGGTGGGTAAATGTCTTGGATTACATTGTAGCAATGTGAATACAAAAAATTATCCAAGGAAAACAGCAAAACCTGCAGCATGAACAGCAATAACTGTTGTTATTGCTCCATGTCTCCTTACTCACATGCCTATTGCCCTTCCAGCTGGAAGGCTACTATGAATTCATCAAGTCTAGTGAACAGCTTTTCCTGGCAGTCACTGGTGTTACCGTTCAGAACAGCAGGCTTTATGGTTGGTCCAAGCTAGGGCATCCTAGAGTACTCTGCTTCCCCAGGGTCTGACCATGGGACAGCCATCTCCATTTCACAGGAACACAACATAACCAATGCTTCAGACTGCCTCTTGCAACTGAGTTTGCAAGAGTTTGCTTCTTGCAACACATACATGTTTCTCCTAACCCGTTTCCCTGACCAATCCAATAATAGTAAAAATTGAACAGTCAACATCGCTGCAATACAGGGATCTATCCAGAGATGAGTATAGTTGTCCCTCGGAGCACTGGGTGTCCCAGTTCCTGTTCCAGGCAGTGGAGTCCATGGAGAGTGATTCAGCTCATGGCAGCAGAGACTTCCCAGCTGAGTGACCCTGGCCTCCATGTTGCCTGGATCTCCAGGGATATAACAGGAGCCCAGACACCACCTGCACATGGAGACACTTCAATGCATGCATCTTCATCCGGCACCCAAGTCCCCCAAGGGAAGGACTCAGTTGCCGATAGACCAATGCCTAGTGCCATTGTAGGCGTGATGGGGTGTCACTGCACCTCTAGCTCCTGCTGCACAAGACTGTGGTTCTCCTGCAAGTCCTGCACTGTCCTGATGGCCCTGCCCTCAGGTATCCCATAGCATTCACTGCTACTTGGGCAGCTGAGTCCTGTGCCTGAAATAAAATTATGTATCTGAAATCTACAAATGGGCAGTGTTCAGTTGGCTAGTGCAGGGACCTACAGGTCTCACCCAGAACATCAGCATGATGTTGTCAGCTGCAGTTTATCCATTAACTCGGGCTCTTGATTGTCCTGGGGCACAGCAATTGCCATTGCTATATAAGAGGTGTGTGACCTCTTTGAGGCTTTCCCAAGCAATACAGCTGACTCAGTGCTCTTCTGCTGGGAGCTCTATTCCTTTGAAGATTATTTTCCTTTCTAAAGGTTGTGATGAGGGCCACCAACACTGTGGCACTATCCCATAGGATGTAAGACTGTTGTCCTGGTCATTGTTTCCCAGTCTAGACATGGCCATGAACATGATGAGCCTTCCCAGGGCCCAGCTGTAAGGTGTTTTCCTTCTGCCTCATCTATTCCTTTATTCATCTGTATATCACTGACATAGGCACCTAACAGCTGATGCCACCTTCTTGGCAACTCTCTGTTAAATGATGCATCAGCACACACAGATTAGGCTCTGACTTCTCAGGCAGGCTAGCTACTTCACATTTTTGCCACCATTTTCCACCAATCCCTCATTTGGAGAGAGTGTTTTATGCCTCAAAGGTCTGCATTTCCCTGAAAATCCCAAAAACTCATGCCCACCAACTCACAACACACTCTCATACTTTTCCATGCCATCTAAGTAAGCTGTTTGTAATGAAAATGTGTATCACATATACAGAACTGTTAACAGTACTGTCTTTTGCCAAACTACAGAGAAACAGGAGGAAAAGTGCAGGCTCGGTGAATAGCTTATTTTAGTTTCTTTGTTCCAACAAGCTACGTCTTCACACCTCCCTTTCTTTTGCTATCAACAGTATTTTTGCCATATACAGAAATGTCTTAACATCTTTCTCAGTGTAGTTGCTCATTTGAGGTCAGTATAAAATCTCTAAGATTATTTGCTTTGATTCTTAAGTTCCCAAACAGTGTCTCAGTTGAAGCTCTGTCTTTCTGCTGTAAACTTAACTTGTAGTAGTCTGAATTCGCTTTACTGTCAGTGTATTATTTACTCCCCATAAAAGCCACCTCAGACTAGATAATTCTCTTTATTTGGTAATGCCTATTGCCTTATCCAGAGTTTTCAGTGGTCCTTCTCCCTTTTATATCAGCTCCAAAGCAGGGTCTGGTCCCTTATCAAGAACACAATCTCTAAAAAATAAGAAAGAGGCTAAATCATTCACAAACTAGCCTATTCTTTCAGTGACTTTTTGTGCTCCCTGTTTAATCCATATTGTTTACACATCTTGCTTTTCTTCAGGGTGCAGCACTTGCTAAACTTCTGTCCTATTTAAAGTCACCCATTTCTGCTCAGGGCACAAAGTTGAAAATCAGAACTAAAAACTCCCTGTCGTCAGAAGTACTCTCCCACATGGCGTGGTTTTGGTGGGCACCTTCCACCTGCCAGTTCTCATTGCTGCTGAAGCCTCCCTCAGTTCTCTGTGTTTCTGGAGATTGGGGCAAGGTCTCTTACTCCTTGATCTGCACCATTCCTCTGCTCAGGGTATCTTCTTGGGTTGCCTTTTAGTGATCACCAACAGGGATTGCAATAGTCCTGTTCCTACCCCAGCCTGCCCTTTCTCTGATGAGAACAGCCGCACAACACAATAGGGAATGTGAGTAACTGCATGCATCATTAAGTACACGCAGAGACTGCTAAGGTAAAGCGCGTACAAGTCAGCTTTTGCAGGGCAGTCTTTTATGCAGAGTACTTAAAGATTTAGATGCCAAATGCCCAATGATTTCAAATGAAATCAGGCACTTAACAGCCTTTGATGATCTGGATCATACCCCAGAGGCTAAAGTAGCAATAGGGAGGGATGGGTATTGCATACCATACTACCACCACCAAGTCTGCGGTAGACAGACTACAGCGTTCCCTAAAAAGCTTAATAGCAATAAAGAGCTCTGCAAAAAGCCCTGACCTTTCAGGGGAATTACAGCATTCATTCCTCTTTGATGTGATGTGGTTCTCTTGTGCATCTAAAATCCTATAAAGCGAATTAGAAACATCCTCTTCTACCAGCTGCCCAGAGGCTAGCAAAAAAAGATCATGAAAAATCTTACACGTATTTCTTGGGATCTCAGCCATTCCCATGACAAGAGATCCCTGCTAACCATGAGCTCGCCTGCCTGAGTCACAACACACAGATACCTGTAGTCTTTTGGCATGCCAGAGGATGGGTATCCAGGAATAAAGTTTAGCCTCTTTCCCTGCTGTGTCTCACCTGCATTACAACCAGCACAGCCCACATTTCAAAGTACTTCTGTCTTTGCAAGGTAGAGGTGCAGAACAGCCAGTTCCCAGTCATACAGCAAACATATCTGGGCCCAGCAAAGCTTAAAATCTCCAATTCTGCACCAGAAAAGGAGGCCCTGACTCCATACATGGGATTATATGCCAGACCAGCTTTCTCCTGGGCTCTGAGCGAGCTCTGCCCTCCCTCCACAACCGTCTTGATAACTGCAAAGACAAAACAGCACAGCTATGTGCAAAGGCAATTTCTTCTTTCCTTGTCCCTCTGGATTTTGCTGTCCCTCAGATGCGTGCACAAGAGTCTCATTAGTCAGCCTAATCATCGTTAATAAGTGCTCTTAGCAGAGGTAGGCTCGACTTGAAGAAAGGCTGAGGAAAGTGGAACTGCCCGTGTTAGGGCTATCAGCACAAGTCACCTGCATTAGCATTGAAGAAACACTGTCCTGCCACCCTGCCTATTCTGTACGTGTCAGCTGCCTCCTGCCAGATGTAAGGGCAGGAGTGGCTCTGGGCAAGGATTTGGGAGAAGGCAGGTCTGATGCTCACAGTTGCTCTGGGGCAGGGGAAGATGAGGAAGACATTGCAGAGCAACCAGAGCCCCGGACAAAGTAGTAACGGACAAAGGAAAGGAGAGGGAAACAATGAGTTAAACAACAAGTGGAGCTCCATGGAGGGGAGGGCTGGTGAGAACAAGGATAAGGAAGTTAATACAGGGGAAAGTAGCCAGGGAACACAGGGACCCGATATCCAGCAAAGGATGACACAGGAAAACAAGTGAGAGTTTGGCTTGCTTTTCCCCTTCTGGACATCATTAGTCCCAAAACAGGAGCTCTGGGGAGGATTCCAGTGCTTGGATCAGAGCTGGAAGACTCCCATTTTAGGAAGAAAAGGGCTAAAAGCAGAGCACTTTATCCCCTTCCCATGATGAGGCCCAGGAAAGGGACAAGAGTGATTTCCCCACAGCTGTCTGAGCTTTTGTGGTATTGGGGTAGAAGACAGGAAAGTCTCTTGTATGCTGGGAAAGAGGAAGAGAGCCTTTGTCCAACCACCCTTGGGAAGAGGGTGCAGGGGGTACAGGAGGGCATCTGGTGCAGTGCACATGCTCATGGGCTAGTTAGCAGTATCCATTGTGTATGTTGGTTACATGATGAGCAGGATTGTCATGGGAAGTCCTGGGTGATGCTTATGCTAGATGGTGCCACACCTGAAATGTCACATCATAGCACACATCCCATCCTCTGCAGAGCATCCCAAGCAGATGCAGACTGGGAGATTGCAGCATGTCCCCAAGCACAAGAAATGATTGATTACTTCTCTGCAGTATTTCAGTGCTTAGTGGTGGGTACTGTTCAGCTATTTGGACCTAATAGGGATGCAGGGGGGAATACCCACTGCAATACTCACCTACTTCCCATCTCTCTGATCCCTTCTTTCTCACATGCAACTCCTTTTCAAGTCCCCAGTCTGCTCTAACCCTGTTCCCTTTGCTGCAAGAACCTGTCCCTGTACATTCCCAGGTCTCCAGGCCTTATCTGAAGAGAAGTCCCAAGTCCTACCATCCTGGGGTTTTTGCCATCACAGGGTGTGTAGCCACAAGTCAGCTGCTGTCTGAGACATGAAGGCTGATGTTTTCCTCTCCTGACTGCTGGCTGTCCATATAATCATCTACACAACAGTGTAGATATCAAGCTGCGAAGAGGACACTGGACCAGCAGAGCCCTTTACCCCGGGCAAAGAACTAGTTTTGTTTAGACCTGGCTCCATTCCTCCTGTATACCCAGCAAACACTGAAAAAAGCACCAAAACTTCCCTGGCAGGGATGCAAGATTTTCTAAATGCTTTTATCATCTGCCAATGCTGGCAGTATGTCAAGGTCTTAGTTCATGAAACTATCCTTCTTCAGGATGCTTGACTGTAGCGTCAGAGATCAGATTAATTTAGGTATGGGTTTGAGTTCTAACACAAGCGATTTTGCTTCTCCCTCATGGCTGTATGTAGAGCTAAAAGCCCAACTCAGAACTGACATTCTCCTTTCCAGCTGCCCATGCAACAAGAAAGAGCCTGACAGATGAAATAAAGCTGAGTTTACATGTAGGAGAATGTCCTTGTTCACCTCATGGCAATCTCAGTGAAAGCTCACAGAGAGGAGCTTCAGCAATCCCAATGAGAAGGTAAGTAGCCCTCTCCCAGCTCCATTCCCCTTCTTGTATTTGCCTTAATAAACCCAAGTCTTCATACTGAGAAGGGAAGACTGCTGTCCATCACCCATCAACACCAGGCCACAGAAAAGCAAAGGTAAATATTTATCATAGATGTTCAGTTTAAGCTCCATTAATAACAGGAAATTAAACAACTGGCAGCCTTTGCTGTCTACTTTCTTCATTGACTTGACAATATAAGGCCATCTTGGCAACAGCCCACCAAAACAATGAAACATGCTTAGGACCACAAGGAAAGATGAAACAAAGGGATAACGTGGACAAGTATGTCCCCCATCACGCTTGATGTTATGTCCGTTTGACACAGTTTGAGTTGATTTTCCACAAGTGCTCTTCTCCTGACTACAAGATGTAACTGGGGAGGTGTGGTACAGTGTGTAGGCCTCTTGTAAGGTGGGAAAGGGGTCACTTCAGGAACACTTTCTGAAGACCTGACTTGAAGCTGCTTATTGAAAGATAAATGTGGGTAGAGGTCAGAATGTGTTGCAGTGCCATACCTCAGTAGGCAAATGTTTGGCTCTCATATGGGTCATGGAGCGAAGTATATTCAAGCACTAGCTGACTCTCAGACTGCCATGTAGAGATGAACAATGCTCCAGGAATGTGTAGATCTGCCAAAACAGTTTTTTTTATTTTGTCAAAATATCAATCAAGAGCTCTGATCCACACATATCTCCTCCTCCTCCAATCACATCACCTTTGCTCTTCTCAGTAGGAACAGTCAAAGAGCAAGCACTAGTCTGAGCTCCAGCCCCAGAAGAGCTATTCTGGGGAGTGACCTGAAGGCTTTGCCTCTTTCCCTTGCAGAATACCCCTTGGCTTTTCTTTTGTCCCTCAGTGGACCCTAACAGGACTTTCCTGATATGACCTTAAAGCAATGAAACAAAGTTCTCCCTATGTGGTTCAAGCACCCAGAAGTAAAATAACAGCCAAGGTTTTACTCAGAGCAGCTTTACTTCCATCTCCTCCAAAGGAGGCCTCTAAAGCAGGCCTAGAAGTGCTCGTTTGTCTCTACAGATGGAGAAAAGTGAAGATTGCTGCAGGTCAGTTAAACAGATTCCCCCAAGAGACTTGCCCAGGGGAAGTCCATATCAGAGTAGGGTGCAGCATGAAAGCCTTGGGCCAGAGCCCAGCCATTGGCTCATCCTTCCTTTGATCTCACAGGCAGCACCTCTTCAGCCAGAGAAGAACCCCTATAAATCCATTCGTGAAGCTCATTAGACAGGAACCTAGACCAAAGCCCAGTATCCAACCCTTTGACATTTTGGATAGCTCAGAGACTGCCCAAATCCTGGCTTCCCAGGGCAGGCCTCTCTTGATTGATATTATTTAGAGTTGGAAATGCCGTCCTGCCAGCATCGCCTGGAAAACACGGCGGTGCTCAAGACGCCGGTTCAGACGGACTTCTCTGCACAGCTGCCCATTTGCAATGTAAGTAGTGGGAATCTGTTGATAGGTTCTTGACAGAAGTTATGGCTTGTTTATGTGGTAGCTTTACTTTGTGCCTCCTACCCAACCCGGAAACCCTTCCTCTTCTAACCTCTTGGCCTGCTATTATATACAGACTAGTCTACATGATAATTTTGGTAACCATGCTTCATCTTATGACAAACACTGCATAAAGCAAACAGATTTGTATTGTCATAATTAGAGCAAACTATTGGATGGTTTATCTATACAATCCTAACAGTTCTGCCACTGCTAATGCTTTACCTGGCCTGCAGAGGTTTAGCAAGCTGCAGTAGGGTATATTAACCCATGCAATATCAAACCAGGCACAATGACCCTGCTGCCTTCCAAGGCTGGAAAGACTTGGAAGCTGGCAGGACTTAGTTCTAAGGTTACTGCATGTCTAACAGAGATGAGAAAGCCTCACCCAGTCATCCCAGCATCAACCCATTTAAACCGGAGCCCCTGTTTCAGAAAAGCCTGCAGTTTTCCTCTAATGTCTCTTTGAGGTTTAGAGAAGATAAAGCATCTTCTTTGTCTTTGCAGTATTGCATTCCAAGCCACAGATATTTGTTCTGTCTTTGTCTAACAGATTACTACACGCCCCAATGCCAGATTTTTTTCTCCCAGCAAAGGTATTTGTAAACAATACTCCATTCTTGCACTTTGAAAAAATTAAATTGCTCTGTCTCTTCCTATGAGGCATGTTTCCAGGGTCAGACTTTCTGGTGGTTATTTGCTGAGCTTCTTCATGTTTGAACTGCCTTTTTCAGGTAGGGGCATCAGCGAAAGATGGAGATAGGGGACAGAGGGGTCTTAGTCCATCAATTGATTTAATGTAGGTTAAAACCCTTCTTTACATAGGGCAGATGGGGGGGGGATACAAATGGACTGAAGGACACAGCTGCTGCTCAAGGGCCGTGGGAGCATGGTGCTTCTCTACCCACCACCCAGCGCTCCAGGTCTGCCAGCACCAATATGTATCTTAACATTTTTTGCTTCCTTTCAGCCCCTACACTAGCTGGCCAGACCTGCTTTGCAAAGCCCAGGTACTCTGCATTTGGCATCCATGTGTGTAGCTCTTCCAAGCCCACGAGGACTGGAGGAGGAGGTAGTGCTCTCTGCACATTGTCTCTACAACTGCCATGTTTAATACCAGCAGCAGCTGCCAGTACAGGGGATGTGGATGGGCTATTTGCAACTTAACATTCACGATCAATAGAGCAGCTGTTTGTCCTGCAAGCTCCTGGGGGGGGGAAGAAAAATCAATTACTTCTGCCAAGCGTATCACAGAGGGTCATTTGTCAGCAATGATGAACGAGGGAGCAGGAGAGTCCCAAGGGAGAGCTGCACAGAACAGGGTAGGACACCTGCATAGAGGCATAGGCATGCAGAGCCACACGGAACAAGTATGGGTGGCAATGCAGACTGTGTGTTTGCAGTTATAACAGTGTGATGGAAAAACAGGGCAAGGAGCCCAGCAGAGACAGCTGCAGGCAGGGAAGTCCCCTCATCTGTGGCAGGCAGCAGGAGCCTGTGGGCTGTTTAATACACCAGTAAATTCCTGCTATGTGTGCAAATCTGAGATCAAATCCCAATCCAGCACATATCAGCAGCCAGGGAGGATTTCAGTGGAGGGTTTGGGGTCTGTTCTGGGCTATTCTTGGAAGTCCTTCTCACTTGCAGCTCCAGCACAGTGGTGCAGTTGGTGACTTTGCAAGAAAAAGCACACTTGATCCCCTGCCCTGGGGTCTCAGCGAGCTGAGCACTGAGCTGAATACCCAAGGACATAAACACCCTAAGAAGCAGTGAAAACAAATGCACCATAAATCCAAAAGGGACAAGTCTGTGCAATGATGTGTTCATGCGTGTGTGCGTGTGACGACAGAAACACACACTTCTTTGTGGCGGGGGAGAGGATTTGCAGACCTCTACCACAAGGGTACAAACTGTGAAGAGACAGGGAGATGAGAGAGAGGCCACAGGTACAGCAGGGAGGTGTGGGGTGAAATCAATAGGGAAACTGAGGCACAATCTCTGCATGCAGTCTCTGTGAAAGATGTCAGAAGCTTATCTACACCACATCCAAGGGTCACCTTAAGGAGTCTGTGGAGTTTCCCTATCTCATAAGCTGTGTTTGTTGTGGGAGAGCAGCCAGCAGCATGGGCACCACCAGACAACATGAGCAGATCAAAAACACAAGACAGCTTTTGGAGGGGTTAGCTTTTCAATGCCAGTTCAAAGGGGAAGGAGATGCCTTCATTCTCTCACCAGTCCCCTGAAGGACAAAATTTCTTTCCCACACATGGCAAGGTGCAATTTTTTTTTCCCCCACCATCAGCAAAAATCTTTCACAGAATAAATATGTTTTAATGGCTCTCCAGGGGGGTCTCTTTGCCCAGCTAGCAGTGCATAAAATCACAGGAAACAGCCTGCCTGAGGTCTTTCCAGGAACTGGAGAAAAGATAAAGCTGCTCGGATGCAGGCATAGATATCCTACCAACTCTTTTTAGACTTGGGTCTCACCCTAGGAAGTGGCTCATCCCTTTTGCCTGCAGCAGGAACAGAGGACGCTCAGCACCAGGCAGGGTTGGCGTTACACCTGCTCTGGGTGTTAGACCAGAACAGGCTTCCCATTTGCCCCAGGCCCCTCCATCTTTCCAGGCTTCCACTGCTCTTCCCAGCTGGTACATATGTGACATATAACATATTAACTATATAGAGTTAATTTTTCCTAAGCCATTCATCAACTGTGATCCCCCTCTCCAAAGACTAATTCTGCCAGCAGAAGTGTGGGAGCAAGGAATTGCTCAAACAGCCGCTATTTTCCTGCTCATCCCTGCCAGCCAAAGTGAGACTGTCACTTGTGCCATCAGGACATATCCCCTCTGTGCCCTAAGAGTAGCCCTGTTGGGCTGTGCCTGGTCCCAGAGCAGTCAGCGCTGAATGTGAAATAGGATTTTGACCCAGGTTTCATATTTTAAAAAACTATATATCTGTGTGGGGAAAGGCACAGGGCCATGGCAGGCATACAATGAGATGAAGGGCCCAAGCTGGGCAGGCAGGCCATGGCTAAGTGCTCAATTTTATTTTTGAAGTTCACTTCCAGTCCTCCTAGTCTGTCCAATTCCTCACAAGCTTTGCTCTGCCTTTACACTTCTGTTACAATCATTCTCCCCTCTCCTCTCCTCCACCCTTACTCACACCACTGCACCCAGTGTCAGTGAACTAGAATCCAGTACTTCTTGGACAGAGGTGGGATCCTAAAGCTGGGCTACTCCAGCAACCCCAAGGCTGCTCTGGACTGACAAGTTCAATGTCAGCTGTACAGAGCAACAGGCTGGGAATCCCCAGCCTTGGCCTCCTTCCCACAGCAGCATCTGGCATGCCAGCAGCCACAGGGGGACCATCACAGGAGTTGTCCCCCAGCGTTCCCCTCCCAGGCTTTCTGAAGCAGCTCAGAGCAGCCCCATGCCAATTTTGCTGTTTAAGTAACTTTCCCAAGGCCACCTAGGACTCGCTGCTTGGTCCAGGTGGCTGGTCTTCTGGTGTTGCAGGAATTTTTCCACTTTCCCGCATCCCTTCCCTTCCCACGGGAACAGGATGCCCGGATGATGAGACAGTGCGTGGTATTCTTTGCTCACATGAACAGTACTGGTTACATATACTGTTTAGGGAAATTTTATAAACACATACAGCAGGTTTAAGTTTGGGGTTTTTTTTATTTCAGTTAAATGCTTGCGGATAACAAAATGCCAAACTTCTTGAAAACCAGGAGTAAATCAGCAGATTTAAACCAGGTCAAGGAATCATAATTTTTTTTTCCTTGGAAACTTGTTTTTAGTTTTGTAAACTGACACAGGGTGGGATGAGGGAGGTTTGCTGAATTTCCCCAAGAGACTTCACTGACCCACCATTTCCTCTGCACTGCACTGATGCAAAGCAGGGAGGAGCTGCTTGCACCATCCTTTTCTACAGCTTTTTCGGATACTCTGCAGCAGAATGATTTCAGCAAATGGCAAAGTCCGTGGAAGTGGTTTAAGAGGTCTGACACTGTCTGCCAAGCAGTGACCAAACCAACCACTGCCCTCTGCTGAACGCAGCCCGAAATCCCCACGGAGCTCCCAAGGGTCCACAAAACTATGGCTGAAATCCTATTTCGCTGGGAGGATGGGAAAACTCAGAGTCCTCCCTATGTTAGATCATGAATCTTTCCTTCAGGACATTTGCCAAAGTCCTGTATTTTGTGGCTTCCATGTTGCATCCCTGCACACCATTGCACCTTTACAGTACATTTAAGTATGCATTGCTACCCAAGGCTGATATTTTGTGCTAACCATCAAGCACGCTTTGTGTTTACATCTGGCTAGTCCACCAGCCACCTTGGTTAAGGATTTCGGCAAATGTTTAAGAAAGAGAGAACAGTTTCTGATGAGAATTATCACAGGAGCACATCCAAATAGGCAGAGACATGGGGAATGTATTACATTTGAAGGGAATCACCCACAGAAATCAATTTCTAAGGGACTTTGTGGAGTGTCCATCACAAGAAAACAAGCCTGTGTGCCCTGCTCAAAGGCACACCAACATGCAGGCATGGGCAGGAGGTGAAGTCTCTAGCTCTTGTTTGGGTGAAGGCCAGACTAGGAAATTACACACCTCCTTCAACTTCAGAACATTAATTGCTCTCTTGACCAACACAGTTTGGGCTCAGTTTCCCTCACAGGCAGAGCCCAAGGAGCCCTGAGGGTTACCTCATGCACATCTTGGTGTGCTGGACCCCACAGAAATCCCTGGTGGGGTTTCCTGGCCCTGAGCTCCAGCCCACTGCTAGCAACAGACAGCATAGCTTGTGCATGGCCCAGGACAATAAGGATTTCTTGTCCCACTCAGAGCTTGTTGCACACCTATCCCCAAATCTCTGAGGGTCAGGCACCAGTGCCCCCAGGGTAGCCCCTGCTTCAGGCCCTCTGGCCCTGGAGCTTCACCCCCACAAGATGGCTGGTGATGGTCCCCAGTGCTGCTTTTAGCTGAAGTTGAGCAAAAAACTGTCTCAGCACACACGACATAGCATCTTTAGGGCAGCACCTGGGGAGGGAATTGATGTTTGCCCTTGTCTGGGAGGAGGGTGGTGGCAGAGAACTGCATGTCCTCCCCTGGGGCTCCTCAGCACCCCTGTCAGAGCCCCAAACACAGGCTGCACCGTTCTCCCTCCTCATTCTCCTCAGCCCTTGCCCGAGCTGCGAGCTCAGATCTGATTCCTGGCTCCATCGCGGGGCCTCACTGGGCCAAAGGGGTAACGTGGGCGGCTGCCTTGTACCCCGCAGCTGCAAAGGACGCTGAGGGGAGAAGGGAGAAGGGAGAGGGGAGAGGGGAGAGGGGAGAGGGGAAAAGCGAAGAAGAGAGAGAGGAGAAGGGAACAGGGAGAAGGGAGAAGGGAGAAGGGAGAAGGGAGAAGGGAGAAGGGA
>JANZLQ010000029.1:49444403-49467375 GCA_026212715.1 Elanus axillaris | reverse complement strand
GGGGGTGGGTGGGGTGTCATTGTCTGTGTCTTGACTTGTCTGCCAGGCTGTATTCAGTGTCCTAGACACACCTGGCTAGAGCTGCTGTAATGGTCTTCAACTCATTCATCCCAGGGACAACTGGTCCAAGATCAGGCCTCTCAATGAACTGTGGTCAGTACTGGGCTTGGGTGCACTGCTGGATCCAGGACTTGGAAACACTCTGGGTCAGCCGTATCACAGACAGCATGTATGGGAATGCTTCAGCTCCAGTACAAACCTGCACAGTTACACACTTCAGAAGACTCTAACAGTTTCCTGTTTGAAACTGTGTTTTATTTGTCAGTTTCTCAGATTGCTTCTAAATCAGAGAGGGGGAGAAGCTATGACTTATGCCTTCCATTCTCAAACACAAAGTGCTCCTGGTTAGGCAATGCCCACATAAGGAATTTTCTTTGGGTTACCAAGTCACTATGGAAGGAAAAGGTCCTGGTGGAAATAAGTCACTACACATCAATCCCATGAACCACCCACTTCAGAGTGCAGAGCTCCAGACCAGACCACCATGGTCACCTTATGCATCTTCCCCAGGCATTAGCTGCATGTCTGAATGAACCCCCAAGAATCCCTGTTCAGAGTCTTGCTTGACCACTGCCCTCCATGTGCATCCCAAACAGTTTGCAGTCAAGGCGAGACTTGAAATACAAAGAACTTAAAAGCCTCCAATGACAATGTGCCATTGCAAAAAGGCAGGAGACAGCAAGTGTGTTGCGAAGGTTATGGGTCCATATCAAATGATGTCACCCATCCTCTGCATTACAGAGAAGGAAGGACCCAGCCCAGTTCCTCTCTGACGTTAGGTCTAACTGTGGGATAAATTTTGGGTGTGTGGATGAGACAGGCACTCAAAACATTTCTTTCTCCTTCTAAAAGCAAAAGTGGAGTGTTTGCCCCTCCCCAAGCCAATTTTTACTTAGGCCAGTCCAGTGCTAACTGGGAAAGGAGAGAAAAAAGCCCCCAGAACAAATCAAACCCAAAGCCAAGTTGTGCATCAAGGAGGAACTGTTTCTTTCCTCCTGGCAGAAACCCTGAAATATGGGAATAATTCAAAACAGTCAAAATGACATGTAACAAACTGCAGACAGCAATGATCATCTCCTTCCAATGACCTCCTGGGGATATCAACAAACCCCACACCCTCATCCAGGCACTTTTCACCTCTGCCTACAGGATGGCACCTCTCCTGTGCAGTGCCTTTCTCAACTTTACCTGTTGCACACTGAAACAGTTTTGATGCCTTTCTTTGGAAAGGCTTCCTAAAAAGTCTCCTGAGGCTTAGCAATATTATTCACCTTCCCAAGCCGAAGATGCCCATGTCCATTTTATTCCCATTTGATCCTCCACGAGTACTGTCTTTTAATATAAATACCTCTTTTGCCCCAACATATTTAACATAAATACTTCTTTTGCCTCCAAACTTCTTTTGCTTTGCTTACAAAGAGCATTTTTCAGACCTTGGTTGACTAAGTGATCCATATGCTTTTCATACAGCCCCCCTTTCCCTGATCATCCGAAGGATAGTCGGAACTCCCTGAGACCACGTGCAGCACACTGGGGTCTGGCTTGTAACGCCCAATGCTTAATTCCTCAGTTTTACTTAGGCACAGAAACTTTAATGGCTCAAACTGCAGCAAGGGAGACGATATTTCTATTCCCTTCTATCCCTGATTGCACACACCTCTCTCCATGACACATAGCCTGCTGCATGGCCATGAGGCATCCATATGCTGGGAACATTTTTTGACGTTCCTTTCCTAATCCATTTGAACCCTAACAATTTGACAGGTCAGGCAGACCTAACAGGTTTTGCTACCAGCTGGTGAAGCAGAACAGAATAGCTCATCCCCCTTTAAGTAGGACCCAAATGACTAGGAGGCCATCACAGCCTCCAGCCCTGTGAAATGCACAATTTCGTGGGCCGCTCAGGGACACAATCACGAGTAATCCTGGAGCCTTCCCTCTAATTCACACTCACACGGACAGGGCATGTAACCTGCTTGTGACTCATCTCATTCTTGGGCAAACTGCCACAAAGGAAGAACATTCAAAATGGCCCATGATGACTCGCCACTGCTTTGCTTCAAAAAAAACAGAAGGAGTGTCAGCTGCAGAGCCTGTTTCAAAACATAGAGCCACGATGAAACAGTGACACAGCATTTCGCACAGGCCCAAAACAGAGCAAGACTCTGACATAAGCAGCCATTTTTACAACCCAACCTACAGAGGCAGGGAGCTCACCTGGCTGGTGATTTGATCTGTTTCTGAGTAACAAGTCAATGCAGAAAAATGTGGTGATGCATTGCAGTCAGAAACAGTTGTGCGCAGCAGCCAGGCAACTCCAGAAACTGCCCTCTTTCCCCTTTTCCCTTTTATCAAAGCAGTGTTGTATCCTAAGGTTTGCTGCTATAGTCCCCAGCCTTGCAGATGAAATGTAGACTCCATGGAGGAAGCGCAGTGAGCAGCTACATCTGGCTAAATATCCATACGGAGAAATGAAACTACCTTGGCACTGTTGTCCACCAGGGCCCTGGGGCCCTTTGTACCCTCCACCCTAAAAAATTACCCCACCCATACAAATCTTACAGTTTTCCCAGTTTACTGACACATTCTTGCTTAGACCACATTAAACCTCTGTGTTGACACTGCGAGAATTAACATGACTTTATTTCTACATAGCTTCATTCACTTTGACCTGGTTTAATGAGCAGACTTTAAATTCACTCCTTTGGGTAGTCCAGTTTAACTTGCAAAGATGCCTCTGCAGTGATGAGCTCCTGTACAACTGCTCCATGCTACTTCTTAGTTACATATCACAGGCTTCTCTGCACTTTAGTTTAGTCTGGTTTTGGAAGTGGAAGCTCTGAAAACCTGGCTAATATTTGTAGGGTGCTATCTACATGCTAGCTGGAGATGATTTCAAGATAAACGTTGACTATATCCAATCTCCCCTGCATTTGCTAACATAGGATCTACCTAGTCCTCTTTCCAGTCATGCCCACCTGGTGAGCTGAGCCTAGCCCTTTAAATGTGAGCTGATACCAGAGCCATAGCATGGGAGGGCTGAGGGACATGCAGAGCAGATCAAACACAGCTACACTCACCCAGGGAGAGGAGCTGCCACAAGCTGGCAGGAGTAGAATGAAGGGGGCAAGGGTGTTAGGTAGACAGGGTGTCCCCCTGAGCCTATGGGGTTTTTGGCAAGTCTCAGGCCATGGTGGTTAGCAAGAGAAGGAGAGTACTAACAGCTCAGACAGCAGTAGCATAGGACATCCTAGCTCAGACTTCATTCAAAACTCTTAGCCCATCTTTTGTACACACAGAACCAGGGTGGTAGCGGGTCCTCCTTTGCTCCCAGAGGCGGCAACACCCAAGTCAACCTCATCAGCAGAGAATGACCCCAGCCAAAGACAAGGAAGAGGAGAAGGCACTCGTGGCTTTTGTGAAGAGACCCAGCTGCATCCTAAATAATCTTGCTTGCTGACAGTACAGGAGCCAGCAAAGCTTGGCTGTGTTGTATGTAGATCACTACCGCAATAAGGAACATGATGGCTGTCTTCAGGACAATCAAGCATGTGAAGGGAAGCTCACAGGAAGATGAAAGGACCTACTGCATTTTTTTAAGTGTAAATTATGCCTCTGTACATATAGATCAGATTTCCCATGGATTGGAAACTTTGCGTTCTCAGGAATATCCAAGCTGATCTGTATGTCCATAAAAGCCTAGTCTTCATTAAACCAAGCAAGTGCTTCATCATTTGAAGGAAGCCTTTGTACACTCAAGACAGTAACTTCTCTGAAATCCCCCCAGCTGGGATAATTTGCTTGGAGAGTTCACCCTTCTGCTGCAGTACAGGCAGCCACTGTGTTTCAGCTGGCATTCTGGTTCTGGGAGAAGGTTTACGTCTGTCCAAGGCTATAACCCACAAGCGTTTCTTCATATTTTCTCCTCCTCATCCCACCAGGGCAGGAGGAGGAGTGAGAGAGCAGCTTTGTGGTGCTTTGTTGCCAGCTGGGCTTAAACCACGACAAACCAATAAGTGAAATTAGCAGTGGCTTCATCTCAGTTAACCTCAAATTTCCTATGTCTACACACACGAGCCTTAAAGCAATTGAACTCAAGCTTTCCCTTGGCACTGGATCAAGCATGATGAATTCACATTTGAGTTTTAGCTTATACTGCACATAAAGTTTATCCAGACAACAGGCATATATGAGCATTTATGATCAGCTTCCCTTCCTTCTTCCTATTTCCACAGCAAATTGCTGAGGAGTATTTCTGACAGCCTTTTAAAGCATAAATGGTCAAAATATATAGGTATGGTATTTATAGAGTACTAAGGCTATAGGAATAAAAATAAGAGTCTGCTACATTGCTGCAAAGCTCAGATTCAGTCTACATTAAATCATGCTGTTTGCAAGCTCCTCCATGCACAGCACAAGGCCTTATCTGTGCATAGAGATTGTATTCACGTGTCACATGGTCACTATAGGTGAAGAGTTACAATACTTGCAAATTGTCCCCTTCACTCTCACCATTCCCAGCATCTTGAGGCACAGAGGTCACTGGGGTTGCATTCCTGGATCTAGCTTCGGCCACTGAGTCCCATTGCCTTCCCCACTGGGAGAAACAGGTAGATGGAAAAATCAGTGGTGCTCTGGAGAACCTGGGAGTTTGGCTCGTGGCAACCAGGTGCAGGGCAGGAGCCAGCGATGCAGATTTATACAAACTTTGCTCCTGGGATTGTCCCATGTTGCACAGTGATGTTGAGGAGAGCTTGATGACCCACGTGGACTGCTATATCAGATCTCAAACACAAGTTTTCAAAGACCTTGAGTTTTATGCAGATCAAAACAAGCCATTTTAACGTAATTTTTGATGCTCGAGAGTGAGTTGAGCTCTATGGGGAGCATAGCCATTGTATTAGCAGGTGCAAACACAACTCTAAGTTGCATAGCTTGACCCAACAGCAGGACCCTAGATACAGCTAAGACTAGCCAAAGCACAGAATAACTCTCGCTCTGTGCTGCAAAGAATGGAGGTCTGCTGAAGGTCACTAGATCACTAGAGTTTGCTCTGCAGACCTTGCCCTCATTAAGCAAAAAGAGGTCTCCTCTAAGTGCCTGTTTCCAGTACTGAAGACCATGAATTAAATCTTTGCTATTGTGGTCACTGTAGCTGTGAAGAAGCATCCTTTCTCAGGGTAAAAGGGGAATGGTGTGAGAACCCATCCAGCAAGTCATCCATTCTTGTACTTACTACTTGACTATGATGAGGCCTTTTACATTCCACGAGCCATGAACCATCCTGTTATCACGAGCCATAAAGCAGCTTGATCCAGCAACACAAACACTGGCCTGATGGTGTTTCTGGCATTGGGTGCATCGGGGTGGGCAGATCATGCAAAGAAATGAAATAATGGTCAATGTTCAGGGGGCTTTTGTGTAAATAGCAATATCAACAACTCTTTATTCTTGCAAAATACAGCTATGGGTGTATCATGGCCACATCTCTTCCACAGTGCTCTAAAACTGGCAGCAATACTTTGCTGAGATATGCAGATGTGCACGTGTATGAAAATACACATAGAAAATCAGAGCCTTAATGCAGCCAGACACATGCCCTGTGCCTTCCCATATCTCTAGGATGTCATTCTACACAACACATTGTGCTTCACCCCATAAAGCTCTGCAGAAGGACAGCCTTGTTACAAATCTTCAAAAAGTGAAAAGGCTCCTTGGGATCTGGCTAGAGGAACTCAGACACAGGCCAAAAGTGGAAGGTTGTTTACATGGAGAACAAGTTCTGCTGAGAGATATTAGCCTTCATTCTCCTCTTTTGGGGATAACACCCACTGTGCAAATTTGAGTAGTCCATAAAAGTAATACAAAATAATGGCTGCAGAAGGTGGCAGAAATCTGGCTCAGAGAAGAGCACAGGCTGAGATGTAGCAGATACCCGCTTAGACACCAGCCAGACAAAATCCTCTTTTGTCTCTCCCCTTAAAAAACAGCAATCAGATCCACCCCAGGATCTTGTGAAATATTGTGGGGTCTTCGCAAAAGACACAGTGAGATGCCTGGGACTTGCTTACCTGGTCGATGCATCTGGTAGTTGAACTGCATTTCTCAGGTCAAAAGGAGAGGCTAGGCGTTTTTCCAAGTGCACAAGGCCTGAAATCCCCAGTTCACTTCATCATTTCTGTTTCTTTAGCACTTTGGAAGAATCCTCCTCTGTGCTGATTCTCATTTCCATCTGAAAGTCTTCACTCTTGGGTCCAGGTGCTGCGATGTGAATCAGATACTGTCAAAGAACAACAATCTGTTCCATTAAAATGACAATGGGTCCTTTGCTTTTAAAACAAGAGTCATTGGTATTGATACATTTGGCAATAACAATATTACTGCCTGCTAGTCCCATCCCCCTTCAATCTGTTCCCTTTCCTACTGTCCCTCTGGACCCACAGACACCTGCAGATTATACAGCTGTTTTCCCATCTTCTGATAAATCCTCCTGCAGACAGTTAGTTACCCACATATATCATTGCAAGGTATGTTTTCTGCCTCTTTTTTCGTTTTAAACCATTGTGGCCTGGAACAATTTCAGCATCTATCACTGCTGCTAAATTTCAGACCATCTTCCTCAGCTGTCTCTAGAGACTGGAGACTGCCACTAGCCCAGGCCTGTTCCCTTAGCCTGCTGTACAGCCCCACAGCCAGTAGTCCCTGTTTCAAAGATGATTTCACAGCAGAGACAAAACAGGAGGATGAAAGAAAAGGACACACTCATAGAAGCTTTCAGAGACTCCTTTCTCTAACACCTTCCCAGAACACAGCCCTTACAACCAGCATTACAGTCAAGCAGAGGCATCTGGATGACATCTATATATCCAAGCCCTTCAGAAGCTGAGCTCTCCCATCGCACCTTGAGTCATGAGGGACTGGATTGATGTACTGGTTCTCTATCAACCATAAAGCACATATTGCTGAGCACCTGGTCTTTTTCCCTTGGCCTGTTTATAAGAAAGGATGTCAGTGTCAGGCAGTCGTCACTCACTTGGCCGGGCTACTCAGCGCAAGGAAGACACCAGTATTGTGCTATTAGTCATATAGGCTGCTTGTTTTTCCCCTGCCAAACCAACATAATCATATCAGCTTTAATAATACCTGTAGGGTTTAAACCCCTGGTGCTACACCTCATGGAAAATCTGGGTCAGACTCTGAGCTGGTATAAATGGGGATAGCACCACCAAAGTTGTTTAAGCTGCTGTAAATCAGGAAGGATCTGGATCCTTTGCCTCCGGTGCATCCTTGCACGTGGTGTGACTTAATAAGTGATAGCTAAGAATAACATTTAGTCTCCCAGCCTAAGTGCTGTGCAGAATATCAACATATTTCACCAGGAGTGCAATAACATGACTTTCTCTGTCCTTCAAAATCATAAAAATGTCTTCACCTCCCACATCCAGGGAAACAGTGAAGTCACTTATCCCCTAAATCATACTGAAGTCAACAGAAGCGGCAAAGTCCTTGTTTTACCTGATGTTCCACTTGAGAAGGAGCAACGCGAGAGCCTCTGTCATGGCAACTGCTTGTCCCCAGCAGACGAACTGTCTCCAGGCCTCTCCGATTACATCTTTGTCGTTATAATTCACATCCTGCCCTTATTAGCGATAAGGTCAATGGGAGCAAATACAATGAGAGCTGCTGAAAACTCTGTTGTTGCACATGCTCCCGATGACACTCACTGTGCTACAGAAACCAAAAATAACTTCCTGGTCTCCCAGAGTGGCATGGAAAATATTTCCCTGTATTTTCTAGGTTATGGATAACTTCCCTTCTTTAGGTTCGTGGTGGCTATTTGTCCAGGAGACCTGAACACAAATATCCCTTGCAGACATGTGCCGTTTTCCCCTGCACTCTGAAGAAGTGCTCTCACCCTGGAGATCTCCATGCTCTCCTTACAACGGCAGAAAATCACTCTCCTTCACTTCTAGGACTCCTACTTAGGCATACACAGCTTTAATTCAATATTTCTCCCTTTCTTTCTTTTTTCCAACATCCTCAGCCTTATCTTCTTACTATAGGGCTCCTAATACTTGTGTAAGAGTGTAAGCTCTCAGTGCATGCCCATAGCAGAGAGCAGTAATAGTGCTTGTGTCCTCTGTTGTTCCTCTGCATGAAATATATACCACCCCCAAAAGTCCTAGAGGCCCTTTCCTACCTGTTTTTAAGGCAAAAGAAAGTGCTCCAGGACCTCCATTTCTTCCCTAAGAGCAATCATATCCACAACTGCTAGACAGCATTATAGCAATGGACCAGGAAAATTACTTCTGCTCAAGCAGTCTATATTTTTTTGCTTCTTCTTACCACTTTTCCCATTTCTTCCTATGCTGTCACTGCCTTCACCTGCCTCTGGCTCTGAGTGGCAAATGCAGAGATGGTCTTTCTGCACTGGCAGGGTCTGCTCTGCTTAAAAGCTCATGAATTATCTTGAATGGTCTGCAAACACTATTTGTTTTTGACATACAGTTGTAAACTCCAGAACTGCAGTAAGTGTCAGAGGAGATAGGAATGGGACATGAGAATCCAGTCGGGTTGAGAGTGAGCAAGAAGTGTATCCAGGGACCTTTGTGAAGGTCAAGTCCTGCAGATAAGCCACCATATCATAAAAGCCATTAGCACAAATTGTCTTTCTAGTGAGAATGGCAGTCCCTTTCCCCTCATGTTTTTGAAAATGCAACTCTCACACACAAGGGGTGAACTGAGAACTGCTATTGCAGTGACACCTGTAGACCTCAGAAGCCAGCAAGGCCCTGTTGTGCTGTCATATGGAGACACATGATAAGTCCCTGATCCGAAGCAGGATAAACAGGCTGGACAGAGAGGGAAGAGCAGGGACAGGCAGAGTGTCCCACTATTGGGCAGGGGAAGAAGGGATTCAAAGCCCCTTCACTATAAATTTATAATTGCACTGGCCACAGACAGGGATTCCTTTGCTGGTACTGATCAGCCTGGCTGACCCTAAGCTTCCAAAAAAGCACATGAACTTCTGTGGTTTTAATTATGCTAGTATGCTAAAGGCTTTGACTTTCCCTCATCCAGCTGCAAAAAACACCAGCTTTCTTGCCAGTTACGACTGTGGTAATGATTCATTGTCAGAGTAAACATCTGTGTCTCATCTAACATATTGTGCAGCACAAAAAGGGACCAAGTTATTCTGTAAAGAAACCAACAAGAACCTGATGGTCAGGCTAAGAAGAGGAAGGCTTCAAGCTGGTTTGCACTGCTCTGCAGTCTCTAGAGTCCTATTTAAATGTACAAGGATATGCAAGACCTGGAACAGGGATCACATGCCCTTTTCAAACCTCATATGCTGCATCCAGTTCGAGACACTGAGCACGACAACTTGTGAGCAGCCAGCTGCTTGGGAAGCAAGCCTGAATTCAGTAGGAAGGATTGAATCCTGCAGGGGAGGAGTAGGATCTCCTCCGAATGGTAAAACTCCCAACAGTCACTGTGCCATGCCTGCAAGGAGTCCAGGAAGCTTTGCACACCTAATTCTGCCAGCAAGAATGTCTTCTACATTTAACCTACCAGTAGAAATAGCAGTGACCCATGTTGGATTTGTGCAGAGTGGTGTGTTTGCTCTCTCAGATGGAGAAAGCAGGATGAGCAGGCAGAGCTACCATAGCCCACTGAGATCCTTCTCCATGTCCTTAGAGCTAAGTGATCCTGTGGGTCACACTCAGAAGGGCTGTCCTCAAAAAGCCACTGGTGGTAGTGGGGACTCCATCTACCCTGGGACATGGTTTGAACAATTGCACTGTGGGGTGCCACCGAGAAGGACCCTGTACACAATCCAGCTCTCCCATGCTGGCTATGAACCCCCCGCCTCCAACATGGCTCCAGTCATGCCAGCTTTGGGGGTGAGCCTGGAAACTGGACTCAGTTATGACCCAGCTGATTGCAAAATGCCATGCTGGGGGACAGTTGAGCCACTCTGGAGTCTGGGAGCCTGGATATCATGCTTAACATGGTTACTTAGCCTTTGGGTACCTCTGGCCAGGGTCCTGGCTTTGCAGCAGGCAAGGAGGCCAGCTGGCTTCAGGTTACCAATGTCACCAAAGTCAATGACTGGCATCTGTTGGGAAAACTAAGCCCAGAAGTATCCTGCTGCATTGCTACCAGCATGTTACCTATGAGGTCATGTCTAGCCCAACCTCCTACTCCAAGCAAGGTCTGCTATGGGAGTCAGACCAGGTTCTTCAGGGCTTTACTCAACCTGGTCTTGAAAACCGCAAAGGGCAAAGACCGCACAACCTTGCCCTGTCCTGTCCATCCGGGCAAAGAGCTGATCTGTGGGTCCCACTGAGCAAACCCCCACCTCCTTCCCCCCATCAGCCCAGGTAATGAAGCCATGGGTACACCTACTCTGTTGAACATGGAGCCTACACATCCACTCAATCTGAGCCTGTAACACCTCCAGGACTAAGGAAGGCTGACACATGTCTTGGACATGGGGAAAAGCTCTAGAGACAAACCATGCATAATGCTAAAAGTTTATTGTTGAACTTGCTAAAATAGTCCAGAGTTGTACTTGCTGCTTCTGCTTATTGCCAGCCTGTTCCCTGCCTTCCAAGAGCTCTAATACCTTGCTTGGTTCCCTGCTTTTACTAGCAGAGGATCTACCTGTTCTTTGAGTCAGCTACAGCCACAACACTGCAGATGAAGTGAAAATTGCCATCCCAAAGGATGTCATCTAATGGTGGCTTGGCCTCGCTATCCAGGCCTTGAGGGAAAGATAATGCAGGAGCAGAAACTCCTCCTTCAAAAGATGCCTCTGGCACACTGGCAGCAGAAGGATCTTGGTGGCAGTGAATTGCCTCAGCCTTCAAAGGGACCTGGGAAGCCATCTCAGATACTGCTGCTGGGAAAAGACAGCCTAGACTAAAGCGGAAACCACTTTCTGGTTGCAGTGTTGGAGTCTGTGCAGGGCTGGACACTTCTGCTGTCACACACCAGTGTCATGTGGTAGCTTGTGTCCTTCACTTGCAGGTCAACATGGATACACACAGGCAAAACATAGCCAAGGGTCTCCCTCAGGCAGTCTGATGGACACTGAGGGGGAAAGGAACATATTTCCAGTGAACTGTGTGATGTTCACTTCTCTAGCACTAGCAAGGCCCAATTTATGTGGGGTGCTCCAAGTGAGAAAAGCAGAAAGCTCCCCAGACTGCTGGAGGTTGGGTTGGGTTTGGTACTGAGACTTATGGCCCCAGGGAACCTAAGGACTTCCAAAAACCCAGCAGAACATTTCAGCCTCAACTCCCAGCTGCTGCTGCTGCTGAAAACCTCGCTTTGGATTCTTCAGCCTGGGATGTCCAACACCTGGTCACATGTATTAAAAGTGTATTCTTAAAGTGAGAAAATGACCCAAATATCTCGGATATCATTGCAAAATCTCTTGTTCCATTTCAGATCCATTGAGGAGGGGAACAGTTCAGAAGAGTTATTCTTTCATGTAAAGCAAATCTGGGTGTTCGAATGCTCCCCTGACATCAAAACCAAGGTCAAAGAGCTTGAACAAAAATCAGAGACATGGAGAAATCTCCTTCCCTCCTTCCCTCCCTCCCAGCCAGCCACACAACTGCTGCCCAAAGTCTCAGGCAGTCTTCTTGGACCTTGCACCACTGTCTCTTCCAACACACACCTCACCTGCATCACTACAGACTTACACTCTTTGCCTCCTTAAGTCCAACCCCACATGCTGTCTGGACCAGACCCATAACAAGGCACATGGTCTATGGCCACTTCTCACTCCCATGTGTTGCCCACCAATACCAACATGCAGCTGACTTCACACCAAACTCCTCCTGTGGTCTTGTCCTCTATCCCAAGCCAGATCGCCTCCAAGCCTATGGTGTCCTACCTTCTCCTTCCTGCTCACCTCATACCAAGACCCCAGTCCTTAGCGTCTGCTCTCCACCTCCTTTACCCTGGTCTCCCTGATTCCCTGTCCTTCTCAAGAGGAGCTTTTCCTACACCCACTCCATAAACCTCACCAGCCTCCTTTTTTCTTTTCCAAGCCTTCTACATCCTCCATGGCCCAAACCATGGGTGTTTTAGAGCCAGCCCTCCCCAGTGTAGGGAGCCATTTGGTTTACTCCTGCTCTCTTATGGGATCAGATGTGACAGCAATGAACACAACAGAAAAGCTCTCACTAGAGGCAATATACGGAGACTGGACTTCAGATCTAATGACTGGGAACCATTTCAAGTGTTAATCATTCTTCTTTGTTGTTCTTTATCCAAGTTGAAGCTAAATCTTAATCTCCTTAATCCCACTATTTCCATGTGAAAGGTCTGTGGGCAATGTGGGAGATAAACTCATTTATTTCTCTTAGAAGTTATGTCAAGGAGCGCTACAGGAAGATCTGCATAGGCAGGAATTTTTAGCTACAGTCCCCCAGGGTGCAAGAGCCGTGTCCTTTTTTCAAACCTGATTAATTCTGCATCAGTTGGGCACATTACAGACACCATTTTCCTGAAGTCTAGAGTGTATTCCCTGGGCCACAGCTGCTGCTTCTGCCACTACTTGCTATTTGTGGAGTGATTGCATCTGACAAATAGCAATGGGAGAGATTTCAGGAATGACTCAGAGGCAAAGGCAATTTCACATCTAATTTTATATCCAAGGACAGCTTTTCACTAGTTACAGAAATATGAACGAATGAGGCTTATTCTCACCACAGCACCCTCTTGGGATCTTGTTGAATGTCACATCTTAAGCCATGGGCAGTCTATTGCCCTTCAGCTTTTCTCTGCTCCACACACAAGGGGCAATGACTACCAAGTCCTCAGCACATTTCTTGGGTTTCTCCCAGGTTGGTGACAGTATGCTGGGTTTGGATGTACCCTTTTTTCCCCTGGAGGACCTGACAGTAATGGGTCTCTCCATCCTCTCCTACCTTTGTGAGTGAACAGGATTTACTCACTGGCTTTTGACTCCCACCCTGGGTATCCTGAGACAGTGCACGTAGATGTGCTGGGATCTTGCCAATTGGCTCATCTGGGGGCCATTTACACCTGCCATTTTTGCAACCCTTCTGCTGTTTGTCCCTTCTGGTGCTTCTACACCAATCTTCATTCTTGCCAGTCTCAACATTTCCATTATAACTCCCCAATACATGCAAAGTCCCTTCTCCCACTGACAGCATAACAACATCTTCAAAATGGGGAAAGATGTTGCCACATAGGAACTTCCACATATAGGCTGCAGCTGAACCAACCTAGTCTGAACCTTGTCCCTAGTCCTTTCAGGCCCACAAAGAACAAATCTGGGACTAATACACACTTTTGTGCCTCCCACCAACCAACTAAATATAGGAAAACACAGGGGAATGGCACTGCCTTGGAGCAGTGCTATTGAGCTATCTGGACAGGCGAAGGTTTGCTGACTGCTTGATGGTAGCTTAGAAAGGCATGTCCATCTATACTCAGCAGCAAAGTACATCCGAGACATTTCAAACACAGTCCCAAGCTCCTGTGGGAAATATTGCAGGATCAGCAAATTCAGCCTATTGCTCTTCAAATCCCTTTGCTAGAAACAGCTGTAAAGTTTTAGCCACTATGGTGTAATCAGCCAAGAAACATAGCCTGAGCCAGGGTTATATGTTCACACCGACCTGTCCCTAGGGGATCATTTCTCTTTGCTGGTAGTGCATTGGTGTGAATTTATCTCCGAGAGGGCTAAGACAACAGTAACCCTCCCTTCCTCCCCTCCAGCACCATTCAGCAGAGCACAAGCTCCCTCTGCCCCATCCTGGGGAGGTCTGTCTCCTCCTGTCAGCCCTGCGGCCACATGCAGCCCTGGCATGATACTATCTCTTCCGCTCCTCAAAAGCCCAACTAGCCTGTATTTCCTTTGGAAACAAGTTTCTATGTTGCATCACCAGAGACAGATATTGGCCTCCTGTGTGTCACCTCAGAGGACACAGTATGTCCACCACTTTCGCAGCACTTGGAACCGCTGATGCAAACTGCCAAGGTCAGCATGTGCAGCAGGAGCATGGTAAGATCATCCTTAGGCTGTAGTGATGACTTAGCCATAGCAAGCACCCAGCCTGGCAATAGCGTGTGCTCAAGCTCCATCAGGGTAATTGGAATTGAGACTGTTCCCCTTCACGTCTAGTCTTTCCTGCAGCGCTACCCAAAGCCCATTCAGAAAATAAAGCAGCAAGCGGCAGATGTCAGTAGAGTAGCTTGCAAGCTGCAATGTTGCCAAGCATCTGATACAATCCCAGAGCTGGCATAATCCCCAAACAATTGAAAATGGATCTTGAGTGCTCAGTTTCCAAAGCACCCAGGATATTAATTACTGGTGACAGAACGTCAAGCAGGGTGGTATATGGCCACAGTAGTGACTCCCCTGCACCTGCAGGACCCACCTGCTAATGGAGACTTAGAGAGCCCTTGTCTTCCACTGTGGGTAAAGCATCCCCGCTAGCTCTCCATATAGAATCACAGAATTGTTTAGGTTGGAAAAGACCCTTAAGATCATTGACTCCAACTGTTAACCTAGCACTGCCAAGTCCACCACTAAACCCTGTCCCTAAGCACCACATTGACATGTCTTTTAAATACCTCCAGGGATGGTCACTCAACCACTTCCCTGGGCAGCCTGTTCCAATGTTTGACAATCCTTTCAGTGGGGAAATTTTTTCCTCATATCAAATGTAAACCTCCCCTGGTGCAACTTGAGGCCATTTCTTCTCATCCTATCACTTGCTACTTGGGAGAAGAGACTGACACCCACCTCGTTACAACCTCCTTTCAGGTAGTTGCAAAGAGCGATAAGGTCCCCCTTCAGCCTCCTTTTCTCCAGGCTACACAACCCCAGTTCCCTCAGCTGCTCCCCACAGGACTTGTGCTCCAGGCCCCTCACCAGCTCCATTGCCCGTCTCTGGACACGCTCCAGCTCCTCCATGTCTTTCCTGTAGTGAGGGGCCCAAAACTGAACCCAGCACTCGAGATGCGGCCTCACCAGTGCCAAGTACAGGGGGACAATTGCTTCCCTGCTCCTGCTGGCCACGGAATTTCTGATACAGGCCAGGATGCTGTTGGCCTTCTTGGCTACCTGGGCACACTGCTGGTTCATATCCAGCCAGCTGTCAACCAGAACCCCCAGGTCCCTTTTTCCACCAGGCAGCTTTCCAGCCACTCTTCTCCAGCCTGTAGTGTTGCATGGGTTGTTGTGACCCAAGTGCAGGGCCCCACATCTGTCTCTACTTCTGCAAAACAGAGAACATCATCCATACTGCATACCATAGGAACACAGAGACCTGGGCCAGACTGAGCCTGCCATCTCAGAAAACCATGTGGACAGGAGCTGCTGTTGCTCCCAGGTTTTAGTTTTCAGAATCTTGCTTTGTTCAGTATCAAAACAATATTCCAAAATTTTGGGGGGTTGGGTTTTTTTCCACAGAAGAAGATTACGTGACAGGTGATATAGAGGAGGAGGGAAGGGGAATTTCTTTTTTTTTCTAATTGGTGTTCAGTTTTGATGTGCTAACTTTGTGCTATCATTATTTCACAAAGTGGAAACAGTATTCTCAAAACACAGATTCAAAAAATATCTTTTGAGAATACTAAAACTCAGCTTTTCTCTTATTATTAGAAAGTGAGAGAAATTCCCCCAGCTCCAGGAACCAGCTACTTAGCAGTGAAGGTGCATTTGCTTCCCAGGAGAATATCGTCCTTCCTGCACATCTATTGCTGCATGATCAGGGTGATCTGTGGCTACAGGCAGTGATGCACACAAAGCTGTCATCCAAACACAGGGCTGGAAATTCAGGTGGGAAACATTCAGAGTGAACATGACAAGTACCACCCTTGAAGTTCTGAGCAGTGTCCTTCTGATGTACTGCCAGAAGCCAACCCCTGACCACCTCCTCTATGTCACCAACTCCTCTGCACTCCAAAAATTCCCTACAATCCTGCTATAATTCCTAACCCTGGAAATTACCCATTTGCACATCTCTTCCACTTCTGGAATTTTCCCATTCTGTGGGTATTTTCTCCTCTAAGGAACAGCCTTGAGTACCTTCACAGACAAGTGTGCAGCAGGTCATTTCTACCTCTTTCTATGGTCTGACCCAGGCTGAGCCTTTTCTTTGTGATCTTTTGAAAGTAACATTGTGACAATGCTGAATCACTGTCCTCCAATTTCAGGAGGACTAAGAGCAGAGATGATAATTAATATCATGGAGGAGTAACAGTAAATACTAGTAGATATTAATGCCTATTTTTAATGCCAGTTATTAATATTAATAATGTAATTATTCCTCTGGAAATTAGAAGAGTAATAATGTTATTGCTGTTCTTATATGCTGTTGTCATTGACCTGTAACCCTGAAGCACTTCAGAGTGCTGGCCATGGGTGAAGACACCCCTGTTCTAGGCTTTCCACAAGCTGAGCCAACTATGGTGGCCTGAGCCTCAAAGCACAAGCCAAGAGGCAACTTGGGGAGATGCTGAAATGGAGGTGAAGGAGGTGGAGACATGAGAGTGTCAGCACCCTGGCATGGGTGAATGGGTGCTAGCATGCAGGTTGGGGAGTCAGGAGATCCAGAGGCGTTCCCCATCTCCACCATAATCTTCCCGCATGACCTCCAAGCAGGCATTTGGAAAGCCATTGGGGACAGGAGGCAGCTGCAGGTTACAATGATTAATTGTGTATGTCTCCATGGACATTAGGTGCCTGATCTCACATTACAGCCACCAAGGAACACGGTCAGTGGACACTAATAAGCAATTTAACTGACTAAATTGCTGTCAGTTAAATGTACAGCTAACCCACTTGCCTAAACATAAGCACCAGACATTATATGAGATGCTTGGACGTACCTCTGACTGAAACCCACTGAATCTCTTGATGGCATAGCTCCCCATCAGTTCTATGGAGATGTTATGGCTCACTCCTCTACCACTGCATGTTTCAGCATGCCATGCTCCATGATAAGAGGAGTCCAGAGCTCTGTGCTTGACTGACAGACATCAATTATATCACTAACAACATAAGAGTTTTGATTCGTGGTAAAGCCACGATGCTCAGTGTCGGATTTAACTCACAGTGCTGGGCTCCTCTATGAATCTCATGTTTGGATGCAAGATCTCAAGATGAGCCAAACACTACATATATATTTTGCACATATTTGCACACTTCAACCCACTCTGGAAGCCTACAACATCTGTGGTTGAGAAGACAGTCCGGCTCTATGTGCTGAGCATATCTCTAACAATAATTCACCACCGACCAGTCAGGAACTTTGCAGAAACCAATGTTGGTCCTGCAGGCTACCCTCTCCTCTCCAGGAGTTACACATGAGAAAAGGGACTCTTTGACCTTCCCCCAGGTATGAAGCAGGTTGCTCTAGAGACCTCCCAGTGTCCACGCCAACTTGAATTATCCTGCAGTTGTAGGCTCCTGCAATAAGGTGTGGATCCCCCCATGTGAACGTTCTGCCCACAAGCGTGGCCTCACATCAGGAAGGACACTTTAAGGGGTAGCTTTTTCTTGATTCCAGAGTAACAGCATTGGTGCCATTTGTCCTTTGCTCACATCTCCTCTGTGCCAGAAGGCCCGGGGAGCTCTGCCCTGACAGCAAAGCCCAGGTTGGCCTGGGCAGACCTGGCCATGGAAAGCCTGCCAAGGCAGGGTGGCTGGGGCACACCACCACTTCTGTCCAACTCTGGGTAACAGCACAGCAGGGCCAGAGCGTTGTCTTTGGCCCCTCTCCAGCAGATGACTGACCTTCCCGCTTCTGAACAGGGCATTTGCCAACAAAACACATGATCAGTATTTATTTGCAAGCCAGGCAGATAACAGCAGTTAACCTGCTGCTCTTGTAGTTGCCGTTCCTTATGTACTTTGCGAGGATGGTGACTTTGAGCCCTGGACTATGGCTACACAACCAGTCTGACTCCCCACCCCAGGATGCTTTGACTTTTTCTGCATCCAGGTCCTCTGTTCACCATATCTCATAAGACAACCTCCCTCTGCCCAGCTGGTCTGCCCTCACCAAGGACAGACACAACTTTCCACAGGACCATGAGTGGTGTGTGAGAGGTAAGAGGTATAAAAAAACAAAGCTCCTCCCTGTTAACATTAGTGATGCTTGTTAGACAGAGTTCATGATCTCCTCTTGGCCCAGGGCCACAGGAAGGACTCTTTGTTACTCAGCGCCCTGTTTAATCATTTACACCAGCTCAAAGTCAAGGTGGGATAGACACCGTGTTCCCATGACCTCAGTGCTTGGGGAGGTGTCACACTGCCAGGACTCCCAGCCTGCCCACCTACGTCTGCAGCCCCACACCAGGCTGACCCAGGAACTCATCCCTGACATGTCAGAGTCCTTCTGCAAGGCAGGGTTATTCAGAGGGGATTTTAAACAGCTGTTAAGTCCACATCTAGCCACAGATCTCCCAGGTAATGTCATTCCTGTGCTTCACACTACATGCCTACTTGACCCACACCCAGTTCCTTGCCTTCCCCACCCAAGGAGAAATTAACTCCTTCCCACCCACGGCGAGACTCCCTGTCACACCCAGGGAGCCCCAGCCATTACCTGGTGACCTGCTAACAAACTCAACCTCCGTTCCACAAGACTGACACTCTCTCTGAGCCCTGAAAGGTGCCAGTGGGCATCCTGGTCCCTCCCCTGGGGTCAGGAGCACACCTCTGCCCGCTGTGCATTGAGGGTATTCACATTTCTGGTGAGTGAGCCCCTGGCCTTGTGCTCTTAGGAGAGCTTTGCAGGTGGAGAGATAGAACCTGGTATAACAAAGAGTTAGCAAGGTGTGCAGAGCAAAAACCTGATGTGGCAGAGAGCTGATACAACATTAACCCATCAGGATTTTGTGCAGAAGCAAGAATCAGCAGCGGGGCTTGATCTAGGGATCTATTTGCAACACATACGGTTGACATAGTTCAAGGAGTTCTGTGCCTGTCATTCACTGAACCATCCGCTCACAGCCCCAGAGCCCTAAGCACTGTAAACACAGTGTGGGAACAAGAGCAACGGCAAGACTTAAACAGGAAGACTAAGAGAAATTTGTGTGTCACCAATGGGAGGGCCTTGTTTCCAAAGTAACTGGGCGGATCTTCAAACCAACTGAGAGCAGGATTGGGAAGGACAAGAAGAGGTGACCTCATCCTTCCCTCTGCCCCAAGGCAAGATCAAACATGCCTGAACTAGTCCTGAGAGCTCTCAGTTTAACCTGCCCTTGGAACATCTAGGTCCACAACATTTGCCCCCCTCCCCGCTCTGCCAAGTCCCTGCCTCAGTTTCCCTACCTGTACAAGGAGGAACAACCGGAACAAGTGGATCCCTTACTGGGTTAGTAAGCCTTTGGCTGACGGTTGATGATTTGCAAACATGTGATGAAAAGCAAGAAATAAGCATGGAGTACTATGTACGTATGGGTGTTTATAGCTGCTGATGTGAGCTTGATACAGCTACAAAGTGCTGTCAGTGTGTTACGCAAGATGATCCAGGTGTGCACGCATGTGCATGTTAGGTTCTTCTTCTGCTCCTCTGAGCATAAGATGGACATTTGCCTTGCAGAGGAGTTTCCAGCGCAGGGACTGTAACCAGATTTCCAAGGGATACCAGGTATCTCCTTTTAACTGTAGCTTGTAGCAAGCTTTGCTTTTTTATTTCATTGGGCATGGAAAAGTATGGGAATCACAGGGCTGGACTTCCTAAAAAAGGTCAACGTTTGGTAGATTCGGCCAGCATCCTACTTCAGCAAGGAGAGCAGCAAGAAGATTATTTGTGTCCAATACTGCATATATCTGATGCTCACATGAGGACATGATTGCAAGTCCACTTAAAAGAGTGGTTTTAAAAGGGCAGCATTTTTATGGCATTAACTGTGATACCCTCAAACTTTGAACTCTTTTGCTTTGAAAGACATCCTGAGCCTCCAAAACTGGTTAATGTGGGTCCAGGTCTCTGGTCAAGACCAAATCAACATTTTGCCTGAATCAATAATTCTCAATCCTATGCAAAGTCATGCTACCAGTTTGGACTTGAATATTCATATTGCATCAAGGCAAGCTTCAGACAGGCTCTGTGTGCAGCAGATATCACAGAGAGCCTCATAGATGTCTACCAGCCCTTCCTGACCACTGCAGAGAGACATTGCAAGATCTGCCCAGGATCTACAGGTTCTGGGTGTGATTCTCCAGTGTCCCATATTAAACATTATGGCTTATCCCTGTGCAAGCAAGCATTTACCTTGCTTCCCACATGTACCATTTCCTACCCAGCCATGTGAGAGACAGGCAAATGGACACTATCTCTCCAGCAGGACCTGTCAGCTTGAGCCAATGCCTCAATGACTATGTTAGATGTAACTAAAATCAAGAGAGCCTCTCTGGAGACAGGAGGCGGTGAAGGCTCCAACACAGGCTGTGGTTCATAGAGTCCTTCGGGAGCTGGGGCTCATTCAGAGGCACAAGCCTATTTCAGCTGGCTGAAATCACTATCCAGTGGGCTGCACCTCCACTGGAAGATGTGGGGAGCCATGAACAAAGCGAGGCTGAAAACCAGGCTTTTAAGACCAGATGCTCTCCACACTGTAACAAGCATTCAAACATACATCCCAGAAACTTCCAGTGACTCCAATTTGCCGAAGGAGTGGTGAAAAAAAGCAAAGACAAGTAGGATTTTTTTCTCAGATTTGGACAATAGATTTGGCACCTTCCAGAAGACCAGAGCAAACTTAGCTGAAGTTGGTTCCCTGTCTGATAACTTACTATGTTAGTAATGTAGCTCCTAAGTCATTGGTCCAGTCACTACTTAGAACACTAAATCTGTGTCATTAAATCATCTCACAGCCCTCCAAGGGACAGTTAAGACTCAGAATGGCCTCTTGGCATTACTGTGCAATTTAGCTCTGTTTAACTCCTGTTACCTGAGAAATATGATGAAAATGTATCTAGGAGACCAGAGACCGGCCATACAGCTTCTATATTTGACAGATGCACAAGCCCAACTTTCCATTGATAGTAATTGCTGAAAACTAGGACCTCATAATTTATCCAAGGCTCTTAAGAGCTTGATATCTGCTGTTCTTCCAGGATGGAAATGCAAAATTTAAATATAAAACCTGCCTTGAAAAGTTCTGTGCAATCCAATCAGCCAGTAAATTTCTTACAGATGATAGCACACTGATCCTGGCATAATCCAATGTTTCATAAATGTCTTAAAAGATTAAGGCATCATTTTCTGCCCAAATGACAGAGGAGATTCACATCTCTGCAGAGTAAACACTTGCAACAGTCTTGTGTAAGAGCCAGTGATATTGCTAAAATTCTCCTCTGTGCTTCCTTACAAGGGCAATTACATAATCAGAAGCTTTCATCTATCAAAAGCAATCCTTTTCATTAAACAAGATGCTCTGGTGTAAGCACACAAGGCCACATCAAATGGGAAGGAAGGGAAGGTAGCTGGACTGCATTGCCTGACTAACCTGGAAAGAGGATTTTAACCATTTAATGACTCATCCCTGCTTGTGATTTTCTTTTGTTAATTTTTAGCTCCATTTCCAAGGGTATGTGTGAAGGAGTGCACCAAGACTCTTTGACTCATGAATCACGGTCCCCAACATGCAAGGCACTGTGCTTACAGTTGCAGATGCCCCAATCCTTCTTTAGAAAAGACAAGGATTGTACCTGCAAAGGAGAAGGGTTCAGAGCAAGACTCTGGCTGAAAGATCTGCAGGTGCAGAACTGCCAAAGAAACCTCACCTGATGCTTGTCAAAACTTTGAAGAACTAAGACACCATCCTGCTCAGCCAAGCTCCCTTAGGGACTAGTAGTTCTGCTGCTCCCTCTGCCAGAGGGTCCCTTAGTTCCTAGTTTATCCTAAGCCACAATGAGGTCTACAAATTAGGGCAATTACTGCCTGTACATTAAGGTGACTGCAGACAGAAGCAGGTGTCTGCACATGAGCTTGTCATGTAGATTCTGTAACATCCACAGGGAGATATCACCTAGAATGAGATGTCCTAGTCATGCCCATTTCATTCAACTGACTATGAAGGGTGAATCTGCCACAATCTGCAACACCCCAGCTACTTCTCTGTATCAGTTCTGGGAACAGATACAGCTATGGGCACTGTTGGCACCACCACCTGATCAGTAGAAAGCTATAGATAGCAGGTCTCTCAGGAAAAATTACATCAAGAGCCATATACGTGTCCTGAAGGATGATGTCCTGTTTAAAACCATCCGATGTGCTAACTAACCTGTTATAAAAGATCTCTACTGTGTTACTAACAAAGGCCCCTGGAAGACCATGTGCTCTGACACAGTTTGTTGGCTCACAGGAAAGCCATGGGATCTCTTGCCCTCACTGGGGCTTCTCCTTGATGGGGTGGCTCAGATTAGGACACATATATTGTCCTCAAGGGAGATAAAGCCAAATTACGCAGGGGCCCTGAGGATACTCATCTGGGTTTGGGTTGGGCCTCACATCTCTGTTCTTCTTACTGCCTTTCAATGGTGCATCTGCAAGGGGAAAATAAGGGATGGAAAGGACTGGATTTAACACGCACGATCTCCTCTAAGCCAGCTGAGTGAGGGATGTAATTCACTGAAGTGCCTTCCCTCAGCAGGAGAGACCCTCCTGACTGCTGCTAATGAAATAGCAGGAAACAGTATTTTCCTGCTCAGACCTGGCAAGCAAACAGCACAGAGGGGGGATTTTTGGCAGAGTTCCTCTAAAGAGAGCAGAAGGCAACATGATAATTAGATAAAGGCAATGGGAAGCAAAGAGAAGGAGGCCTCGACAGCAAGGTCGATAGGGAGGAGGTCAAAGTCTGCAAGACGGCTTGGGGCAGAATTGTGGGAAGGGAAGGGAAGGGA
>JANZLQ010000029.1:49415882-49444303 GCA_026212715.1 Elanus axillaris | reverse complement strand
AGGGAAGGGAAGGGAAGGGAAGGGAAGGGAAGGGAAGGGAAGGGAAGGGAAGGGAAGGGAAGGGAAGGGAAGGGAAAGTGATGGAGGAAGGAAGAAATGGGTCAGGGAAGGAGGGGCAGGAGGTGGGTATTCCCAGAGAGTTTCCACCAGGTGCAGAACTGGAAGAGTCCTGACATACAACACAGCTGTGACCTGCTAATGTATCTGGGCTTCCTAAAGGGACCGTCTCATCTACAGAGCAAAAATGTGAAACCAGATGGATTTTTCTTAAATCTTTATTTCTGAAAAGACCCCACCTTATATTCAGGCTGATTCACTTGTGATCTAAAAGTCCCATGTTATCCTTCACTGCCATTTCTCTGGCTTTAATTCAGGCCCCTTAAGTTTCAAGGCTAAACCAATGCAATGTCCCCCACCATGACCCATCCAACTTCAATACTTTCCTCCAGCAAATAAATTCCTGCCTCTGAAGCTGCAGCTGGTTCTCAAGTGGCAAAAGGAGTTGATAGAACCAGCACAGCGACACGTACCAAGGCTTGAGGATGCTGCTGTGGTCCTCCGACCTATCACAGTATGACCCAGGCCACAAAGCCATCCTCCTGCAATGGCACAGTTTCAGTGCTATATCACCTCATCCAATCCAGTACTTAGAATGGGGAACTACAAGCCCAAGAAGATGTGGAAGAGGACCTAGCAAACCCTTGCAAATCATTCACTGCAATGGACAAGCTGTCCTTGGAGAAGTGGAACAATGAAACCTGGTTTTTTAGAGATAGGAGGGGTTTTAGAAAGATTTTGGAGATTTTGAGATACTTCTGGTCTGGGGTAATATGTAGTGTACTCATAGCAATGTATTTCCATTAGTGGAGGCACTGAAAGAGACTTTTCCTCTATCGAGCAACCAGTATTTGCAAAAGTGGTAGGAATTTTGATATCTATGATCTTTGGCGCTTCACCAGACTTGGCTGAAATGGGTAAAGGAGTCAAAGGTATGGAAGAGTGAAGGGGAAAAAACACATCAAGAGAAAGCAAGGCAGTATTAGCTTTTTATCTCTAGTATATCAGAAAGCAACATCCTTAGCTATTGTCTGTGCTATTCATTAGCTATTGCAGGATCTGGCCTTGAAAAGCTCTGAAAGGATGGCTCAGTCATTTCAGAGGTTCAAGATGATTTTGCCACTTCCAGTTATTATTTTCAGGAAAAGCTGGCCACACACTGAGAGGAGAAGAGTAAACACAAGGCGATTGCCTGACTAACTTTTTACATATGTCCACGCTGGTGGTTATGCAGTGAATAGACTCATTGAAAGTGTGTTTCAAAGCCAGGCACGAGATTGGTTGCAGAAAACAAAGTTTTTGTTGGAAAGCATTAGCACTGGAACTAAATACCTGTTGTGCTCTGCCCATGGGAAGGCTGCAGCTTATCTCCCAAGCAGCGAGAAAGCAACCCAACCCCGCCAGCAAAACAGCAGTGGGATTAATCAATAGTGCTCAAAGAAGAGAAAGTGCAGGAACAAGCTGTTAATACTGTCCTCAGAGGGCAGACCTGCTCTAGGAAGCCACTTTCAAATACTCTAGGATGAGACAAAAAAAGGCTTTTAAGATCAATTAGCTTTTGCAAATGTTCCCCTGCAATTGAATTTCCATGGGTCCAGGGAAGGTAACACACAGGTTGTGGTGAGAACAGGGGGCACGTCTCCATCCTCAGCAGGGTAAACATGATGCTGGGACAGCAGAAATATCAGAGCCTGCACCAGGCAGAAGAAAAAACACAAGGAAAACTGCTGATGTTGCAGCCAAGGGGATTGAAAAGCTGAACTGACTTAAAGCAGGTCACTTCCACAGAACTTGCAAACTGCCTTCAAATTATCCAGTCAAATGAGTGTTAGATAAGCAGAGAGTCTTTGTGGGCCTTCAGAGGAATTCATACAAGAGGTTTATTCAGCAGCTGGGTGATGACTAAAACTTTCTGAGGCAGGTGAGGGAGAAATCACTGCTGTAAACCAAAGACTCAGCTGGGGCTGTGGGGTAGGCTGGGAGCGTGAGGAAACCTGAATGGCCGAGCTGGGGCAGGAGCAGGGTCTGTCCTGCCCATTTACCACATCCCTGAGCACCTTGAGGAAGCTGATTTAAAGAAGGGGGGTTTTTGTTTAGGTTTGTTTTTCAGCCAGGTTTCCTAAGTGGCTAGGAAACCCCCTTACGCAATCACTGTGCATGTCTGTAACTCTCTCCCTGCCCAACAATTTTTACCCCGCTAACCCAAAGCTTTCAGGAGTCCAAAGAAGGGCTTTCCTACACATGCTGTAAAAACAGGTGGTCAAGGAGAGCAAGGTGTTTGGAATCAAAGGGTTGGAGCAAGGCATCATGGGGGTCACAGTCCCTCTGTCCCCTCCATAACACCAGGGGAGAAGACCAGTCTCTGTGGAAAAGCTGGAGGATGCCCATCCTCAAACACATATCAGATTGTGGAGATGGACAGGAGATGGAGAGCATTTCCATCTGGTGGGGACCATCTCTGCCCACCTGCAGCCGGGGCTGGATCTGCTCTGAGACCCTGGTGAACACATTAGGGCTGTGCACAGAGGAGGGACCTGGAGAGCACCACATCTGTGATCTGGCACAGGACTATCATAGGAGATAGCTTGGCTGAAGATGAAAAGGGCTGGGAGACAGGAGTCTGGCTTCTGCCAGTCCATCACTGCAGAGCTGGGCAAGCTGCCCATTCTCTTATGCCTCCAGTTCTGGCAAAAAACTAGGATGCAGATATGTCTGCAGATATGTCTCCATGTTGTCCTCTGAAATCCTCTGAAGGAGGCAGGGTATGTGCATTAGCCATCACAATCCTATCCTTGTAACCCTTGAACAAGGAAAGTGCATGGTTTCTCCTGCAGCCAGCAGTTAGCAGTGCCACGCAAATCAGCTGATGATTCAAAGTATGTAAGATTAATGAAGGACATTGAAGTCATCACTTCCCCCTTCTCTTTCCTTTCCTCTCCATGTCAAAACAAGGATATTCTCCTTCCTGTGCTATCTGAGAAACACAGAATAATTTAGGTCAGAAAGGATCTCTGGGCATCTGCAGTCTAGTCTCCTACTCTAAGAAGGGTTATCTTCACAGTTTGATCTGGATCTTACCCTGGTGACTTCTGAGTATCTCCAGGTGTGAAGACAGCACAGTGTCCTTGTGCACCCGTCCCAGCACTTACCCATCACCAGAGTGAAAATCATTTCCTTTGCTGTGCAGGGCACCATAACAGAAATATTCAGACTGGTGTGAATGGGGACGTTTTGTGTGGACATACTAGAAGAAACAAATGGCAGGGGAAGGGCTACACAAACTATGCACGCTGAAGGCACTTAGAAGAACAAGTCAGCAAGATCCCAGCACATCTCCATGAACAATCTCAGGACACCCGGGATAGGAGACAAAGGCCAGTGAGTAAATCCTGGTGACTCACAGACATGGGACAGGATGGAGACATTCAACAGGTGGCAGGCATCCCTTGTCCTCCATGGCTTTGCAGGCAACCCTGGACAGACGACTTGGACACAAATGTTTTGGTGCTGAACTGATGGGTACACGCTTATTGGTGCTTGTGGGCATGAAGGTCTGAATGCAATGAGTGACATCATTTTGCTTATGGTTTAAATGGTAGTCAAGTCCCCTCCTATAAGGTGTCACATCATGCATTACTACATTGTCCCCAGCATCATTTCCCACATTTTTGTTTGCAGGTTCACAGTGCACCTCAGAGAAAAGACTGGCTGTCTTCTCTATAACCTCACCTTAAGTAGCAGAAGACAGCAGTTACATTCCCCTCAGCATCTTCTTTCCCAGGCTGGTCAAACCTTTTGTCGTATCTTGTGCTCTCCACTGGACGTGGTCCAGTTTGTTGGTCTCTGCCTTGTACTGGGGGACCCAAAATTGAACACATTACTCCAAAAAGAGGGGAATCATCACTTTCCTAAACTTGCTGACTATGCAAGGAACCTGCAAGGCACATACAGGAGGACACCAACTCCCACTAAATTCAGCAACAGGTGAATCAAAGTCATCTTAGAAGAGCCTGATAGTCCTGCTCTCCCTCCCTGCACCATGTCTTCAGAAATCTCATCTGAGAATGAGCCGACAGATACCTCTTGTTACTTGCCAAGTATCTGCATGAGGGGCAAGCACAAGCTCTTGCACCTTTGGCAGCAAATCTTTAAGTATTTGCTGATGTGAACTAACATTCCCCGCTCCACTTTGTGTGTCTACTCCACTCTGCCTGATAAATTGGCTTCCCACATCTTCATGTCTGCTGAGCAAAAACTGATTAGGAGCAAACCTAAGAGAAACGAACAATAGAAGGTTCCTGCCAGTTTGGAGATGAAAGGGTGCTTTTAAATCATTAAGAAAACATGTTTGGGGTTTTTTTCTTGTTGCAAAGCAGGAGCCCAGATCAGCTTTTAATTATTTCCTCACCCCTACAGCCTCCACTGGCAAGTTATTCTTCTGGCTGATTGACCTCATTGTGGTCCAGAAGTGAGAGTAGGAGGCTGCAAGACAGGATGTCTGGGTTCCCTTCTGAAGTCCGTCCCTGACCTCCTGTGGGAAACACAGCTCAGCCCTGCTGTTTGATGGGCCACATTTGCAGATGTCGAGGCCAAGTCTGCCTGAGCAGTGGTTTTATGCAGCATGCATCACTGCAGCTGTGGTTTCCACTGCACTTACCGTTATGGCACTGTAATGCTTCCTTGTCTTATGGAAGTGTCAGGAAGATTAGTTGATGTTTGCTCAGCACGGGACAGATGTGAGAAGAGGGGAAAGATCACCTGCCAGCTCTTCCTTCTCACTGAGCAAATGCAATTCTCTCTTGATGTTTTAAAGCCCTGCCAGGACCTCTGTGCTTGCATTCACCTCCTCCCTTCTGGTGGCCCTTGCAGACCAAGGTCTCAGAGCACAGCCTCTCCACCCAGCACAGCAGGAACCTTCTCATGGGGAAAATACAGGGTACTTTAAAAGCCCTTATTTCTCACACCTTGCTTTTGTGTCCCTGAGCTCCACTCTGGACAAGCTGAGAAACATCCTTGTCCCCGAAGCTGACTTGGCCATCAGCTCGGGGGCATGAAAACTTCTCCCCCCAGCTCTCGCTGCCTTCCTCAGACTGCACTGGGGCTAAAGTGAGCAGCACAATGTCCCTTTTGTCTGAAATGGGGAGGGGAATTAAAAGTGGTGACATACCACCACAGAGGTGACACACACCACAGTGCTACCACAACAGGGTGCAGTTCAGCCTGGCTGCTACTCGCTCTGTGCACACTGCAGCGCAGCAGCCTTTTCTGTGGGTGGCCAGCCAAGAGCTACGCTAATTCAAAAGCACAAAGCCAAGCCAGGACCTGCCTCTGGCAGGGACATCCCATTTGTTTCAGCTATGGTCCTGCTGGGTTCTTCATTCTCCTTTCGGAGGACTGCCTGCATCCACTGAGCATCTCCCTATGCCTCGAAGTCCAGTCCAAGCCGCAAGACAGTCTGCAGCTGGGTTGCTGTGTCCCACAGGTCCCTTCTGCTGTCTGGGCACAGATCAGGGTATAACACATGCACAGCTTGTAGGAAGCACCAGACAGACTAAGTGTGGCCAAGCTGGTCACTCCTGCAGCTCCATGAGGCTGGGTATGTCAGGAGCTCTGCTTTTGTGGCCATGTCCTATGCTAGGTAGACCTTCACTTCTTCCCACCATGTCCTGATCTTCTCCTCAGCTGACATTCCTTCATGTTTCTCTTTGCTCTAACCCTTTCTCTAGCCACGGCCTAAAGAAAGCACACGCTGCTCTGCTCCACGCTGCCTCTTAAGAGATCTGTGGCCATTTTTCCAAGCCAACACTGCCACGGTGGCAAATGCTGACATTTTCATGAGCCTCATGGGCAATAGCCACCGTGAATGCAGAAAAGCAGCAGCCAAGCAGCGTCATTGGTCTGCACAGCTGAACTACTATTTGAGGAATGAAGAAAGAAATCCCATTTTATGTGACCCTGCATTTGTTCTGCTCTACTCCCTCTTCACTGCCTGAAGCGTAGGCGTTGTGATGGATTTGTCCCCAGGAAGAAGAGGCAGGTTAGCTCTGAACTAGCTCTGCTCTCTCACACAGCCTGGTGCCTGCAAAAATCCACATTGCTACCAGCTGATGCTGAGTGCTGAGCCTGTCTCTAAGGCTATTCTGGGTCACAGACCAGCATAGCTGTGGGGCAGGGGTGCCCCAAGAGCAGAAGTGGAACAGGGATACGAAACCAGCAGCTTTGCTTCAGGAGAGCAACACACATCTGGCTGCAGTGGGGAAAAGGGGATGAATAAATGCACTCGCTTCCAGCTAAAGGCTGACTTCAGTGAACAGCATTTGACTTGATGCCAACCCCAGAACCAACAGATGTTGAAGGGAAAAAAAAGCAACCTAACAAAAAAAGCCCAAAGTGAAGCATTCCCATAGTTGCAGGGGAAGTTTCATGAGGCCTTGACCCACAGGATTTTTTAAAGCTTGTCCTTTAACATAACCAAAAAGAGGGCAGCCAGGAGATAGGAATCTCAGCAGTTGAGGAGACTTTCATCTGGCCAACTTTTCAAACAGTCCTGAAACCTTTCTCATGAGGTAGATTCTGGGATGACCCAGCTGTGAGCAGCCTCTCTCCACCCTGGAGCTTCTGCTGAGGCAAGTCTCCTGTTGTTTCCAAACTTCCCAGCTTCAACAGAGGACAGTAGTATGAGGCATCAAAGAGAATTTATACAGAATGCATCCACCTCTCATGAACAGAGAGCTGCCTCCCAGCGTCATGGCCCAAGCCCATCCACGAGGCACAGCAGTACACCCTGCTTGCACCACTGAGTCAAGCAGTAAATCAGGTTCCTGCTTTTAAGAGGAAAAGAGTTTCTGAAACGCACCGTGGTGCCTGGCCACAGCTTGCTAGTTAGCATAGGAGCGGTTGCCATGGCACTGCAAGTAGGAAAATTTCTGGGCTGATTAGGATTAAGCATCAGCTTCCCAAAGACCAGGCTCCCCTCACCAAGCACCTCTCTGGTGTTTCTGCCAGGCCCTGCTCTGCTTTGCATATGCACATCCAAGTGCCAAGGGAGCAGTTCGGGAAGGGGTCTGGGAAACACAGGGGTGGGCTAAGCACAGGACCCCTGCAAGCTTTTCTTGCACGAAAACAAGTGTGCTGCAGACACACATGGCACATCTACAGGTCTCCCTCCTTTCAAGCATCTCTTTTGCTCAGTGGTTTGTGGCCAGCTCAAAGTCAAGGCATAAGGATGGCCCCCTTATCTCTGTATCAAATTCTCCCCACATTTATTTGTATGGGATTTGTATTTGTATGGATTTGTATTTCTCAAATGACTCTGGCTAAGAGGGACCGGTGACCAGCTGCTGTTTCACAGAGTCATGGGGTTTAAGGCACATGGGGTATACAGTGCTAAGCAATCTGCCCTCTTGCAAAACTCAGCACTAACCACCTCTACCAAGCCCACAGTTTCCCTTTGAGCAATAATTTTGCTGTGTTGATTTGGAAATTTCCAGCAATGGAGAACCTACTGTCCACCAGCTACCACCAGGTCGCTGGTGACAGTGGTTCACAGCTTCCACCAGTTAAAAACAGGAGGGCATGTGAGTGAGTCTGAACATATCTGGCCTCTGCTCCAGATCATTGGACATGGTTCAGTTTTCTCAGTGTGGCTGCAGTGTTGTTCACCCCTTGGCATCTCTTTGCATCTTCCTCGTCCAGGTCAGCTCCTTCGCTACTGCACTTCACCACTGCTTTGGGCGCAGCTGTCTCTGGTCATCCCCAGTGGCTAAGAAGAGCTGTGCTCTGTTCCCTGCTCTGGTTCCCTTGATTTCCCTCAAGGCCACATGTTACACAAGATCTTCTCAGATTTTCGAACAACAGAAGAGCCACCCCAGGGCTGGGAAAGGCCAAACCAGCATCCTGCCTCTGCCAGGCAGGTTTCTCTAAAAGAAATCAGAGTGAGGGTGCAGAAAGGACACACAGATCCGGTGGATGCTAATATCTGGGTGTATTTTTATTAGAACTCAGCACCATGTGCTGTCACAGTCTCCAGTGACCCCCAGCACATGCATTTTCAGTGATCCTGGTAGTGCCAGCAGCCTGCAACCTCGGTTCCAGCCATCCTGACTTCTTGCTGGCCCATGGGTAGAGGCAGGTAATCTGTCTCCAGATCATCTCATCCTTCTGGCAAGAGAGTGCTTTCAGCCTGGAGACAGAAATTTTCATTGCATTCAGGTCCAGCATGCAGCTTGTTCTCCCCAGCAGCGTCAGGTCCCTGGGGACACTCTGGGCATCTGCAGCTCCCCATGTTGGAGGTGCATGGGGGGCAGAAGCCTGTCTTGTTCTCAACTCCATACCCCAGGCAAGTGAGTTATTGAATCCCTGTGATAACCCCCCCCCAAGCACCGATAAACCCAAACTCCATTAAGAGCCTTTTGCATGACCTCAGTGACCTACCAGTTGGAGACCTTACCCCCAGTTTCTGTCTCACACTTCTCCTTGGCCATTTTATCTCTATTCTGGTTATCTCACCAATGCTGTTTTCTGATTTAAGTCAAACCATCAGAGGAGCCACTTTGCCTTTCAGCTGCCAATTTTATGGACGTCTTTGATATGCCAGCTCCTGCCAGGTGGGACACGGCGGGATCCCTGAGCAATGGAAGAGCCACAGGGATGATCCATGTAATGCCTGAGCTGCAGCCGGATCTCAAGAGAAGCAAGAGAGGGAAAGCTAGCGTGTGAGATCTGACATGCTCATAACAAACCCAGCTGGCTGGCACACACACCAAGCCCAAAACACCCCAGGCCAGCCCCCTCCCACCTTGCTGATACCATCACACCCCTCCGCATTTAATTAAAAAAGGATTAAAGGAGGCTGTAAGGACGTGGGCGACAGCTGAGGTCAGGGGGTGCCTTGCAAGCCTACGCCAAGCCCCACAGCTGGTGCTGGGACAGTGGGCTGTCTGGTGGTGATGCCAGCTTCTCCAAGACTAAGGCAGGTCTAATCTGAGACCCAGGCAACTTATCCAAACTGCTTGCCTCTTGTAATGTTGTTCTGTAAGCAGAGCTCCAGGGCAAGGATGGGATCAGGGGTATAGGAGCCTGCAGGGAAGCACTTATGCTGCTGGTAAGAGAACGAGCAATGGTTATGGCATTCCTCCAAGGCCTCCGTGCTGTCCTGCTGGCCCTTCCCGGGGCTTGTGTTTGCCTGTGTCCCCTTCCAGACTTCACACCTTTATCCCGCATGAGCCACATGCAACCGTCCCAGCCCCAGCAGCTCTGTCACAATGGTGCAGGCCATTGCAGCCCGCTCCCCATTTCCCAAAATATGAATGTTTCACCAGGGCACAGCTCAGAGGCTTTTTCCAGCCAGCGAGATGCCAGGCAGGTAGGTCCTTCCCAGATCCAGCCTCACAGAAAGCCCTGAGAATGTGTCTGTGGATGAGTCACAGTTCCAAGAAGTCCCCCGTCTTACCTTCCTGGAGGAGCCATGGTCATAGATGGCTGGAAATCACCTCCAGACAGGGTTTATCCCTGGGATTAAAGCCTCAATATCAGTGAGTATCACTTTCAGAGGGGACACTTATGCACAAGAAAGTGGAGAAAATCCTAAGTGACCCTGAGGCCATTCCTTCCCTGTGCAGAGGTCTCTGGGAGCAGAGTCAATGGCATACGTGGGTAGCTCTCACATGGAGAGAAGCAGAGGGCAAAGCTCAGTAGGAAGGGTAGGGGCAAACGGAGAGACTGTGAAAGCTGGAATCTAGTAGCACAGAAACAAGGACATGGGTCCAGGCCTGAAACTCCTCCCTGAGTGATGGGACATGCTGTGTGGTGGCAGGAGAAGAGACATCTCAGGCTGGTGGATGGACCGTACTGCACCAATGTTCCTGTTGGGAGCCCTTGGCCTCTCAGCTTGTATCACTGCATGGAGAACTGACCTGGAAGATGCAAGCTGGTCCCTTGCCATCAGCTTCATGGTCCATCCAAGCCTATAACATGGGACCCATCCCTGCAGGGAGGACAGGTGAGGACAGGGCACGTGAGTACTCCCCATTTTACCCAAATCAGTCTCACATCCCCTAAAGCACTTCAGTTCAGTCCCAAACCCATCTCTTTCAGAGTGACTTGGCCATAACAAGCCTGAAGAGGTCAGAGAAGTTCCTCATGGTCTTTTTAGCTCTTTCTGCTATGAATTCATTGCCTTCCCCTCTATAGCCTAAAAGAACCCTGCTCCCCTCAGAGCAGGCTGCTCTGTGCAGGATCTGACCTCTCTTGCAGGTATTTCTAATGCTCCCAGGCCCTGCAATCTCAGTAACTGCTGCTGTCCCCTAACCAACCCACTGGCCTGTCACCCAGCCTTGGAAAGTTTTCTCCTTTCTTATCTTGCACTTGCCAGATACCAGCTGATTCATGCACTATCTGCCTCAGGCAACCCACGCAGCCACTGATGATTGAGTTACTTAACAATTAAGCAAAGCCTCAAATCTTTGCAGCACTTAACATGTATTGACTAATTAATCCAAGCACCTATCTGAGGTAGGTTAGTTCAGTCTTGCATGTAGCTTCCAAACATGCCCGTGGCTGCCTCGTGGGTCGAAGACAGAGACAGGTCTGCGGAGATGACAGGAGGTCCACCATCCCCATTGCCCACACCTCCAAGGGACCCATCCAGCACTGCCTCTCTGCATCGTAGGACCTGCTGCGACTTCAGAGGTCACTGGGCCAAGGGGACCATGTTCTCAGCCCGGGATGCTTGCAAAGCTTGCCCTTGAATGGGCTTTTCTCCTGCATCTTTTCTGGCCCTGCATGGTTGCTTCATTCCCTGGCTTTCCCACCACCAGCAGGGCACCCTGCACATCCAACAGTTGAAGCCAACTCGCTCGGAGAAGCAACAAGCTGCCTGAGGCTCTGCCAGACCTCGAGCACAGGTGGGAAAAACCTTCCCCTGGGTCCCACTGGCAGTAAGCCATGAGTCCTGCTGATGCAGGAGAACAAACCTGGCCTTCAGGACGGTGACAGGAGAGCACAGCATGCTGCCCTCCCGGATCCTGTTTAAGTGTCACCCAGAGGGAGCCAGGCTTTCCCTGCAGCCTGCCATATTAAGCCTATTCACACAGGCTGTCTCAGCCACATCAAAACCCACGTCCCAGTCTCGGCTGTCAGCAGGGAACGAGGCCAGGCGTGGGAGGCAGGGAACCCGCTTCCCTGCCTGGAAAAGCTGTACAAGAGTTTTGTGCAGATGAGTGGGCTGGGGAGATGCAGGGATGCACCCAAGGTTACACATAGAGTCTGTGGCAGAAGTTAGTACCTAGGTGACTCCGAGCCCCAGGCTTCAGGAGACAGAAAGGGAGGAGGTTTGCCATGGCTAAAGCTATGGGTAGAGACTCAGAGAGCTGTGCTGGCTTCCCAGCTACACAAGCCTTGGGGCCTGATCCTGAGCAAATAATCTAACTTTTCCCTTTTTCCTCCAACGCAGTCATTTTTCACCTAGCCAAGACTAAAGGAAACTGCCACATCCTTGTGCCACGCAGGTTCCCAACCGTTACCTAAGGCCAAGGCAGACATTAAAACTCCTGGCCATGCCATGGTCTTCTTGCACTAAAGAGTACAGGATCCCCCCAGCACAAGGACAGAGACCCCAGAGGTACATGACGTTGTTTGACTCCCTGCTTCCAAAAGGTTGCAGCCCATCTGAGTTCTCCAAGCAGCTCATGCCCCTTCCCTGCCTCCCTGTCACCCCAGAGTTTCAGCACATACCCCCTGTCCCCTACAGGCAGATGATGAGACTTGAGAAATGCTTGATGCGAAGGACCTGGCAGCAGAAAGGCACTTTGTCAACCTGGGGAGTCGTGAAGCAGCCAGCCGGATGAGAGCTTAATCTGAAAAACCTTGCTCAGAAGAGCCAGGACCTGCGGAGTCCAGATCTGCTTAAACCATGTGGAGCCTATAACAGCAAGATACTGGCTTGAGTCAAAAAGCATCAGCATGCATGTTATAAAGGCATCTCTGCTGCTCATAATGGTACCCTTCATGTGCCCTCCATCTCATGCTGCTGAGGACAGGGTTCCTGCCTACCCCGTGGATATACCATTTGCTTGCTTTTTAACATGCATCTAACACCACCAAAGGTAGAAGAGAAACTTCCTCTCCCTGAGAAATTCACCCCAGAAAATCCTGAGTTGTAAAGCAGAGGAACAGTAGACCAACACTTTACCTCTGGGTCATAAACCATCACGTATATTAGGAGGGGATTTTTATTTTTTTTTTCCTTGCCTGAATATGTGCTGATCTCATTCATCTTGGGAAAAGCACAGGGTGTTCTCATCCAGGCTATACCTGGCAAGCTGCATACACTGTGACAGAGGGAGCAAACTTCTGAGCAAGCTCTGCAGTGGCTGCTGCCGGGCTTCTTGCGGTTTATTTCTTGAGCGAGAGGCCGGCTTCTTCACCTGGCATTCTTGAGAGAGATGAAGGGTAAGTCAGCAAATCAGCTTCATGCACTGCAAACATCCTCTGCTTTCAGCCGTGGCAGAATTTGCTCAGGTTGGGATTTGCTGGTAGCTGGGCGAGAAACGTCTGCAGGGCTTTCTCCCCACCACCTCCCCTGGAGGGAGAAAGCAAGCAAATGTTTTTTACTGTGCTGCATGGAGGCAGGTTGCAAGAGCTGTGGTACCCAGCATGGCTCAGCAAGCACTGCTGAGGAAATCAACAGGGAACGTTCCTGATGCTATTTTAAACATCGGCAGAAAACGCGAGCTAGCAACACTGAATTCGACGGGGCTGCACAAAGCCAACAGCAGCGACAGAGGCATGAGCTGCCTACCCGTATAGCAGAGATCCCACACGCCGCAGAGCGAGCTGTTTGCACCGATGTGTGGGCTGCTCCGTTGGTCGGTTGGTTCGTTGATATATTTGCTAACTACGACATTGCTTTGACATGTCAGCTGGCAAGCCGGTGTCTGGATGCCTCGGTGTCACGCAGGCACCTCCGTTTCAGCCCTGGGGAGAGCAGCTTAGATCCGCTGACCGGGGTTAAAAATGAATCGCAGCTAAGCTGTTGAAAGGGATCCACGCTGCCGACAACGTGAGTGCTCCACGCGTGCCAGTGCAGGTGGAAGTTGCATGCCTGTCTCCAAGGGGGGATGCAGCTCTTGCCGGGTGACTGCCGAAAAACACCCCTGCTCTGCCGGCTCTCTCTGGAGCCTCTTGCCTTGCTTGCCTGGGAGAGGATGGAAAGAGGGCATGTTGCGGGATTGCTGCAGCCAGTGGGTGCTGCTAAAGGCAGTATGTGAGATTAAAGGCGGTATCTGAGAATAAAGATACCGCAGCAACCCCTAGCTCAAGAATAATGAATACTGCAGGTCTGGCTACTGCAGGAAATGTCCCCTTTGTAAATCATGCTGTTTGGAGCAAGAAAAGCAATTATGCCGATTTTGCTGCAGCTCATTTTGGTCAGGTTAATTTGGGAAGAGGATGTTTGCTAGCAGCTAAAGGAGGCAGCCTGGGAGACTGGGTAAGATGCAGAATTACCAGACCAGGCTGGTGTTTCAAAACGATATAATAATCTCAAGCCAAGGGAACACGGGTCAGTATGATTTACCATCTGAGACAGTCAGGAGGGGAGAGACCTTAGCTTAGAGGGCTCCTCTTGTCTTAACAAAAAAAAAATAAAATTCAAAGATAGAGCCTGTTTTGCAAAGCCCAGACACCACAATGATGGGCATTGCTGCAACCAGCTGTCTTGCCTGCCATCTGAATGCCGGGCCTTTCCAGGAACGCTCTCTGTGCAAGCAAAACTGCTCAGCTGCAGCGGAGTTTTTTAACGCCCCAGTTTTGTGGGTGGGTGCGTATGTGTGTCTGTGTTTGGGGTGAGAAGGCTTGAACTGTTCTTTATACCCTGAGATTGACTTTGCATCCATCATATTACTGTAGTTGCGATGACGGGTATTATGCAGGGCTGTGCTTTTAAAAGGAGGGCCCCAGCTGGGTTTAACATGATGATCATTCCTGATGCTTTCAGTGCTGACAGTCTTGGGCACCTCATAGCTAAAACTGGTGCCTGTTTCTCAAAAGCTGGTGTCAAATGCCCGGTGCTACCAGGGGATTTTCTGCATGGTTGCAGCAAGGACACGAGGTCTGAGTTGATATGTAACTCCGGCTGGGGTGCTGTAATGAAAATGCCAAGGAGGGAGACTTGGCGGTGTTGATTTGGACAGGATGGAGATCGGAAAGGAGGGCAAATAGCAGCAAATCCTCCTGGAGAGGAGACGAACAGGGATCAAACAGAAGAGATGGCATTTGTGTGTGCTGGGACAGTTCCTGAGGTGTGGAGGGGTGAGGGTATGTAAGTATATACACATGTGATGGCAGGCACTGCTCCCTGCACTAACTCATCACTGTCTGTGCTCACCAGCGAGTGCACAAAGCCACAAATGAGAGATTTTGTGCTCTTGCAAGAAAAGGGACCTTTGATCCTTCCCCATTTCTCTATCAAACTTCACATTGCAAACTCTGCTTGAGCTCTCCTTCCAGAGGGAAAAGAGCAGTCTCTGTGAAGGCTGTTTCTTTAAAAGCAGTAGCACAAGGAACCTAAAGCACAACCTTCCTCCTAAATAACTTTACTCTGTTCTAATTCCCAGTGGCTGCTTCAGGACTGATCATAACCAAACTATTCAGCAGTGTAAGGGCACTTCCTCTGCAGAAGCAGCAGTCTGCCATGGATTGCTACTTCATTTTCTTTCACTACAGTTTTTGCACTAAATTTATAGTCTGTATTATTTTGTTTAATGTTGTTGAGGACAAAGGGCTTTCTGTAACAAGCAACCATATTAAAACATGCCTATTAAACCCCACCCTGTGAAACCACAGGGGCTGACTGCTGCAGACTTTGGTGGGAGTCATGCTGATGTTTCTAGTCTTGAAGATTACAGGAACTGAGCATAGAACAACCTCACTATTGTCAGAAAGGCTGGAGGTCTGGTGGTAGGAGAGCAAGAACAGTGCATGAGGGAAAGCTTAACAGCTCTCTGGCTTGCAGGAGACCTTCCAGCTGTCTTCTACCTTCAGCCTTCACCTAAGGTGGAAAAGGAGATGGAGTGAGGGCTGTGCCTTCACGGCTTGTTGATAGTTTGTCAAGCAGGCGTTGGAAGGAGGCCCCAGCTAACAACTGGGCGTTCTTGTAATTTATTTCCTCCAGCACCTAATGCTGATTCATGATCTGGATCTCCAGGAAGCTCTCCATCCACCTCTGAAGCATGGTCACTGCTTTGCTTGGCAGGGATCGGAAATGAAGTTAAAATCTGCTATTGAACTGGGTGTAGCATTTTAACCTTCCCACCTTCCCACCATGAAGGGACCAAGCACCACTAGCAAACTGATCTTGGCCGAGCTGCTCTCCTGGACTGACATCCACAGGGTGCCTCCCTCTGCCATGATGTCGTGTGTCAGTGCAAGCTGCTCCGAGAAAACGGATCCCGACCCAAAACTAGGTGAGGGCAAAGACCTCCAACACCCTAGAGCAAGGGCAATTAGATCACATGCAAAGCAAACACCTTGCCAGCGGCTGCACACATATGCTGAAGCAACCACATAGCCCGCAGCTCCAATACAAAAACACTGACCTGAACGGCAGCCAGGTAATTTTTTATGAGAATGCACCATTCTTGAGCAATTTTTCCAGCACATCCCACGCAAACAGGTTTTCCTTGAACACCACATGGCAGCATTTACCATCTCATGCCAGTTGTTTGGTTTTTTTTCTAATTGTAAGGGGTGGGACGGCTCTCATGTATCACTTAGTGTCTCTATGCTGGTGAGCACAGAGTCTCAGCAGTGCATCCTCACGGACACAAAATCCAGCACTAAAGCATTTCATGTGACCAGCTCTGCTGAAGTCAGACAAGATCCTAACTTTCTGCAGAAATCTGAAGCCTTCAACCTGGCACATATATACCAGCCTAATAGCATGTCCTTCCTCTTCTCATCACCACAACAGCCTTCCCATGAAGGGCACGTTGACTCTTCCCAGTTTGCATGCAGTGGGTTGCACTGCAGAAGCGGTGTTGATCCTTCAACACTAGCACTAGCTACTGGTGCCCATGATACATTGCTAAATTAGCTGAATTCTTGGTGGTAAAAAAGGGACATGGGGAGGAAATGGATAGTGTCTGTAAAGTCAGGGGTGACATCCCACACAATTCTGGCCCACTGCAGCCTGTGCCCACCCTGACCTGGAGTTTGAGCTACTGTGAAAACAGGGAGTTTTTAAGGCATTATTTGGCCCAATTTATCAACTTCCACTGCATAACAGTACCTTGGGGCAGCCAGGATGTATCACCAGATACATTAATTGTACTTCTTGGTTAGTGGTGAGTGACAGACATGTGCTATTTGTTCCTAACTAAGAGAATTAAATGGCCAGAGTCTCTCCCTTCCCACATGGGAGAGTTGGAGGGAAGTTTCTTGGGGAGTAGCTCTGCTCCTAGGCAGCCACTCCTTTTTGATCCAAGCTTGTAATCTCATCAAGTCCCTCATTTCTGTATGCAGGAGGGAGAAAAAAGCAAGAGCAGCCTCTCCTGCTAGTCTGCCTCTTGGTACCCTGTACACTGGGCTGATTTGAAAAGCAGGGGGAAAAAGGTATTTATCCAAGATGATCTAACCAAAATTTTCCCCATGTTGTCTCATTCAGTAGAAGACCGATATTCTAGTTCTTCCTTGATCTTCATCACCTTGAGAAGTCCAATTTTAACCTGCCAAAAAAGGACTGGGGGGTATAAAACTTGAGCCCCAAACAAACAAAAATTTGAGCAGAAATTGAGTATTTTCCTTTATTTGTGATGCACTAAATAATGGCCAGAAGTGGCAAATGCCTAGGGAAAATTGTTTCATCATACAGTTTTACAAGGGAGAGAAGAAGCAGCTCCTATTATCATGCAAAGGCGGATTGAGCCCTGTCCCTGGAAATGCTGGAGGCAGAGTGAGTAACCTTCCAGGTCTCCTGTACTTGTCCTGTCAGACCTACTTCAGGATATTTGAGATAATTCTTAGCTAATTGTCAGGCACAAGAGCAACTTCTGGCTGGGATCAGGACTGTGTCATTAGCTGGGGACTCCTGTGTTTGATTCCTGTGTTCATGAACATCAAGCAAATACCTGTTAGGAGAGGGAGAGGAGGAGCCAGGTTTTTCTCAGTTTGTGGTGTGTGGGCCACTAACCACTGCCAGAGGATTCAGTGTGCTTTGGAAGGGAGGAGGAGAGGGAGTTTCAGATAACAATTCTCACATGCCAACAGAGAAAACAATGATGAACACACAAAGGAAAACACAGCTTAACTTTGCTTTAGCAACCTACGAAAACCACAACAGCGGTGCAGCACAAGCAGGACTTGGCATGCTTACACCCCAAAATTAAGTGGCCCCAAGACTGAAAAAACATTGACAACTGCTAATATATTATGCAGGTCTCATCTGAACTTGCTAAGCATCTGAATTTCCCACTTAGTGAGCTGCATTAGGCTGCAGAGCAGCCTGCTATCAGGAAGCTTTGGCAGTAACGGCAGAGAGGCTGGATGCTCTTGGCATCCATTTTGACAAGTCTATTGTGCAGACGGGTTCGCAGAGCTGCGCTGGGTACCACGGAGAACAGTAGCCTCTTCTGCGACTGGGCAAGAGCTGTGGCTCTCCACACGTTGTACAGTATCCGCTTCGGCCTCCGGCACAAAGCCCTGTGAGCAATGGAGCCGGGATCACGTTGCCTCTTTGTATGAAGTCTGGGCAGACACATCCAGGTCACTTGCTCCAGACAGCATTCATGACCTGCATTTTTGCCATCTTTCAGTTGCCCGGAGGGGAGCTCGGTGCCTTGGCAGTAGCCCTGCCACTGTCCCCAGAGTCCCTGGACTGTGCTGCCTGCTGGACCATGGCCGGAGCGTGTGGCAGCTCAGGCACTTGGGAAGAGGCCACCACATCTTGCTTGGATGTGATGTTCCTCACACCACGGTGCCTTTTGGGATCATTTTCATGCTTCACTGGCTGAAGGGAGATCCAATAAGAGGATTTAGCTGTAGCTTAGCCTCCCCTTCCTTCTCCACCTTGTTCCTCTAGGAGGAATAAATGCAACAGAGAATGAAGGTCATCCATGGCCAACACGAGTCCATACTAATCTTTCTCTGGAGCCTTGGTAGAGTCCAGCATTCAACCTCTAGTAAGTATTGGGAAATGGATAATTGAGCAAGAAAGGCCAGATTTTGGTAGCTATGAAAAGGAGAGGCACACTTTACCCATGCATAGAGAGAAAGGTGAGGGTTTCCCCAGGCTTTGGACACTAAGGTACATGGGTCAGCAGACTGGAAAACGAAAGACTGTGCCACTCTTCTTGTCAGGCTAACAGGGAGGGACTGCACTGGAGAAAACACAATGGCTCAAGGATGACTCTCACATTCATGGGGCAGCTCACTGCTCTGCATAACCCTCCTGTGCTTGTTCCCATGGCATTTTTAGTAGATGTCTTTGTATGCATTTGAGAATTAAAGAAAATATGTCTGATAGTCCATTCTTCTAACAGATCTTCCCTTTTGTTTCTGAGGCCAGCTGGCCATCTCATCTTTTCTCTGCCACCCTGGGGAGAGAACCGAAAGTGCAGGATCAGCTAGAAAAGATGAACTTGCTGTAAGGAAACCTGACACCCTCTGCAACATTCAAGAGACCAGAAACTTCATTTGCTTTGTTTCTACACAACTGATCAATTGAAACCAATCAATGAAACACTGCAGGTTAGCATGTTCCTGCCTCCACCCCGTGGGCTCGCGGTGCCGCCTGATCTGAACAGGAGATCAGAGATAGCACACATGCTAACACACACACAAGCACACTCTCCTTCAGTGAGATCCCAAGTCCTCCTGCAGGCTTGTTTTGGCTCTCAGTATAGAAAGGCCAGTTCAAAGCAATCATCCCGGGTGTCAGGATGTCTCATGGATGTCTAATTATTATCTAAAGCTCAGCGTGGATAAAACAGAGGTTTTGACATCCCTTTCCTCCCAAGCATTCTCCCTACATCTTCTAAAAACACAGTGGGCAACATGATGTGTTATCTGCCATGCAGGCTCAGCTCCTGGATGCCACCTCATACCTCTCTTTCAAGGTCCATGAGTTTAGGCTGCAGTTAAACCTTGTGGATTTTTTCAAGCCCAGCTTCTCCAGCCCTCCAGGTAAATCTCTTGCATACCTCTTCCTTCCTCTCTTACTAAAGTACTTTCCATGGGCCCTGATCATGCTTTGCTCTTACCCCTTCAGGATGCTACCATGGAGATTTTTCTTCTGATCTCTCACTTTTGTCTTGCTTCCCAGTCTGTATCCCTCTACTGGCTCCTCCCTTCCCATAACACCAAACTCAGGTCTTCACTCCCAAAGCCCTATGACTTCTCTGACCATGGCCATTCTCACCAACAACCAACACATGATGGCAACCTCTGTGGCCAACCTCTTTGTACCTTGTACTATGTCTTTGGAAGGGCTCCTTAGAAACATCCAAAAACACCCCAGGACAGCCACCCTCTTCAGTCCCTGGTAGAAACCCATTTTTGCCCCCAGTATCTGTACAGGGGTCAGGTTGCCACATAACACAGTGGCAAACCTTCCCCATGTTCCTGTTTGCCTGAGCCCACCCATTCTCCTACATCTCAATCTTGGAATAGCAAACATAAGGGTTTGTTGTGTAGCACAGCTTAGCCCAGCTGCAGCTTCTCAACCTATGGCAACAGAAACCAGGAATAATAATAGCAAAGTGATGACTCATTAAAACCAATAACCTCAATAATTAGGCTTACTTAACTTTTCCAATTGTATAAACAACTGGAAAGGAAAAAAAAAGATCTTAAGCTTTTCCAATATTTTTTTTACTTTTCCAGTTTCTCACACAGAAATTGTCAGTATTGGGCACCCATCTCAGTCAAATTTCCTCTCTACACAACAGTAAATTCACAGAGTGAGGTGAAATGTTTGCTTTGCCCATATTCTGTTAGTGCTAAAGTCTCTCCAGCACCAATTGGCTTCTGAGCAAGGAGGAGCCCAGCTGCAGCCATGCCTTGGTGCTGACACTGTTCCAGCTGCTGTTGCTATAGGGAATAAAACCAAAGGCAGAACTGTCCAAGTTATGAGTTCCTGAAAAAATCTGTTTAAATCAGCAGGGATAGAGTCTGGATGCAAATTTATCTCCAGATCTGATGCTCAGTGGGTGCCTCTGACATCCACCACCGCATTCAGCTGCTGCTGGTTGAAGTTGTAACCTGGGTACAGCCTCTTCTCTGCTACCCCTTGCTACCTGCCCCTCTCTAAATAACCCTTACCTCCCCACTGCCTCTTGTCAGAGGCAGAGAAGAAGGCATGGACCAAGAGAAGAGATGCCCATGGGATTAAGGTAGGGTGTTTGTGGGACAAGGAGATATCAGAAGTAGGAGAGCACTTGGGAGAAGGCATCTCAGGGACAGATGAGGAGGTAGTCTGGAGTCAGTGGGGCAGAAAGACTGGACCAAGGTGGCTGGGGAGTTAAGGAGAAGTCCTCATGAGAGGGTGGAACAGAGGAGACAAGGAGCCAGGGAGGAAGATGTGAGAACACTGGGCTGAAAAGGGGATGAAGGGACCAAACTGGGAAAAGAGGTGGGCATCTTTCTCAGTCCTCCCTCCATTTTGGGCACACCAGGACCTTGTGTTCAACTTTAATTATAAAAGATCTCAGTACCCTGCAGCTCCCAGGCAGACTGGCCGCAGGAGTGGCTACGGAACCGGTGCTGCCCTGGAAATGGCTGCTTAGACTCCAGCAGGGCAACTGCCCTGATGACAGAATTGGGGAAGCCTTAGTGTAGAAAAGACCTCAAGAACCTGACCTGCAGGCTGTCAAACCTGCCCTATAGCCCTCACCCCCCTCCAAAAAATGAGTACAATAATATGGTGTTAAAATGGAAAGTGTTTATGGAGAGAGATCAGCTTGCTTTGCTACACAGTTGTATGTCTTGTAGTCCCTTTTGATGTAAATGTGTGAAATTACACATTTATTGCAAGATTCAAATGTAGCCATGGCAACGTGATTATCAAACAGTTGCATATGGAAGTGTCAATCCATACAGGTTTCTGGCTGGTGAGATTAAACTGCCCAGGGACAGGGCTCAATGTATGCCAAGCCCAAGCCCTCCATGTCCAAAAGGAATCGGCTCTGGCTCCTGTGCTTAGGAAAAATTCATTTCTTTGCAAGCAAATTGTCTCCATTCCACTGGGCTGACCACCGAGCAGATGCAGAAGGGCAGCTAAAGAAGCCCGTACCCTCAGCAGAGATGCAGCATCATCTCCCTGCAACACTGCTACATGGGACAGTGCTGTCTTCAAGGCTGGTTTAAAGAAACTTCTTTGCTGAGTGCTGCAAGGGACAAGAAGAGTTCAGCCAGGAACTGTGTCTCTGAAGAGAGGGTTTAAGTTACACCTCAAGCAATCGTCAGGTTGTATTCATAGATTTACCATGCAGGAAAACAGGCTGGGCAGCCAATGGCACTGTGCTCAGAGCAGCCAGGGCATTCCCCCACCCACAGTGTGCTCATATGACAGTGATCTGGTGACACCCAAAGAAGGGACAAGCAAAGCTGGCATGAATACTGGCTGCAAGTAGGAAAAGTCTGTGTGTGCCCTTACAGCCTCAAAACCGTGACCTTGCTGGCCATTCCTCAGAAACAGGGCCTATCAATTAATTTTCCACAGCCAACAGTTACAGGCTGAGCCATAGTATCGCAGCCAAGGAAAGTCTGTCGCAGTCTTCCACCTTCTCCCCTAGACATGAGGCAGGCTCCAAAACCTCACGTAGAAATGTTCGCACATAAACTGTGCTCAGCTCAGAGTCCTGTTGTATCCGGAGTGATAAGTATATCATCAGGTGGACTGTGAAACAACTGCAAAACTGTTACTAAAAGAAAAAGAAAAAAAAAGGAACATGCACCCCAGCATGGAAACAGGCCAGTGGGAAGGAAATAGAAGTTTTAAATAGACACTCAAAGTTTGGCAGAATTTGGCTGTAAATGAAAACAGAGTAGTGGAAGTGCACAAAATTGTCCTTGTTTTGCTTTTTTCCAGAGACTTGAGGTGGCTTTTTCACTGAGGAACACAAAAGTAGGGCACAGTCCTCCAGCAGGCACCCAGGACATGTTCACAGCCCTGGCTCAAAAGTTACCCTTTTGGGTAACTGAGGCAGGAGCCCTGGCATCTCTCTGTAACAAGCAGAAAAGCAGGTTATCTCCACAACAATGTGGCAAACAGCTTAGTCGGACACCTAAAACATCTCATGGTAATGCCCCCAAGCTGTCATATAGGAATTCACAGGATGGCTTCCTTGGTAGGATGTTCCTATAGTTAATTAACCTCTGATCCTTATTTCCAGTGGGAACATCTCTTGTTTCTGTCTCTAGCAAATAGCTCTTGTACTGCTTTGCCTAAATAGATTAGCAGCCTGCTCAAACTTGGCACCTTCCTCTGCTGCAGGTATTTCTGGGGACTGATCAAATCCCTTTTAACCTTCCCTTCTGCAAGGCAAACACACCAGAGCTCCATCACACTCTTGTTTCCAAACCTTCCAAGTATGTGAAGTCCCAGATCAACTGCCCTCAGTTTCTTTCTCTGCATCGTGAGGTTTTATAGCAGAACCTCTTTACTTTTTCTCAGAGACTCTTTTAAATAGTACTGCTTCACAGGAAATTTTTGGCCTGAATAAAATACAGGTTCTCATCACTAAAGACAACTCTTTCTTAGTAAACATGAGGCTTTTGATTTTAAAAGTGACAAATGCTGGGGTTTTAGTTAAAAAATAATTAATTTCCCCAATTAGAAAATTAATAAAAACTTTTGCTGTACTAATTGCTACTACCTAAACAATTTTCACATCAGCTCCTGCCTGTGGCCATGCATATACAGGTCATTCTGCATACGGACTTGCCGTTCCAGGTTACAGCAGACTAAGTATCTGATTTTTGGTTAGCCGTGAACTATTGCTGAAATAAAGGCACCACAGCCCTGCCATTAATGCTGGCTGATGCAATGCCCAGACTCCTATGACACAGGAGTGCTGGTGTGTGGCTGAAGTGTCCAAGCCATGCTGCCACAGCATCTGCTTCCCACACTTGGTCTCTGCTGCTTGAGAAAATGGACCAAACCCCTCTAAGAGAGAAGGCGAAGCTGTTGCCTGCATCTCCTCGTTCCCCTCGCTGCACTGCCCTTTGCAGTCCTTTGATCTCCATAACCGGAGAATACTAATGGGAGCACTAGAGTCTGAAGTGGCTTAAAATGACTTTTTTTTATTGCTGGATTAGTGCTGGGAGGGTATGAATTCTGCTGGAGCTCAGCTCAAAGCAGGTCAAGAGCTTTCTGCTTCTTGCAGACATGAGTATGCTAAGTGTACCGGCCTGCCTCACTACAGCACAGCTAACTGCTTTTATGAATGGAGTTTAAAACAACAGATGCTGTGAAGCTGTTGCTAAGAGGCTTTTTTTTTTCTGGTGTCCTGACTGCTCTGGCCAGTATAAGCCACAGTGTTCCCAAGCACTGCACAGCCCTGAAATCAAGGAAGTGGGCAGAAAAAGAAAAGCACAGGTTCCCTATCTGTTCTCTGCCTGCGTTTAGTTGAGCAATTATACAATTCCAGATCTGTGACTATTCCTGGCAAGGGTTATTCATCTCATGGGAGACTTCTGCAATAACACAGTGCTTTTGTAGGGAGTGTCAACCACCAGGCGAATATGCCTTCCAGATCTAATTTTTTTTTTTTTTAAATATGTAAGTAATTGTTTCTTTACTGTTTGGTCTTTGCCTTTTAATGACTCACATTGCTACCTCCTCAGCTTTCAGCACAGGCCCTGCCCTCCCTCCCAGTACTACAATCCTCCCAGATCTCACCCACTGTGCCAGGTCACCCAGGGTGAAATCGTGAAAGATGAGAATCCATTTTGTTGGTGCCCTGTCCAGATGTTCTGCTTACAGGGGCTGCTTTTAGGGGGCTGCAGAAACTATGGGCATGGCAGTCAGAAGGCATAAAAAATGAGGTGCAAGCCTGCCTCTAATACATTCAAATAGATGTTTGTCTGTGGTTTATTATTTGGACAAATCCAAATGCATTTTCACAGAGACGGCAACAGACTGATCTCCAGCACTGCTTCTGTGCCAAGTGTCTCATTCCTGTTCCAGCCTCCTGTGGTGCAAAAGTGCTCTTCAAAATAAAGAGGGAGAAAGCTTAAACATTCATAAAACTAATTCTTTAGCTTTAATCTCAGTGAAATATGACTGCATGTTTTTAAGAGGGTTTTTTTGTGCAACTTTTCCCCTTCTCTCCAAAAAATGTATTCAACTTGAGGCAGGGAGCAATTATGGAAAATTTCAGGCTGAATGGTCAAAGCATGGCCAACTTGTAAAGTAATTGGAAATGTAGAAAGGAAAGAGTTTGGCAACATGGGATAAAAGGTGCTATATAAGTGGAGGAGTCTTTTTTATTGCAAGCTCTCCTCTCTCTGATATGTTAATTGTGTTTTGCCTTATCCCTTGACAGTTCATTAATTTTTTGTCCAATTGCAGGCTGTTGAGTGCAGATAAATTTCAGGCTATTATGAGAACACCCTAGAAGTTTGTATAGAAAGGAAACTCTCTGTTTCCTGTATCATCCTTCTGGGGATCTTGAAAGAGTTCACAAAAGCCACTTAAGCAAACTTTCTTTGCTGGATAACGGAAGGAAAGGAAACTGTGAACAAGCAAACAACACTCAATTCCATGAGACAAGAGATACTTACAGGTCATTAGAGAGAAAGTAAAGTCAATGAATGGAAAAAACATACACACACACCCCCCTCACACACCCCCTATCTTGTACTCTGAAAATAATAAGAATTTCTGTACCTGTACACTATTTCTGATCTATAAAAAAGGTAAATCATGCAAACCACCAGTGAGACAGGTGGTGGAATATCCATCCCCACAACACATGAAATCTTTTTGAAGTTTTTTGCGGTTCAAATAATATATCGCAGGCTGAACTGGAAATGGTCATGGATCAGCTAAACAGCTTCACTTTCTTCCTGTCATTAACAGCACAGTTGCTAGAGTTCTGCTACGACCAGCTCTGTATTTTTTGTCACGTACAGATTGAAAGCAAAGATCTGCACAGCTATAAGTTTTCCAGGGGCTGGCTTCAAGTGCAGAATCCAGGTGGAGTTCAGAAGGCTGGGGCAAAACACAGCACCAGGTGTGCAAATGCAGCCTCTGCCTTGAAGCCCTGGAAATACTGGGGACTTCAATTTATAGGCTTGTCCCTGTCTCTGAATTTTACACCAGTTTTCTAAGGATGTGAGGTTGGTCGAACAGCCCCCCTTTCCTGACAACTTCTAAACATGTTGGCTTCAGCTGTATTTCAAAGGGAGATCAAAATCACAGAGTGGATTAAATGCTTCAAGTTTGTTAAAATAAGTGCTTAGAGGAGGGTATTTGCAAGTGGTTCATCTGGAATATAGATTTTGTGGTATTTGGTATGAGTAAATCCACTTGGTGGAGAGACCTTGTATCTGCTTAAACCACAAGAAAACTTCGGGTTGAAGTCATTAGCAAGGCACAGACCTGTAGGAAGAAAAAGTTTGGGGGTATACTTCATTAGCAGTAAGCAGAGCAGGGTGGGGGGAATGGAGTGAAAGAGAAGCAGTGTAGCAGCATCTCATTTCTGGGAAGTGAAGTTCAAAACAAGCCAGAAGGGATGACATAAATCTGACACCCCCTAAAAAAAACACACACCCCTCTCAAAAGAGTTTCTGCAGCAGGGTGATTGAAGATCAAAACCTAAGGACAAGGCCATCTGACAGGTGATGTCCAGGACTTTCTATTAGGAGGAAACAAAATAAATTTCAGTTCAGTTCAGTGTCCCATAGTCCCCAAATACTCTTCTGAATTTCTCCAGCCACGCTCCAACCACAGCCTCACCAGACCACACCGAGAGGTTGTGGAGAACACTGTTGCTCGTCAAGGGTCGAAAAATAAACCTCTATAGGCAATGTCATGGCCTTCTTGGGCATCTCAGAAGGGAGGTGAAAGACAGAGTGAACTATGGAGCCAACACCAGCAGGTCTCCAGTTCAGGTCTGGTAGATGATAAGAAAAATGGGACGTGGCTGATGTCTGCTCTGTACCTGTTGTATTGTTGAAGACAGGATTTCTGTCTCCAAGGGCACTGACTGGCAATTTTTGAAAGGCATTTAAGAAAATATCAATTGTGAAAACATTTTTTCTGGCAGATTCTGCAACATATGCTTCTGGTCTGACCAAAACCACTAACAGGGGAAAAAAAGAGTGAGGAAAATACATGAAACTTTTGCCAGCTGGAAAAAAAATATTTCGTTCAAATTTGGAGCAATCCATTCCGGCCAGTTCTTGTTTAATTGGTACTGGGGAGGGCCTTTTTTTGGCAGAAATACAACTGATTACTTGACAGGAAAAATCCAAACTCCCCAAAACACTACTTCTGGTCTCTTCGCAAAGTTCTCTGCAGCAACAGTGCTTCCCTGGGGAGCTTGTTAAACCTCCCAAATAACCTCATTGCTAGGAACTTTCTCTCCTCTCAGTTCTATTAAGTTCTTTATCTTAAGCCATAACCTCTCAAGTCTGCTCTCAAGGGTGTAAATAATCTCCAAATAGTCACCTTATAAGCTTCTGTCTTCCTTCTGTGCTGGGGCCCAGGTCAGTGCTAAGACATCTTTATGGAGAGCATCTGTCTGCACCCAGCATAAATGCACTGCCAGTCCAGAAAAATGGGCTGAAACCCATTCAAGGAGAAAGTATCTCTATTCCTATTCAGACATATTCTGAAAATATTCTCTGCTGCATTTTATTCACTAATAATAGGAGAAAAAAGAAACAGTAATACAGAACTTCTGGTCCTACCAAAGCAGCCCTGGGTCTTTGAGGTACTTAACTTAGGAGCTTAGTCGCCAGGCTCCCTTTATAAGGAAAGAAGCTGCTGAACTGATAGGATTGTCCAAGTGAGAAAAGCAGCAGGAAAGCACATTTCTATTACGTTCCGGGTTTCTTTGTTGTTGGCACAGTGTTCACACACAGAGCTCTACAGAAGAGCAGTGCCTGGGTCCCTCTCCAACAGGTTGAGTCGTAGCCCTAGGAAGATCTGGGAAGTGTTTGAGGAAGATTATGAAAGTGCTTGGGAAGGAACTGGAAAGTGCAGCTGGTTTTATAGGAGTCAGAAGTGGGAAATGGAGGGTGACTTACCCTTGAGTACTGCATCCAGCTCTGGAGACCTCAGTACAGGAAAGACATGGACCTGTTGCAGTGGATGCAGAAGCCACAAAAATGATCAGAGGGCTGGAGCACCTCTCCTGTGAAGAAAGGCTGAGAGAGTTGGGGTGGTTCAGCCTGGAGAAGAGAAGGGAGAGAAGGGGAGAGACCTTATTGCAGCCTTTCAATACTTGAAGGGGGCTTACAAGAAAGATGGGGACAAACTTTCTAGCAGGGTCTGTTGGACAAGGGGTAATGGTTTTAAACTAAAAGAGGGCAGACCTAGACTAGATCTAAGGAAGAAATTTTTTATGATGAGGGTGGTGAAACACTGGAACAGGTTGCCCAGAGAGGTGGTTTCCAGGGTTTTCCCTGGAATTGTTCAAGGTCAGGTTGGACAGGGCTCTGAGCAATCTGATCTAGTTGAAGGTGTTCCTGCTCATTGCAGGGGGGTTGGACTAGATCACCTTTAAAGGTCCCTTCCAACCCAAACCATTCTATGATTCTACTGTTCTATGATACCCTGGGAGAGACAATATTATGTGAAAGGGCCTGACCATTATCTGCCAGCCTCTGCAAGCTGAAACAAGGTTTAGGACTGTCACATGAGTCAATGTGGTTTATCCAGAAGAAAACTACTCCATTTTTTATGTAGGGTTTCCCACTAAATCAGATAGATGAACTGACTCATTCTGAGCATATACAATCAGCGGATGAAAAAGGAAAAGTTTCTCCTTTTGGGAGAAACTAGCTTTTAAATCATTTTAGCTGTGAAGTGAAACTAGACCCCAAGAACAGCAGTGTGCAGTATCCACACTGTGCTTCAGGTAAAGGGAATTCCCCAAATCAAACACTGCATGAAAATTGATGACTGGGGTGATATTCAGTTCTAGGAAAAGGGAAAAACTGTTGAACATAACTGTTCTAAGTTAATTCCAAAACCTGAATTTATATATGATTTGAGAAAACATAAGAAGTCTGAGAGAAATCCACTTATAATACAACAACAATTTGCTGAAATTAAATCTCAAAAACAAGATTACTCCACAGTTTATACAGATGGTTCTAAGGATGGAGATAGGGTTGCTTCTGCAGCTGTCTTTGAA